>SJYQ01002500.1:246429-387590 GCA_006410935.1 Redunca redunca
CTCCCAGAGTTTGCTCAAATTCATGTCCATTGTGTTGGTGATGCTATCTAGCCATCTCATCCCCTGCCACTCGCTTCTCCTTTTTGCCCACAATCTTTCCTAAAATCAGGGTCTTTGCCAATGAGTTGGCTCTTTGCATCAGGTCAAAGTATTCAAGTTTGAGCTTCAGCGATAGTCCTTTCAATGAATATTCAGGGTTGATTTCCTTTAGGATTGACTGGTTTGATCTTCTTCTACTCAAGGGACTCTCAAGAGTTTTCTCAAACACCACAGTTCAAAAGCATCAATCCTCCAGTGCTCAGCCTTCTTTATGGTCCACCTCTCACATCCATACATGACTAATGGAAAAGCCATAACTTTGACTATACAGACCTTTGTCAGCAGAGTAATGTCTCTGCTTTTTAATACACTGTCTAGGTTGGTCATAGCTCTCCTTCCAAGGAGCAAATATATTTTAATTTCATGGCTGCAGTCACCATCCTCAGTGATTTGGAAGCCCAACTAAATAAAATCTGCCACTGCTTTCACTTTTTCCCCTTCTATTTGCCATGAAATGATGGGACCAGATGCCATGATCTTAGTTTTCTGAATGTTGAGTTTTAAGCCAACCTTTTGCTCTCCTCTTTCACCCTCATCAAAAGGCTCATTAGTACCTCTCCAATTTCTGCCACTAGAGTGATACTTCAGCACATTTGAGGTTGTTGATATTTCTCCTGGCAATCTTGATTCCAACTTGTGATCCATCCAGCCTGGAATTTCATGTGAGGTACTCTGCATATATGTTAAATAAGCATGGTGATACAACTCTGTGGTATTCCTTGCCAAGTTTTGAACCAGTCAATCATTCCATGTCTGGTTCTGTTGCTTTGTGACACACATATGGGTTTTTCAGGAGACAGATAAGGTAGTCTGGTACTCCTGTCTCCTTAAGAATTTTCCACAATTTGTTGGGATCCACACAATCAAAGGCTTTAGCATAGTGAATGAAACAGAAGTCGATTTTTTTTTTTGAACTCCCTTGCTTTCTCCAAGATCCAACAAATGTTGGCAATTTGATCTCTGGTTCCTCTGCTTTTTCTAAACCCAGTTTGTACATCTGGATGTTCTCAGTTCATGTACTGCTGAAACCTAGCTTGAAGGATTTTGAACATAACTTTGCTGGCATGTGAAATGAGGACAGTTCTATGGTAGTTTGAGCGTTGCCCTTCTTTGGGATTGAAATGAAAACTGACCTTTTTCAGTCTGTGGCCACTGCTGAGTTTTCCAAATTTGCTGACATATTGAGTGCAGCACTTTCACAGCATCATCTTTTAGCATTTGAAATAGCTCAACTGGATTTCCGTCACCTCCAATAGCTTTGTTCATAGTAATGCTTCCTAAGGCCCACCTGATTTCACACTGCAGGATGTCTGGCTCTAGGTGAGTGACCACACCATCGTGGTTATCCAGGTCATTAAGACCTTTTTAGTATAGTTCTTCTGTGTATTCTTGCCACCTCTTCTTAATCTCTTTTACTTCTGTTAGGTCAATACCATTTCGGTCCTTTATTGTGCCCATCCTGCATGAAATATTCCTCAATATCTCCAGTTTTTTTTTAAAGAGATCTCTAGTCTTTCCCATTCTATTGTTTTCTTCTACCTCTTTGCATTGTTCATTTAAGACTTGAAAAATGTCTCCTTGCTTTCTCTGGAACTCTGCATTCAGTTGGCTATATCTTTCCCTTTCTCCCTTTGCCTTTCACTTCTTTTATTTCCTCTGCTAGTTGTAAAACCTCCTCAGACATTTTTTCCCATTTACTTTTATTTGGGATTGTTTTGGTCACTGCTTCATGTACAATGTTACAAACCTCCATCCATAGTTCTTCGGGCACTCTGTCTACCAGATCTAATCCCTTGAATCTATCATCACCTCCACTGTATAATTATAAGGGAGCTGATTTAGGTCAACCTGGTGGTTGTCCCTACTTTTTTCAATTTAAGCTTGAATTTTTCAATAAGAAGCTCATGATCCAAGCCACAGTCAGCTGTAGGTACTGTTTTTGCTGAAAGTGTAAAGCTTCTCTGTCTTCAGTGCAAAGAACATAATCAATCTGATCTTGATATTGACCGTCTGGTGATGTCCCTGTGTAGACCTGTCTCTTGTATTGTTGGAAAAGGATGTTTGCTGTGACCAGCGTGTTCTCTTGACAAAGCTCTATTAGCCTTTGCCCAGGTTCATTTTTAACCCCAAGACAAAACTTGCCCATTTGGTCCTTGGCCAGAGTAAATTTATACAAGGAAGAAATGCTTGATGTAGTTGGACAGAAGAGAATCTCTTTCCGAGGAATTTGAAACATGAGTGAGATACACAGGGACAGGAGGTGGCTTGGAGTTATTGTTTCATTTTCAATATCCCTGGGTTCTTGTTGTATGCCTCTTTCCCACCCAATGCCTTGTTCAGGTCTCCCTCAATTCCATGAGCCCTCTAGTTTTTCCTCTAATAAATCTCTCCCCAGCCTCCAACCCTTTGCATTAGTTCAGCAGCATTTGCTTGCCTCCAAAAGGACCTTCAAGCTCAACATTCAGAAAACTAGGGTCATGGCATCGAGTCCCATCACTTCATGGCAAATAGATGTGGAAACAGTGGCTGACTTTATTTTTTGGGCTCCAAAATTACTCCAGATGGTGATTGCAGCCATGAAATTAAAAGACACTTACTCCTTGGAAGGAAAGTTATGACCAACCTAGACAGCATATTAAAAAGCAGAGACATTACCTTGTCAACAAAGGTCCATCTACTCAGTTCAGTTCAGTACAGTTCAGGCGCTCAGTCGTGTCTGACTCTTTGCGACCCCATGAATCGCAGCATGCCAGGCCTCCCTGTCCATCACCATCTCCCGGAGTTCACTCAGACTCACGTCCATCGAGTCTGTGATGCCATCCAGCCATCTCATCCTCGGTCATCCCCTTCTCCTCCTGCCCCCAATCCCTCCCAGCATCAGAGTCTTTTCCAATGAGTCAATTCTTCTCATGAGGTGGCCAAAGGACTGGAATTTCAGCTTCAGCATCATTCCTTCCAAAGAAATCCCAGGATTGATCTCCTTCAGAATGGACTGGTCGGATCTCCTTGCAGCCCAAGGGACTCTCAAGAGNTTGCTGAAGCCTGGCTTGGAGAACTTTGAGCATTACTTTACTAGTGTGTGAGATGAGTGCAATTGTGCGGTGGTTTGAGCATTCTTTGGCATTGCCTTTCTTTGGGATTGGATTGAAAACTGACCTTTTCCAGTCCTGTGGCCACTGCTGAGTTTTCCAAATTTGCTGGTATATTGAGTGTAGCACTTTCACAGCATCATCTTTCAGGATTCAAAACAGCTCAACTGGAATTCCATCACCTCCACTAGCTTTGTTTGTAGTGATGCTTTCTAAGGCCCACTTGACTTCACATTCCAGGAGGTCTGGCTCTAGATTAGGGATCACATCATCATGATTGTCTGGGTCGTAAAGATCTTTTTTGTACAGTTCTCCTGTGTATTCTTGCCTCCTCTTCTTAATATCTTCTGCTTCTGTTAGGTCCATACCATTTCTGTCCTTTATTGAGCCCATCTTTGCATGAAATGTTCCCTTGGTATCTCTAATTTTCTTGAAGAGATCTCTAGTCCTTCCCATTCTGTTGTTTTCCTCTATTTCTTTGCATTGATCGCTGAAGAAGGCTTTCTTATCTCTTCTTGCTATTCTTTGGAACTCTGCATTCAGATGCTTAAATCTTTCCTTTTCTCCTTTGCTCCTTTCATTCCTAGGCTTAGGGAGAATAAATCAGTGGGCAGTGATGAGCTGGGCAGGCTCTGGAGACTGAGACGCAATTCTGTCATTTACTGTTGCTGTTGTTCCATCACCCAGTCATGTCCGACTCTTCGTGACCCCATGGACTGCAGCACACCAGGCCTCACTGTCCCTCACCATCTCCCAAAGTTTGCCCAAGTTCATGTCCATTGCATCAGCGATGCCATCCAGCCACCCTTTCCTCTGAGGCCCTCTTCTCCTTCTGCCCTCAATTTTTCCCAGCAACAGGGACTTTTCCAATGAGTGAGCTGTTCGCATCAGGTGACTAAAATATTAGAATTTTAACTGCAACGTCAGTCCTTCCAATGTGTATTCAGGGTTAACTTCGCTTAGGACTGACTGGTTTGATCTGCTTGCCATCTAAGGGTCTCTCAGTAGCCTTCTCGAGCACCACAGTTTGAAGGCATCAGTTCTTTGGTGCTCTGCTCTCTTTAGGTGCAGCTCTCACAGCCGTATGTGACCACTGGGAAGACCATAGCCTTGACCGCATGGACCTTTGTTGGTAATGTCTCTCATTTTCAACACACTGTCTAGGTTTGTCATAATTTTTCTGCCAAAAAGCAAACGTCTTCTGATTTCATGGCTGCAGTCACCATCTGCAGTGATTTTGGAGCCCGAGAAGAGGAAATGTCACTACTTCCAGTTTCCCCCCGTCTATCTGCCGTGAAGTAATGGGGCCAGATGCCATGATCTTGGTTTTTTTAATATTTAGTATTAAGCTGGCTGTTTTACTCTCCTCCTTCACCCTCATCAAGAGGCTCTTCAGTTCCTCTTCTCTTTCTGTAGTTAGACTGGTGTCATCCACATGTCTGTGGTTGTTGATGTTTCTCCCACCTGTCTTGGTTTTAGCTTGTAACTCATCCATTTCTCATGATGTACTCAGAGTGTAGATTAAACAAACAGGGTGACAGAAGACAGCCCCATTGTACCCCTTTCTCAATCTTGAACCAACCCATTGTTCCATATAGAGTTCTAACTGTTGCTTCATTTACTATGAAACCTTAAATGGTTTAAGCTCCCTGTGACCATGGTTTCTCTGTCAAAACGGAGATAATGTAGAATTGTTGGGGAGATTAAATGAGGACAAACATATATAATACAACTTCATACGGTACTTTTTAAGAGTTCAATAAATGTTGGTGATTTTTGTTGCTATAAACAGGTAGGATCAACATTCTTTTTTCCATTTTATATTTTCAAATACTAAGGCTCTAGAAGATGAAATGACTTGGTCAAAGTCACACAATGGTAGAACAAGGACCATAATTCCAATTTTTTAGAATGTCATTCACAGATATTTATTGACTGCCTACAGTGTCCTACTTGGGAATACAGATCCTTGTCTTCATAAAACTTGTAGTCTGGGGCAGGGCTCAGCTGATTACTATTTGTTGGACAAATCCATCTCTTTGTTTGCTGTTATTAATAAAGTATTATTGGAACACAGCCCCCTGTCTTTGTTAGGCATAGTGTCTGTGGTTTTTACCTGCTGCAATGAGAGAGTTGAGCAGAGACTGTACAGCCCCAAAGTCTAAACCATTTACTATCTGATTCTTTGGAAAAAAGTTTGCCAAATCCTGGTCCAGTGGATTTATAATATATTGGTCTAGAGATGTTTTCTTTAATTGTAAAAGGCTAGTTAAAACAAGGAAAAAAAAAAAAAAAAACTCCTTCAAACTGTGGACAACGTTTAGTCTTTACAGCCTCTGTTATACCCAACACAACTTTTTTTTTTTTTTTTACCACTTCCTGAGAGAAAGATTCTTTTTGCAACTGCAAGATGTTGGAAAATGGCTTCTGATGGATCCATATTTCTTCCTCATTGTTCTCAATGTTTAATCCTGGATTATCTTTCAGACCTATAGCCCAGTACATTGTCCTTGCTTTTCTAACTAGGAAGAAGAAATAATGTGTTACGTCATCCAATTTGACTAACTTGCAAAACTTCTTGACAGACACACCCTTTAGCCATGCAGTCTAAAAGCTGCTCCTTGAATCAACTCCTTTCCTTGATAATAATCGACTTAATCACACACACTGTCTTGCAACATTTAAAAAAGTTAAATTATTTCATCTGCTCAGTTTCAGGATTTTGAGCATGTTTGTCCACATATTTAAACAAACTTTGATTAGCTGCTTTAACATGTCTCATTTAAAACATATGTGATATGAGATACGGTAGAACTGTTTCTACAAGAGACAGACATTCTTCCATAAAGGATGACTAACTGAGTATAGCAGTGTAATTTTTCGGATGAAGTCCTCCCAGCCTTGCTGGTGGGAGACTGTGAGTGACCCTTGGACCACGATGCACAGATCCAAGCATCTGGTTTCCCAAATAAACTCTGTGACAGCTTTGCTTCTGAAGGGAACGCAGCGCAGAAACCACCACAGATGGCGTGTCTTGTTGGGATGCGTGGGGCACTGGAATCTGATTTTGAAGTTATTGCTTGGACTGATGAGCAGTTTTCTTGGGCAAACAGTGCTTAGAAGAGATCTAAGCCTCACTGCTTAGAAAGGGCCAGGCTAGAATAACCACAGTTACTCCTGGCAGGAGCTTTTGCAGTCTGAGGAGGACTCAGCAGATGCCTTGGAAATGTCATCTGCTCACCCATGTTGGGTTCCAACTAACTAGCTCAGGTAACCATTTGACAAAGTAAGAGTGATAATTCAGAAAAGAAACAAAAAGCTCAGAAAAGGATGACCATGAGAATTGGGCTGTAGTAAAGTTGTACTCAAGGAGGTTGAGTATCAATGGGGAAGAGGAACTTGGTTCTACCCACTACGGGGGAACCACACCCACACTACCAACAGAAAAGGGAGTGAAGTGCTCCCAGTTGTGTGGGCCACTACCAGGAAGCAACCAGTTAAAACCGCCACCCTGAGTTAACCAGGTTTGTTTGAAAACAAAATTCAGAAGAAAGAGAAAGGGAATGACTTAAGCAATTCTAGAGCTACTTGGAATTAAAATTTACACCAGAACAAACACGCTACATTGTGGGGTGTCAGCCCAGTTTAGAAGGTTGTTACATGGACTCTTCAGAATTTTAGAATATTTTTTGTTTCTAAAATTGAAGTATGATTGATGTACGATATTATGTAAGTTATAAGTGTACACTGCAGTGATTCACAATTTGTAAGTGTTATATGTCCTTTACAGTTATTGTCTTATACTGGCTACATTCCTTGTGTTGCACAGTAGATCCGTGTAGCTTATGTTGTACATAATTGTTTGTACCTCTTAAACACCTACCCACATACTGCCCATCTTCATTCCCTCTTCCTAAGGGCAACCACTCCCCTGCTTTCTGTATCTGTGAGTCTGGTTTGTCATTGTTGCTATTATACTCACTAGCTGTATTTTTTGAGTTCCACATAGACCTGGTATCATACAGTATTTGTCTGTCTCTGTCTGACTCACTTCACTTAGCATAATACCAAGTCCATACATGTTTCTAAAAATGGCAAAATTTAAGTCTTTTTAATGGCTGAATAGTATTTGTGTGTGTGTGTGTGTGTGTGTGAGACATACTCTTTATCCACTTATTTATTGATGGACACGGATCGTCTTTACTATCTTGGCAATTGTAAGTAATATCGCTATGGATATTGGGACGCATGTATCTTTTCAAACTAGTGTTTTTGTGTTTTTTTGGATGCATAACTTCGAGTACAATTTCTGGGTCAGGGAGTTGGTGATGGACAGGGAGGCCTGGCGTGCTGCGATTCATGGGGTCGCAAAGAGTCAGACATGACTGAGTGACTGAACTGAACGGAACTGATAGTTGTTATATTTAGTTTTAAAGAAGTCTCCATGCTGTTTTCCACGTGGCTACACCAACAGTGTACAAGGGTTCCATTTTACCTATATTCTTGCCAACACTTGTTATTTGTGTTTGTATTCTTTCTGATGATTGCCGTTCTAACAGGTGTGAGGTGATATGCCACTGTGGCTTTGATTTACATTTCCCAGATGGTTAACGATGTTGAGCACCTTCCCATGTGCCTCCTGGCCAGCTTCATGTCTTCTTTGAAAATATCTCTGTTCAGGTCTTCTGCTCATTTATTAATCAGATTGGTTGTTTTCGATGTTGAGTTATATGAGACATTTATATAGTTTTTATATTAACCCTTTATTGGTCATATAATTTGCAGATATTTCCTACCACTTAGTAGGCTGTGCTTTTGCTTTGTCAATGGTTCCCTTTGCTATGCAAAAGCTTCAGGTTCAATTAGATTCCACTGGTTTATTTTGGCTTTTATTTCTATAACTCTAGGTGGTGAATCCAAAAAATACTGCAATTATTTTTGTCAAATTTATGTCAAAGAGTATTCCGCTTGTGCTTTTCTCTAGGAGTCTTGCAGTTTCCAGACTTACATTTACGTCTTTAGTCCGTTTTGGGGTGTAGTATTAGAGAATATTCAAATCTGATTCTTTGTACACGTAAGTGTTCAGTTTTTCCAGTGCCAGGTAGTGAAGATGCCTCTTCTCCATTGTATAGTCTTGCCTTCTTTACTGTAGTTTAGTTGACCATGCTCTGTGGGTTTATTTGAGAGTGAAGAAAGTTAAAGTTGCCCAGTCCTGGCCAACTCTTTGTGACCCCAAGACTATACGGTCCATGGAATTCTCCAGGCCAGAATACTGGAGTGGGTAGCCTTTCTCCAGGGGATCTTCCCAAGCCAGGAACTGAACCCAGATCTCCCCCCTTGCAGGTGGATTCCTTACCAGCTGAGCCACAGGGAAGCCCTGGGCTTATCTGGAAGCTCTCTATTCTATTTCGTTGACCTATGTGTCTGTTTTGGGATAGTACCATACTGTTTTGATAGCTGTAGTTTTGTAGTATAGACTGAAGTCAAGAAGCATGATTCCTCCAGTTACGCTCTTCTTTCTTAAGATTGTTTTGAGTATTCAGGGTCTTGTATGTTTCCACACAAATTTAAAAATATTTGTTCTAATCCTGTGAAAAATGCCATTGGCATTTTGATAGGGATTGCATTGAATCTGTTGATTGCTCTGCGGTAGTGTGTTCATTTTAACAATATTGATTCTTTTCGTTTAAGAATATGGTGTCTATTTCCATCTATTTGTGACATCTTCAGTTTACTCATCGGTATCTTGCAGTTTTCCCGGTACAGGTCTTTTACCTCCTTGAAGTGAAGTAAAGTATTAATCACTCAGTCATATCTGACTCTTTGCCATCCCATGGACTATAGCTCTCCAGATTCCTCTATCCATGGAATTTTCCAGAGGAGAATAATGAACTGGGGTGCCATTTTCTACTCCAGGGGATCTTTCCAACCCAGGTATAGAACCTATGTCCCCTATGTATCCTGCATTTCCAGGTGGATTCTTTACCACTGAGCCCCCTAGTGTTTCTTTATTGATTTTTCCAATTGGATGGCTGTCCACTGATGTAAGTGGGTATTAAAATCCCCAACTATTATTGTGTTATTGTCAATTAATCCCTTTGTGGCTGTTAATATTTGCTTATATATGAATAGGTGCTTCTATTGGGTGTATATATATTTACAATGATTGTATATTATTCTTGAATTGATCCCTTGATCATTTTAGAGTATCCTTTGTTTCTTGTGATAGCCTTTATTTTACAGTCTGCTTGTCTGACACACATGTTGTCACACTGGCTTTATTTTTCATGAAATAACTTTTTCCATTTCCTCACTTTCAGTCCGTAGGTGTCTCTAGATCTGAAGCAGACAGTGTATTGTGGTTGTGTATCCACAGACAGTGCCCACGGGTCTCCTGCAGACAGTGCAGTGCGGTTGTGTGTCTATAGACAGTGCCCACGGGTCTCCTGCAGACAGTGTACTGTGGTTGTGTGTCTATAGACAGTGCCCCTGGGTCTCCTGTAGACAGTTGACTGTGGTTGTGTGTCTGTAGACAGTGCCCACGGGTCTCCTGCAGACAGTGCATTGCTGTTCTGTTGCTCAGACTTGCCGACACTTTGTGACCCCATGGACTGCACACCAGGCTTCCCTCTCCTTCACCATCTCCCAGAATTTGCTCAAACTCATGTCCATGGAGTCGGTGATGCCATCCAACCATCTCATCCTCTGTCATCTCCTTCTCCTCCTGCCTCTAGTCTTTCCCAGCATCAGAGTCTTTTCAAATGAGTCAGTTCTTAGCATTAGGTGGCCAAAGTACTGGAGCTTCAGCTTCCGCATCAATCCTTCCAATGAGTATTCAGGATTGAGTTCCTTTAGGATTGACTGGTTTTGATCTCAAGGGGAGATCCAGAAGTCCTGGGGACAGAATATATATATAGGTCTTATTTCTGTATCCATTCAGCCGCTCTTTGCCTTTTGGTCAGAATATTTAGGCCATTTACATTTAAGGTAATTATGGATATAAATGTTCTCCTTGCCACTCTGTTAATTGTTTTGGGGTTGTTTTTGTGGATCGTTTTTCCCTTTCATCATCTTTTGTTCTCTCATGAGTTGATAACTACCTTTAGTGGTGTGTTTGGGTTCCCGTTTTTTCTTTTGTATGTAATCTCTATACATATATACGATTGTTTTAGACTCCTTAGCATTCTAAAAACGTTTAATTTTGACTTCTCCTTAGCATTTTAGTCTTGAAATGGAATGTGCTAATTTTCTTAGTCTTCTCTGGGCCGTTTCCCACTGGTCTTGCTCTTCAGTCCTAAGGGTGTCTCATCAGGGAGCAGGAAGGACAGGTGCATTTTGTGGTATGTGCTGGTCTTGCAGTCCATTCCTCTGGTGGGTGAAGGGGACTGTGTCCACAAAGGACCCCACACAGCACAACGAGGAAGGTGGGAGCCCTGTGAAGAGGTGGTGATGGAAAGCCAGTTGTGCTCAATTCAGTTGGAAAAGTGAGATATAGTGAGTGATTTTCTTCACACAGTATTCCTTGTGCCATCTCATTAGGTACTTTAAATGCCCCTTTTGGCCTTCTGGTTCACTTTTTATCTAAGTAGCCAAATAAATTAATTTGATAGAGAAGTTCAGTCCTTTCTCTAATACATTTGAAGACTTTGGGGGCAGATGCTTACAGACGGAGTTGCTTTCTGCCCTCTCACCGACTCTGGGCTCCCTTGCGGCTTCTCTGGCTTCCCAGAACCACCTCCCTGAGAGTTCCAAGCTTTTCTGTTGTGCTCTGCCCTACAGATATAAGCCCAGCCCCTGCTTCACTCACCAAAGCAGGCTGCTCCAAGGCTGACATTTCTTTCTGCCCTTCATGAAAGGACCCTGGGAGTGAAGGTGGGGTGCAGAGTGGCAAGGGTGTCACAGATGGGCACTGCAGCATGGAGCGGGAGGCTACTTCAAATCAGGAAGCCAGAGCTCCTTCAGCAGAGAGCCTCACACAGAGCTATCTCACGTGGCCTCTCCCCCGGAGTCTGTTCTGTAGCCGCGTTGCTGGAGTCCTACTGTCCCCCCTCAACCCCCCCGAAATTCTTCCTTCCTCTGTTCCTGTGTCCCGCCTCTAAGTCAATCAGCTAGCTTCCCAGAGGAAATCTCAACATCCCTCAAGGGGCCCACACAGACTTCAATGGCCTAGGTAGATAATCTTTCACATTAAGCTGAATATATTTAGTCTCTCTTTGTCTCCATCTCCCTGTTTCAGAGCAGGGTTGGAAGTACTCTATGAATAAAAAAAAATCCTGTGCAACTCTATAAATAAGAAATCTTATAATAACCCTGAAAATAAGAAAAAAATGGAAAAAACTTTCTACTTAAGGTGGATCCAATAGCCATCTCTGAGATCAACTCTCAACCCATGGACCATTTATTAAATAGCAAATCTGATTCTCTTCTCTGAGTTGGGTTGGAAAGAGCATACGGGTTGGAAGTCTGTGGAGCTAGGGGTCTTGCTCTGAGTCTTCCTCTAAGGAGCGCTGTGTCCTTAGTAAGGTCCTCGTTCCTTTCTTACCCTCAAGCTGCTCACCAGTGAACAGAACAGGTAGAGTCAGACCAAGACTTCCTTAACTGTGCTTTTCATGTACTAGTTTGGCAGTGTGTTAATGGGTATTCCAACGAACACATATTTTGGGGTTCACTCTTGAGGACTGCATGTTTCAACCAGCTCGAGAAGGTTTCTTGGGTGCAGAACTTCTCAGCTACTATGACTGTGTGGGAGAGAGAGACAATATGTGACGTTTCCCAAAAACATGTGAAAGAGCTCCCTTATCCCCCTTTGTAAGTGAGAAACCTATAAATATCTTGCAGAAACGCTGCTTATTGAACACTGTCATTCTTAAGAATAATTAAGATGAGTCATTTCATCCTCTTCATGTTCACATTCCGTTGCGATTGTTTTTACTTGCTCAGCCTGAGTGAAGCAATACCGAGTCAGCGTAAAGGGAGGACTGGCTATTTCTTAATGGCTTTATTTCTCTCTTTTTGGTCATTTAAAAAAAATTCTGAAAATCTTCTCACCTCTGAAAAATTGCAAAGCAGAGTTCTGGGAATGTTGGTAATTGCAGTGTTGTTTGTTCGGATGGCTCTGGGTTCCATTACAGCCACTGTAAGCCTGCCTCTACCGTATGGAGCTGCTTCTGCTGCCTATTACCTGACGTTCAGGGTTTCCATTTGAGGCATGGCTCTAATTAAGAGATTAAGGAACCAGAGTCTTAGAAAGGGCAAGTTACCCTCCCTGGCTCAGTGCCTCTCTCCCACCTGGTAATATGAAGTATAAAATCATATTTTTCAAAATGATTCAACACTTTTGTTCACATTGCAATAAAGATAGTTTCTTTCTAGATTTTCTGATTGTAAAATTCTGGGTAAGTTTTCAAAGTGAACTTTTTCTGGTGGGTGGGAGGATGGTTTCTCCTGTGGGGCTGGTTTTCTAAGAACATACTTTGGTTTACTAGTTGGGTGAATCAGTCCTCATAAGAATCAAGCATCAGGGTGGGTTCTGGAAAGTATTTTGAAGCTGTAAAGAAATTTGGTGCATTGCATAATCCTAACTTAATAACCATGACCCAGCAAAGGTTCTATTCTCAACTGTCTCCATATCAAGTTGCTTCCAGGGCCAATTTGCTTCTCATACTCTTTTATTAGCATATCCAAGCCTAATGTTCTTTTGTCATTAGGCCTCCCCAGGCTCAAGAAGACCTCGGATATCCTCAGTCTGTATAAGGCGTGAGGGACTTCGGTAGATATTGTGATACGCCACCCAGAATTCCCTTCGGGGATGAGAACGTATATCTCCAGATACTGGAAGGTCGGCCCGCAGTGATCTCCCATATGTCAGTCTCCTAAAGAAACGGCCTTGGCTGAAGACAGCCGTCTCGCCCCAGGTCAGCTACATTCCATACTGGTGGATGATGGGATAAAAGCCTCTGTGCTGCAGCGCAGAGTGACCGGAAGCCCAGCCCAGCTTTGAAGCCCTGTGACCCTGGCTGAGTTCTCCCCCAAGACTGAATTACAGCCCACCTCACCGTGCTAACCCGGCTTCTTTCTCTTCACCTCCACAGATATTAAGAACCCTCCTTAATATAATTTCTGCATGCTATTTTTTGTCTTAGAGTCTGAGTCCCCATATACAGCAGGGGCTTAATATATTACCAATCTCTGAAGCATACTTGTGTTTTAAAGGAAATTCCATACTGTTATGGTTATAGGCAATGGCACCCTACTCCAGCACTCTTGCCTGGAAAATCCCATGGATGGAGGAGCCTGGTGGGCTGTAGTCCATGGGGTCGCTAAGAGTCGGACACGACTGGGCGACTTCACTTTCACTTTTCACTTTCATGCATTGGAGAAGGAAATGTCAACCCACTCCAGTGTTCTTGCCTGGAGAATCCCAGGGATGGGGGAGCCTCATGGGCTTCTGTCTATGGGGTCGCACAGAGTCGGACATGACTGAAGTGACTTAGCAGCAGCAGCAGGGTTATGTTTAACTCAAAAGGAAGAATCACTAATGCTTCAAATGCTTGGCAGTGTGACATCTGGAAAGGAGTGAAAGAAAGGTGGTTTTACATATACAGGGAAGGAGTCTTTTTCCCTTTTAATCATGCGTGCTTTTATGTCTTATTTAAAATATCTCTCCCTAACTGGAAATCATACAGGTGTTGCTCAGTATTTTCTTCTAAAAGTCTGGATATTTTGCCATTGGCAATTCCATTTGAAATTGATTTTGCACTGTTGATTTTCCATTTTTATAAGGGACAAAAAGTCAGGTAGAATTAAATATATGCTGTTTGGGGATATAAGCTTCTGTGACAAAACCATGTGCAAAGGAAAGTAAATGATAAACAAAAAAATTCAGTTATTATTGCTTCAGTTCGTGGAGGTGGTGGGTGGAATGAAAAACAAATCTCTTCAATGGAACTGATAAAGCTCTAATAGTTCTAATAATAGTTGAGTTGGTGGAACACTCATGGGGATCCACTTTAACCATTAAGCTGTATGATCTATGTATACATTATATATGTTCTTTAGTGTATTAATAGTATTTCTGACTTTTTTTAAGAGAGGAGCATGAGAAAATAGGAAGTGAATACAGCAAGGACTGACAGCTCAATGTTTTCCTATAAATGGTATTAAAGACATGGGCAGTAAAGATATATTATGGCAAATGTATATGTAGATAGGAAAATTCAGCAGTTCCAGAAAAATTTTAAATGCAGGAGAGAGAAGGGGCGTTTGGAGGAGCGACACCCTGCATTCTTCGGCAAGGTCATTCCCTGGGCTGTAACTTCACATGTACCGTATCATCAGTTCCTCTGCTTTGCACGTCTCGTCCATTTATACATGTGTGCTTAACCGCAAAAATTACTGGATCCCTCCTCAGTGCCCGGAGCTCACGTGTGAATGGTTCGTAGTGAAATGTGCTCTAGTCACCTCTGTCTGTGGGCTTACTCAATGGCGTCTTGTCTTGTCCTCCTTAAATTATACGACCATCAGTGGCCTGGGAGCCCACATCTGGCTCCACGCACCCCCCCCCAGCGTCCAGAGGAACTCGTCCCCTGCCTGACTGGGTTCTCGTCTCATCCCCATGCCCTTTCAGCCACAGGCCTGTTGCATTTATCAATGCTTGTGCCTGGGTTCTTTTTCCCTTGATCAACTTCTGTTCTTCCTTTCCAAGTCTCTGCTTGCACATCATTCTCTCCAAGAGGACACCTCTGCAGCTTTGCACCCCTGATTGCACCTTCACCATCTCCAGGATTCGGTCATCTTCCCATTCTTGCTCTTGCAGTCTTATTCACAACACTTCACGGTACTTATTACAATCGCCCTTGCAATGTAACTTTATGTGTTGCTGTCCCTGGTTCAGTTAGCAAACCCCCCAAGGACGGGGCCAGGACTGCTCTGTTTTCCTTCGCCTTAGTGTCTGAACCTTTCCCATGGAAAACACGGAGGGGATGCCCTCCTGCTGCTTCTGTTTCACTCTGGACACAAAATTCACCCCGGAAAGAAAATAAAGGTAAACCCCAAAGAGGAACCAACTCTTAATCCACTCTTGTTCCTACAGTTACGGAGCTACTCAGCAACTTTAAGAAAAATGAACGAATTGTCAAACTGGAGCATGTCGAAGCTGGAAGGGACCCAGAAAGTCCTCACGGAAATGTCTCTAGGGCAGAGAATGACAGGCAAGAGGAAGAGGAACAAACAACGAAAGCTGAAAACAACTATTTACTGAGTGCTTGATACTCATTAGCCTAGTGCAAAGCACTTTCCCGAGAATGACTTCATTTAATCCCTTTGGATTTCCTGAGTGAAGGACCTTTCAGCTTTATTTTACTGTTGAAGAAACTGAAACTCCAAGAGTTAGGTACTTGGTCTTAAATCAAACACCTTGTAAGTGGTGATGCCAAGACTGAAACCCAGGTGTGCTCGATCCTGAACAGTGCTTTCCCACTTTTTCTGTGGTTTCGCTAAGACGGAAATTCGGATGTGGTAGATTCTGCATTTATGATAAAGTGCCGGTGATTCTGATGTTACTGGTCCTGGAGACACCAATACTTTGGCCACCTGATGCAAAGAGCTGACTCATTTGAAAGACCCTGATGCTGGGAAAGACTGAAGACAGGAGGAGAAGGGGATGGCAGAGGATGAGATGGCTGGATGGCTTCACCAACTCCGATGGACATGAGCTTGAGCAAAATCTGGGAGTTGGTGATGGACAGGGAGGCCTGGCGTGCTGCAGTCCATGGGGTCCCAAAGAGTCCGACAAGACTGAGCAACTGAACTGAACTGAACTGGACACACCATTGGAGAACCACTGTTCTATTGCGGCACTTGCACATTTTAACATGCCTACAAATCATCTGGAGATCTTGCTTAAAAAAAAAAAAAGCAGCATTTGATCCACTAGGGCTGGGAGAGGACTGGTGATTCTGTAGGTTTTTTTTTTTAATTGCTATTCTTTTTATTTAATCGTTTGTTTACTTTTTATTTATTTTTGGCTCCCTGCTGAGCAGCATGTGGGATCTTCGTTCCCACACCAGGGATGAAACCTATGCTCTCTGCAGTGGAAGCATCAAATCCTAGCTGCTGACCTGCCAGGGAGGTCCCAGGATTCTGCCGTTTTTGCAGGCTCCCCACTGAGGCCTGTTCTCCTCATCCGTGGGCCGTACTCTGAGCAGAAAGGCTCCTCTGGATCCCAAACACAAAGGGCCTATGGTGAGTGGAGGCTGGGACCGGCCTCAGAGCTCGCTTTTGACTGCCCGCAGCTTCCGGCCGACATTCGACATTCTCTGACGATGACGGTGCTCTCAGACAGTGTCTAAGGCTGCCTTTGAAAATAACACAAATCCAGCGTGGTAGCGAACCACTCTGGGAGGGGGAGAGGGCCAGGGACGGCTCCCGAGGTCTTGTGTGATGTCGATGGGAGGTCTGCTAACGCACCAAGATCCTTATTGCATCAAATCAAGACGCCCGCCCCTCCTCCCTTCCCAGTGTTTCAAAGCAACGTGATGTCACGAGCTCTAAAAAACCCGAGGTTCATAGTGAAACCCGTAATCAGGTGAGCCTTGTTTTGTTTTGAGTCCATTGACACTGTTTCTCACAGTCCCGCACTGGCTGAGTTCAGGGCAGACTCGGGGGTGAATTCTGGGAACTCTAACTGATCTTTCAGGTTCACGTACAGTGGGTTCACTCCTCGGAGAACAGCACCGGCTTTCTTGTAAACCTGCTCCCTTGCTCGGAGGGGGAGCCTGGCTGTCGTCCCTGGTGAACAGCGTCTGGGGCGGCAGGTGTTAGGCGAGACCGCACCTAGCCTGCGGCCCTGTGCACGCTCGGTGGCTGAGTCGTGTCTGGCTGCGACCCCATGGACTGTAGCCCGCCAGGTCGCCCTGTCCATGGAGTCTCCAGGCAGGGAGACTGGAGTGGGCTGCCATGTCCTCCTCCAGGGGGTCCTCCCAGCCCAGGGGCTGCCCCCGCATCTCCTGCATTGGCGGGCAGATTCTGTACCACCGAGCCCCCTGGGAAGCCCTCCACGCAGCCGGGCCCCTCATCGAATGTGGGTGGAGAGCACCCAGCTGGGGAGGCTAGCAAGGCTCCTGAGCTTCTTATCCCAGTATTCCGGCCCCAGGGTCCACAAAAGTTGCTTAGAGAAATGAGCTGCCGGTTCATTATCTAGCTAAATCCAGCCCAGTTTTTCACCGGAGTGTGCGCTTTGGATAAGGTGGATTCTCCCCTTGAGGGATGAGACTGGCGGGTGGGCGGGGCACTCATGAGGACAGCTCCGCTCAGTCCTCAGAAACCCGCAGACAAGGAGGGCATCCGGGCCGCCAGCTGACCCCCGATTTCTACCGCAGCCTGGGACGCAGGCAGTGGGAGGGTCTATTAACAGCCCTGCCTGTACATTTCCGCTGTGGCTCTGTCGCTTATTAGCTGTGCGGCCTTGAGCAGGTTATTCTACTTCTGGAGACTTAGTTTTCCCATTGGTAACAGGCATAATTCCCCCTATGCTGTACGGTGAGTCTGAGGGTCGGATCCCACGATGTCTGCAAAGCTCTTTGTGCCTGGAGCGTAGGATGCACCCCCGAAGGGCTGACCTTTCTCCTCTTCGGTTCTTCCTTTTGTCTTTCCAACCAGCAACAAGCAAAAATGATCAGGCTCAGCAAAATGGCAGTTTCAAAGTGTTTTGTGCCAAGGTCCATTTAGGTTCCAAAACATTCCCATTCCACGGCTTGTTTCTGGGTTCCCGCCGTCTGATGTGTATCTGCGTCGTCTCTTTGATTACTTACTGCCGTCACTCAGCGTGCAGGCAGACGCCGACAGATTCTGTGCAACAGCTTGGTGGGACAGGCCGGCCTCGGCGTCTGATCAGCGAAGATGCCTCTCAGACCTCGAAGGAGCCACCCCTCCTGGCCAACTTCATCTTAAGAGATTGGTTGCTTTATTTACAAAGAGACCCTTCCCAAAGGTTTCTCAGCAGAACCTAAATTGGTGATTTTGTGCAAAAGAATTAGAAACCAGGTTCCAGCTGTGTCGTTAATGGAGGTCTGTCGCATGTGCAATACAGATGATGCAGGGCCTTAATGTTTTATTAGATTGGAATCATTTCTGGCACTTAAAACATTTTGATGAAATTTGCTCAATTTTCGAGGTGTGTTTTATATGAAAAAGTTAAATGTTTTTTGGCAGTTCTATTAAATGGACACCAGCAACATCTCTGGATAGTTAGTGCTCAGAAATCAATGATACAGCATTTTATTTAATCCACCAATTAAGTAAAGAGCTGTACTGAAGTGATTCTCTTTTCTTCTAGGCCACACCTGATGCTCACAGCGGCATGTGAACAGTGACTCAGAAGCAGGGACACTTTCTTCCCAGCTAGGAAAGCAAGGCCACGTCAAAATGCACCGCCTTTGTGTGAATGAGCAAAAGGCATCATCTGGTAGACATGGCCCCTGGCTCTCATTTTGGCAAGCAGAGGGTGCCGACTGCCGGCCCTGCTTGGCCTTGGCAGAATGAGCAACTGTACACAGGGTCCTGAGAAGAGCCTGGGGTGCACTCTCCTTGCCCACGTTAGAAACTTGCCCCTGCCTTGGGCTTCCTCTTCTTGAAAGATTTAGCCTGGGAATCGTGTTCCCTTTCCCCCATCCTGTGAACATTTCACCAGTGTCTAGGAGGGTAGATAATTTGTTTCATCATCTAAAGCTCCAAGGTACCAGCTCTCTGTTGAGAAGAGATACACTTGGTATATACACGCAAGGATGAATTCTCTACTAATTCAGTGAAGGGCTATTAATAGTTATATGGTGTGGATTTGAAAAGCCCTCAAAGCCCTTCGTCCCTCAGGGTCTCTCATTTCCTTAAATTCCATCATGAGAAGTGAGTTTGGGCTGCTCTTCCCTGCAAAGGACTTGCCCTTATGTTTTTACACTCATTCAAATTAGAAAAAGGAAAAGGGAAAATCAGACACCATGGTAGACAAAGAAAAGGAGGGAAAATAATACAGAGAGGCCTGTAACTTTCTGAGAGATTTTATGAGGACTATTTCAGCTTTGGGAACTCATCTAAGCCCAAATGTCCAAGGACTGAATGACCTTCCCTTCCTTTTCCTGGAGGGAGCTGTACCAAGGGGTAGAGGCCTGGACAAGCAGGATATAAGACTGCACCTTCACTTGACTTCCAACATCAGTCCTTCCAATGAAAGGTGTTCATTGGAAGGACTGATGTTGAAGCTAAAACTCCAATACTTTGGCCACCTGATGGGAAGAGCTGACTCATTGGAAAAGACCCTGATGCTGAGAAAGATTGAAGGCGGGAGAAGAAGGGGATGACAGAGGATGAGATGGTTGGATGGCATCACCAACTCAATGGACATGAGTTTGAGTAAACTCTGGGAGTTGGTGATGGACAGGGAGGCCTGGTGTGCTGCAGTTCATGCAGTCACAAAGAGTCAGACATGACTGAGTGACTGAACCGAACTGAACTGAACTGAACTAACTTGACCTCTGAAGCACGCTTACCAAACGGCGATAACTGGATTTCCTTCTTTGGGATGGGGTGGTGCTGGTTGGAAGAAAACCCCGTTGCATTTTTGAGCGTCTGGGGAAAGGAAGGATTATCGGAACATCTTCCAGTGGCTCCTGGGCACGTGAATTCTAGAATCCCGATGCCGCTCTCCTGGTTCTGTTCTATATTGCTTTCTACTTGCTCTCAGCCGCTGTCTCCATTTTCCCTCCACCCTACATCTTGCCCCTTCTTCTTTTCATGAGTCATCTCTGCAGAGAGAGGAACCAGAGGGAAGAAAAAAAGAACATAAGCGGCTCTTTCAGGTCTGGATCAGAACCTACTTTTTCTCTGGCCAGGTGGCATGTTCCCGGGCCAGGGACGGAACACATGCTCCCTGAAGGGGAAGCACAGTCTTAGCCACTGGATGGCCAGGGGAGTCACAGAAATTGCTTTAAGCAAGAATTAACCCTCACAGCTTCCCACGGGGTTTGGGAGCGCATTGCCACCTTTGACATCGTGGGAATGTCTGCTGAAGGAAAGTGCCTTTCTGCCAGGCATCCTGGCACAGGCTGAGCACGGGCTTCCTGCTTCTCTTATCATCGGGGATCCCCTGCTTTGCTCTCCCATCCTTTCCCCTCCAACGGAGCTCTTCTGAGGACGGAAACTGAGCCCTCACGTCCAGCAGTTGGCACTGCGGCTGCTGCTGCTAAGTCGCTTCAGTTGTGTCCGACTCTCTGCTACCCCAGAGATGGCAGCTGGCACTAGACAAGGCCAAATGGGAGAAGAAACCCCAAGCCTTCTCCATTTCCACTGGAAAAAGATCCAGCTTGCAACCAGAGATCCTGCCACCGTCCCTCATAAAGACCAGGTATTCATGCTCTCTGAGCCTTATTTCCCTAATCTATAAAGTGGAAACCTTAGATGCTGTTGGGATACACAGAAAATGAAGAATTTTTAACAGGTTTAGTGAAGGTCTGTCTAGAGATACAGTGTGTGGATTTGTCTCAAGAGACCACCCTTGTCCCCAGGTGTCTTTCTCACGTTTATTTCCTTGGCTTGTTCTGAGGATTACAAGAAACTACATACATGTAAGGGCCAAGCAGAGGCTTCGTGTATCGTAGATGCCCCATTAAGAGTCATAGAAAAGAAAATATCTTGTGAATAAGATCTCAGAAGTCAGACCAGGGGAACCCTTTTCTAGACACATAGAGAAGATGACTTACCAAAAAAGAATTTTTTGGGGGAAGGGGACATCCTTATAATGACCAGATATCTTCTTCTCCCTTTTCCCCCTGTGACTAAAATCCTTCTATCAGGGCTTAGCTTCCCTCCATACCCCGATTTTAAGAAGGTATCACAAAAGTAATGAATCATAGCAGAAGCATTGCTGAGGGGAGACAGGAAAGATAGAAAGGATTAGATAAGGACAGGAACACAGAGAAACAGAGCACAGAGAAGAGAAGTGGAGGAGGAGGCGGGACATTTGATGAAATCTGTGATATCATCTCTGTGGGCTGGCCCCAGAGCGAGGAGGGAGGATGGACATGGGCAGTAGATAGCAGTGCGAACACAGCCAGGCTTTGCATCAGTTCTGTCAACATCATGATGCTCGTTATGTGGCAAACCTTTATAACAGTATCTAGCTACATGTGTTAGCATTAATGAGTTTGGCTCCATGCATAGAAAATCAGAAGTTCAGTTCAGTTGTTCAGTCATGTCCAACTCTTTGTGACCCCATGGACTGCAGCACAGCAGGCCTCCCTGTCCATCACCAACTCCCAGAGCTTACTCAGACTCATGTCCATTGAGTCGGTGATGCCATCCAACCATCTCAACCTCTGTCGTCCCCTTCTTCTCCCGCCTTCAATCTTTCCCAGCATCAAGGTCTTTTCCAATGAGTCAGCTCTTCCCATCAGGAGGCCAAAGTATTGGAGTTTCAGCTTCAACATCAGTCCTTCCAATGAACATCCAGGACTGATCTCCTTTAGGATGGACTGGTTGGATCTCCTTGCTGTCCAAGGGACTCTCAAAAGTCTTCTCCAACACCACAGTTCAAAAGCATCAGTTCTTTGGCGCTCAGCTTTCTTTATAGTCCAGCATAAGCAAGGGATTTATTTGTCCCATGTCACAGAAATCCACAGGTCGGTGCTCTAGGACTGGAGGGAAATTTTCCAGGTCCCACCCCCTCTCCACCCTCCTGCTCTGCCAGCCTTGATGTGGGGCCATTCGCACTTAAAATGATTGCTACTCTATCTGGACTAAACTATAATTCAAAAAGATATCTGCACCCCAGTATTCACTGCAGCACCATTTACAACAGCCAAGACATAGAAGCAACTTAAATGTCCACTGGCAGATGAATAAAGAGTATAGTTATATCAGCTTAAAAATGAATGAACTGATGCATTTTCAGCAACACGGATAGACCCAAAGATGCTCATACTAAGTGAAGTAAGTCAGGCAGAGAAAGACAAATACTGTATGATATCACTTATATGTGGAATCTAAAATACGACACAGCTGAACTCATCTGTGAAGCAAACAGACTCACGGACCCAGAGGACAGACTGGTGCTTGCCAAGGTGGGAGATGGGAGAGGGATGGATTGGGAGTTTGGGATTAGCAGACGCAAACTACTATATACAATGTACGACAATCACTTTGCCGTATTGGAGAAGCTAACACACGTTATAACTTAACTATACTTCAATAAAAATAAGCTTTTTAAAAGGATAGCTGCTACACATGCAGGTGTTATGCACATACCTGAGGCAGAAAAAAAAAAAGGGCAAATAGGAGATTGGGTTTTATACAGGAAAGGAAACCATGTTGTCCCTCAGCTCTCTTTTTATTGGCTTGAATTGTGTCAGCTGGTCATCCCTAGCTGCAAGGGAGTCTGGGAAAGAGAATTTTGTGGCATGTGTGATGTAAACTCCTCCATCTGTGTTAATGTATCTTCAGTAAAATCCTCACTGCCCTCTATAGAGCTGCACTGCTTGTTATGGCTGTCAATAGGCATATGTGGCCTTATAAACTCAAATTGATTAATATTAAATAGAATTACAAATCCATGTCTTCAGTAGCACTAGCCTCATGTGGCTTATGGCTACCATATTGGGCAGTACAGATACAGAACATTTCCATTAGCTCAGAAAGTTTTACTGCATGACTGCAGATAATCATAGAGAGCTGCAGAATGTTGCATAAGAGTTGGCAGAAGGAGAAAACAGACTGCATAAAAAACAGCTAAAGTTCTCTGAGGTGACCGAAGCTCTAAGCATGGAAGGCGTCGGGGAGGGAACTTGTGGGAACTGCTTGGGCACAAGGTTCCAGAACATTTGTCATCAGTTGGCGGCAGCAGTGTTGCTTCTAGAATCTGTGTGAGGGAATGCTTTGGTTCCCACCTTCCCCCAAAGTATCTGAGGTTGCTTAGAGGTAAGTTTCATCCCTTTTCTCACATTACAGATGGATGGAGAGCATCTCCCTTCTCTAAAACAATCATGACAAATACATTTGGGATCCAATTTCCCTACTGCTTGCTCAGTCCAGGCTACAGAAGCTCCTGGAAGCTGAGGGGCAGAGACGTGTGATTCCCAAGAACTCAGAAGCATTATTTGTCTAAGCATTAAGAAGAATTATTCAGCTAAATCCTGACGACTTGACAGCACGTTTACCTCTGAGAGTGAATTTCCCTTTCCTTCAACACTTCAACCTCATTACTTGTACTATATCTTCTGTTGAATCACACAAGATGCCCATCTGTTCAAGGGCTTATTCTGTTGGCTCACTCTGAATGGCTTGAATTTTAACTTTACTTTGAACTTACTGGCTTATCTCATTCCGCTTTTCCTGGACCACATGCACAGTTAAATTGCATGTGTATTTCTCTCATAGATACTTTGAACCAAAATAATGCCAGGAGAGCCACGTGGCATGTATTTGCCTCTCCTGGTTCTTTATGAGATGGCATCCTCTTTCCCGTCTGTGAACCAGGGTGTCTAGCTCTCCTAGGAGAGAAGCTGTCCTGATAAACACTGTGTGTGGTACCAAAGCTGAAAGTCTTCCTCTTCCAGTTCTTGTTGAAATTAGTTACACTTCTTGCCTCCTTTCCCATTTGTCTTCATGTCCAGAAAAATGATCGAAACTTCTCATCTTCCTTTTGTGGCAGTCGCAGTTACCAGTAATTAAAGACGCAATATCCACAGTAGCCGTGTGATGGAAACTGGAGTGTGAACCCAGGGAACAGGGACCGTCTGCCTCCGCGTGATGCTTCTATAACACCCTCTCTGCGGTGGGGGCTCAGTTGGCACCCAAAGAGTAATAAATAATCATGATGAGTAGTCTCAGCTTCTGCTTTCCAGAATCGTGTCTTGCTTTTTTCTAATCTTGTAAAATGGCTTCCTGATGAAGTGGAATGTCCATGTCACTATCACAGAAAATATGGATTGGTTTTCAATGAAATATTAATGATTATCAACTCACTGGGTTTTTCTTTTGTGAGAACTGAAATGAAAAGAGGAACTGAGTTTCTCGATAATGAGTTAAAATATGATTGCTTCAGTATTAACCCAGGCTGATCCAAGCTTCTCTCTTTTTTTTTGAACCCTCTTCCTCCACTTAATCCCAGCTCTCTTCTGACTGCCCTGCCCCTGCATTTGGGGTATTTTCATTCTTCAGTAGAAACTTCAGACAAACAGAGGCAAGATATTGACAGCTGGGGATTGTGGGGTTCTAGAATAAACCAGAAATAACTCTTGCCTCCATCACCTGCCGGTTTTCTTTATTAATTCTGGGAGTACTACTTATCCGTAAAATGGGAGTAATAATACTAATAATGCATACTTTGTACATTTGTGGTGAGGACTAATGGAAAAGTGTGTGGGGAAGAGCACAGACTGCAAGAAACATTAACTCTCATTATTTGGTTGAAGGTCGGGGGAGCTGGAGAGGAGGCAGAATCCAAATCTGCTCGAGTGAGCCTCTCGGCGAGCGATGCAGTGGAGAAACTTGTCACGGCTGTAATGAGGTTTGGGGATTATCTGTGGGTTTCTGCTTCCTGCCCTCTTCAGTTTCCTGATACCGTTGGAGAGTGAGTTCTGCTGACTCTGGACACGCTCTGGAGGTTTCTGCCCCACCTTTGCTGACCCAGTCAGGATCAGCATGGCAACAAAAGAGTGAGCTCACATACACCCGTGGTGGGTTCATGTCGATGTGTGGCAAAACCAACACTGTGCTGTAAAGTAAAACAAAGTAAAAAAAAAAAAAATAAAGAGTCATCCAGGCCCCAGTGGCTGAATCCAGGCAGAAGGACCCACGAGAAGAGTCCTTGCTTCCGAGTTTTGGAAGGAGTGGGTATAACCTGTCGGGGGGGGGGGCACTCTGGGAATTCCGTGTCCTGTGCTTTCTTTCCTGGGCAACTGCCTGCCGCCGCCGGCGATGCTGCCTCTGGCCCCTGGGTCCCCCTCCTTAGGCGTCTGCGGCCTTATCTGGAGACCCGCAGAGGGCTGAGCAGAGATGGAGCGATAAGCAGGAAGAACAGTGGAATTTTATTCCTGGAAAAAAAAAAAAAGAGAGAGAGAGACCTTGGCGTGAGCAGCAGAACAGAGGGTTCAGGATGTTAATCACTGCTCCTTTTATCAGACAGCTTTATTAAGATCAATGTTTTTTGTTGCCAAATTAGAGTGGACCTAGAGCGAACTTCCCAGCAGTTATTAACACAAGTTCACATTTGCTGGAAGGATTGGGTACCTCCACGTGCTCAGCCATAGCTGGAAGTTACACAATATCTGTATCATTTTTCACAGCTTTGTCATTAGCTGGTAATGATTTGATTATTTTGCAGATGAATCACAGTATAAATCTCTTTCACAAACACTACCTCCAAGTATTAATCAAAACCATTAAGGCAAAGCAGTCGGTGCAAATTAAAAAATTTGCATGTCTAAATTAAAAATTACAGTAATACATCATAAATAAATCTTTTAAATTCTCTATGGCCTCTGTGCACATCTTTTCTTTGGTGTGTGTATTCTCTAATGAGACTGTGATACCAAGCTTCTCTTTCTCTCTCTATAGACATATATATATATATATATACACACACACACATGTATTTATATATCATATGTACATAAAGCATGATCTAATTTGAAAGGAGAATTCAGGTCCTTATGTGGGACCTGGTATTAGAACATGACAGGGAAAGCAGAAGGTTTTTTCCTTTTTCCCATTTACTTCATTTTTTTCCCCAAAAGAATATACAAAAATGGCCCTTAAAAGAGCAGCGAGGAAGCCACTTAAATCATCTCCAGCGTCTCCCATTGTTGCAAAGCAAATATTTGTAAAAGGTGATGCTTCTTTTTCAAATAACTTTGAACTGTGAGGAAAATTACCAAGTTATGTTTTAGGTAATATTTCATTTTGGAACTATTAACACATTACTTGCAGTATGGGAGGAAATTAGAGGGCTTTGAGTGATGAAAGCCACCTTTGGCATTAAAAAACTATTATTATTCCCTTGAAACGCTGAAGCAAATTAAAACAGGAAAATGAAACTTTCAAGTGCCCTGGATTTGAAAAGGTATTTTCCCCCCCTTTCATTTGTCAAAAAAAAAAAAAAAATTTTTTTTTTAAATGACTCGTTTCACTGGAAACCTGGAAGAGATCATTTATAAGGCAGAAAGTAGTTGTTTCAAAATGCCTTTGCCTAATAGTTTAGGGGATGACAGTGCCTCGTGTCAGCAGATCTCTGGTGAGCAGGTTACAGCCAGTGTGTATGAAAGATCCATCTTACCTCCAAGTAACGCCGTAACAGCAGCAATTAGAAACCACTTTCATTCTGCCCAGGATTTAACCCAATTAACCTATCTGTAACCTATTAACCTAATTAAATAGAAGAGCTTCTCTGTGAGGAAGATGTATGTATAGTGCTCTCCTCATCTGGGGGTATAGGTTGGGAAGGAGGGCATAGTTTAGGGAATATTGTAATTTGAAGTCAGATTTTTTTTTTTAACAGAATTGGAACATCAAAACACAATTCCAAGGTGTTTGGGGGTGTTTTCCTAATAGGAAGCCATGGATTTAGCTAGCAGGATACCTTTATACTTACTTATGTCCTTGCCTGGTGGAAATTTTGCCCTAAATGATTTCTTACTGGTCTAAAGAGACTTGGTAAGAGGACAGGAGAACCATCCTGCCTAGGACTGCTTGGGCAGTCCTAGGCACTTTCTTCTGCCTTATACAGACTTCAAAAAGAGTGTGAAGAAAATTCTTTGACCATTTTCCTTCATTTACCTCAATTCTGTGCAAGTCACGCCATGGATAAGCTTCACGTTCGTGGAAAGGGGAGGTTTCTCTCCAGTCCTTGCTAAATAGAGTGACCTTAGAGGTTTGCTTCACCCCTCAGCGTCTCACTTCACTCATCTGTCTAAAATGAGTGGGTTGAATGAGAAGGTCCCATAAAGATTCTTCCTAGATCTAAATATTTTGTGATTTTGTCATTACTTGTCCTTCCACATCCTCTCCTTTTGATTCTCTTTACCAATAAATGTTTCTCGAATGACTTTGGCTAGAACTGTGCGTCCAATATGGTAGCCATGTGTCTATCTAAATTTAAGTCAGCTAAAATAGACGCGGGTGGCTGCAACCTGCGCACACAGCACGGCCAAGAGGAGTTGCCCCGCATCCGGGATCAGGAGCGGCAGCCGAGAGTGCCAGGCTGCGACGGCGCAGGAGCAGCCGGGAGGAGCTACCCCCAACCCAAGGCCCGGGGCGGCAGCCGGGAGGAGCTACCCCCCACCCGAGGCCAGGGGCTGCGGCCGGGAAAAGCTACCCCATGTCCAAGGAGCAGTGGCTGCGCAGGTGCCGGAGGGCCTAGAGGAGCTATTCCACATTCAAGGTCAGGAGGAACGGCAGTGACGAGACACCCCTCGTCCAAGGTAAGGAGCAGCGGCTGCGCTTTGCTGGAACAGCCGTGAAGAGATACCCCACATCCAAGGTAGGAGAAACCCAAGTAAGACGGTAGGTGTTGCAAGAGGGCATCAGAGGGCAGACACACTGAAACCATAATCACAGAAAACTAGTCAATCTGATCAAACTAGGACCACAGCCTTGTCTAACTCAGTGAAACTAAGCCATGCCCTTGGGGCCACCCAAGATGGGTGGGTCATGGTGGAGAGGTCTGACAGAATGTGGTCCACTGGAGAAGGGAATGGCAAACCACTTCAGTATTCTTGTCTTGAGAACCCCATGAACAGTATGAAAAGGCAAAAAGATAGGACCCTGAAAGATGAACTCCTCAGGTCGGGAGGTGCCCAATATGCTACTGGAGATCAGTGGAGAAATAACTGCAGAAAGAGTGAAGGGATGGAGCCAAAGAAAAACACCACCCAGCTGTGGATGTGACTGGTGATAGAAGCAAGGTATGATGCTGTAAAGAGCAGTATTGCATAGGAACCTGGATTGTTAGGTCTATGAATCAAGGCAAATTGGAAGTGGTCAAACAAGAGATGGCAAGAGTGAACGTCAACATTCTAGGAATCAGCGAACGAAAATGGACTGGAATCTGTGAATTTAATTCAGATGACCATTATATATATGACTGTGGGCAAGAATCCCTTAGAAGAAATGGAGTAGCCATCATGGTCAACAAAAGTCTGAAATGCAGTACTTGGATGCAATCTCAAAAAAGACAGAATGATCTCTGTTCATTTCCAAGGCAAACCATTCAGTATCACAGTAATCCAAGTCTATGCCCCAACCAGTAACACTGAAGAAGCTGAAGTTGAACGGTTCTATGAAGACCTACAAGACCCTTTAGAACTAACACCCCAAAATGATGTTCTTTTCATTATGGGGGACTGGAATGCAAAAGTAGGAAGTCAAGAAACACCTGGAGTAACAGACAAATTTGGCCTTGGAATACGAAATGAAGCAGGGCAAAGACTAATAGAGTTTTGCCAAGAAAATGCACTGGTCATAGCAAACACCCTCTTCCAACAACACAAGAGAAGACTCTACACATGGACATCACCAGATGGTCAACGCCAAAATCAGATTGATTCTATTCTTTGCAGCCAAAGATGGAGAAACTCTATACAGTCAGCAAAAACAAGACTGGGAGCTGACTGTGGCTCAGATCATGAACTCCTTATTGCCAAATTCAGATTTAAATTGAAGAAAGTAAGGGAAACCACTAGACCATTCAGGTATGACCCTAAATCATATCCCTTATGATTATACAGTGGAAGTGAGAAATAGATTTAAAGGCCTAGATCTGATAGATAGAGTGCTTGATGAGCTATGGAATGAGGTTCATGACATGGTACAGGAGATAGAGATCAAGACCATCCCCATGGAAAAGAAATGCAAAAAAGCAAAATGGCTGTCTGGGGTGGCCTTACAAATAGTTGTGAAAAGAAGAGAAGTGGAAAACAAAGGGGAAAAAGAAAAATATAAGCATCTGAATGCAGAGTCCCAAAGAATAGCAGGAAGAGATAATAAAGCTTTCCTTGGTGATCAATGCAAAGAAATAGAGGAAAAGAACAGAATGGGAAAGACTAGAGATCTCTTCAAGAAAATTAGAGATACTAAAGGAAGATTTCATGCAAAGATGGGCTCAATAAAGGACAGAAATGGTATGGACCTAATAGAAGCAGAAGATATTAAGAAGAGGTGGCAAGAATACACAGAAGAACTGTACAAAAAGATCTTCAAGACCAAGATAATCACGATGGTGTGATCACTCACTTAGAGCCAGACATCCTGGAATGTGAAGTCAAGTGGGCCTTAGAAAGCATCACTACAAACAAAGCTAGTGGAGATGATGGAATTCCAGTTGAGCTGTTTAAATTCCTGAAAGATGATGCTGTGAAAGTGCTGCACTCAATATGCCAGCAAATTTGGAAAACTCAGTAGTGGCCACAAGACTGGAAAACGTCAGTGTTCATTCCCATTCCAAAGAAAGGCAATGCCAAAGAATGCTCAGGCTACCGCACAATTGCACTCATCTCACATGCTAGTAAAGTAATGCTCAAAATTCTCCAAGCCAGGCTTCAGCAGTACATGAACCGTGAACACCTAGATGTTCAAGCTGGTTTTAGAAAAGGCAGAGGAACCAGAGATCAAATTGCCAACATCCGCTGGATCATNGGAAACAGTGGAAACAGTGTCACACTTTATTTTGGGGGGCTCCAAAATCACTGCAGATGGTGATTGCAACCATGAAATTAAAAGCCGCTTACTCCTTGGAAGAAAAGTTATGACCAACCTAGGTAGCATATTCAAAAGCAGAGGCATGACTTTGCCAACAAAGGTCCGTCTAGTCAAGGCTATGGTTTTTCCTATGGTCATGTATGGATGTGAGGGTTGGACTGTGAAGAAGACTGAGCACTGAAGAATTGATGCTTTTGAACTGTGGTGTTGGAGAAGACTCTTGAGAGTCCCTTTGGACTGCTAGGAGATCCAACCAGTCCATTCTGAAGGAGATCAGCCCTGGCATTTCTTTGGAAGGAATGATGCTAAAGCTGAAACTCCAGTACTATGGCCACCTCATGCTAAGAGTTGACTCATTGGTAAAGACTCTGATGCTGGGAGGGATTGGGGGCAGGAGGAGAAGGGGACGACAGAGGATGAGATGGCTGGATGGCATCACTGACTCGATGGACGTGAGTCTGAGTGAACTCCGGGAGTTGGTGATGGACAGGGAGGCCTGGCGTGCTGTGATTCATGGGGTCGCAAAGAGTGGACACGACTGAGAGACTGGACTGAACTGAACTGAACTGAAAATAGATGCGATTAAAACAAATGCTGTTCCTGAGGGGAACGAGTGGAAAGAATGGAGTGAGGGTTTGGGGTCAGCAGATGCAAAGTATTTACACAGGATGGGTAAACACAGGGTCCTGTTGTGTGGCACAGGGAACCATATTTATTGCCCATGATAAGCCATAATGGAAAAGAATATGAAAAAGAATGTATATGCAGTATCACTCCATCAGTTTGCTGTGCACCAGAAATTAACCGAGTGTTGTAAGTCAACTACATTGCGATAAAAAATACATTGAAAAAATTGCAGTTCTGCATTCACACTAAACCACATAGAACTGGTCAGTAGCCCCAGATGGCCAATGACTGCCAGATAACAGCACAGTGTAAAGTACGTCCATCACTGCAGAAAGGTCTATGTGCCAGGACCTTCAGCTGAGTTATTTTCATTATCTCTTAAATTAATTTCATTCTGTAGAATCCAGTCTTTTACTTATGCATGATGATTAGAGGAGCCAAATCTTTCTGGAAAATTCAACTTTATTCAGTTTATTATTGATATTCATAGCATCTATGGGCTTCCTGGGTGGTGCTAGTGGTAAAGATCCTGCCTGCCAATGTAGGAGACAAAAAAGATGGTTCTGCCCCTGAGTCAGGAAAATTCCCTGGAGGAGGACATGGCAACCCAGTCCAGTATTCTTGCCTGGAGAATCCCATGGACAGAGGAGCCTGCTGGGCGACAATCCGTGGGGTCAGAAAGAGTTGCACACAGTGACTAAACTTGCATGCGTGCATAAAATGCTGCATAGGAACCTGGAATGTCAGGTCCATGAATCACGGCAAATGGTCAAACAGGAGATGCCAAGTGTGAACATCGACATTCTAGGAATCAGCAAATTAAAATGGACTGGAATGGGTGAGTTTAACTCAGATGGCCATTATGTCTACTACTGTGGGCAGGAATCCCTTAGAAAAAATGGAGTAGCCATCATGGTCAACAAAAGAGTCCGAAATGCAGTACTTGGATGCAATCTCAAAAAAGACAGAATGATCTCTGTTCATTTCCAAGGCAAACCATTCAATATCATGGTAACCCAAGTCTATGTCCCAAACAGTAACATTGAAGAAGCTGAAGTTGATTGGTTCTATGAAGACCTACAAGACCTTCTGGAACTAACACCCCAAAAAGGTGTCCTTTTCATTATAGGGGACTGCAATGCAAAAGTAGGAAGTCAAGAAACACCTGGAGTAACAGAAAAATTTGGCCTTGGAATGCAGAATGAAGCAGGGCAAAGGCTAATAGAGTTTTGCCAAGAGAATGCACTGGTCATAGCAAACACCTTCTTCCAACAACACAAGAGGATACTCTATACATGGACATCACCAGATGGTCAAGACCAAAATCAGATTGATTTTATTCTTTGCAGCCAAAGATGGAGAAGCTCTATACAGTCAACAAAAACAAGACCGTGAGCTGACTGTGGCTCAGGTCATGAACTCCTTATCGCCAAATTCAGACTTAAACTGAGGAAAGTGAGGAAAAGCACTAGACCATTCAGATATGACCTACATCAAATCCCTTATGACTATACAGTGGAAGTGAGAAATAGATTCAAGGGATTAGATCTGATAGACAGAGTGCATGAAGAATTATAGACAGAGGTTCGTGACATTGTACAGAAGGCAGGGCTCAAGACCATCCTCAAGAAAAAAATGAAAAAAGGCAAAATGGTTATCTGAGAAGGCCTTACAAATAGCTGGGAAAACAAGAGAAGAGAAAGGCAAAGGAGAAAACGAAAAGCTATATTCATTTGAATACAGAGTTCCAAAGACTAGCAAGGAGAGATAAGAATGACTTCCTCAGTGATCAATGCAAAGAAATAGAGGAAAACAACAGAATGGGAAAGACTAGAGATCTCTTCAAGAAAATTAGAGATACCAAGGGAACATTTCATGCAAAGATGGGCTCGATAAAGGGCAGAAATGGTCTGGACCTAACAGAAGCAGAAGATATTAAGAAGAGGTGGCAAGAATACACAGGAGAACTGTACAAAAAAGATCTTCATGACCCAGATAATCACGATGGTGTGATCACTCACCTAGAGCCAGACATCCTGGAATGTGAAGTCAAGTGGGCCTTTGAAAGCATCACTATGAACCACCTAGTGAAGGTGAAGGATACCAGTTGAGCTCTTTCAAATCCTGAAAGATGATGCTGTGAAAGTGCTGCACTCAATATGCCAGCAAATTTGGAAAACTCAGCAATGGCCACAGGACTGGAAACAGTTAGTGTTCATTCCAATCCCAAAGAAGGGCAATGACAAAGAATGTTCAAACTATCACACAATTGCACTCATCTCACACACTAGTAAAGTAATGCTCAAAATTCTCCAAGCCAGGCTTCAGCAATACATGAACCGTGAACTTCCAGATGTTCAAGCTGGTTTTAGAAAAGGCAGAGGAACCAGAGATCAAATTGTCAACATCTGCTGGATCATGGAAAAAGCAAGAGAGTTCCAGAAAAACATCTATTTCTGCTTTATTGACTATGCCAAAGCCTCTGATTGTGTGAATTGCAACAAACTGGAAAATTCTGAAAGAGATGGGAATACCAGACCATCTGACCTGCCTCTTGAGAAACCTATATGCAGGTCAGGAAGCAACAGTTAGAACTGGACATGGAACAGACTGGTTCTAAATCAGGAAAGGACTATGTCAAGGCTGTATATTGTCACCCTTCTTATTTAACTTATATGCAGAGTACATCATGAGAAAAGCTGGGCTGGATGAAGCATAAGCTGGGATCAAGGTTGCCAGGAGAAACATCAATAACCTCAGATATGCAGATGACACTACACTTACGGCAGAAAGCGAAGAAGAACTAAAGAGCCTCTTGACGAAAGTGAAAGAGGAGAGTGAGAATGTTGGCTTAAAGCTCAACACTCAGAAAACTAAAATCATGGAGTCTGTCTGGTTTCATCACTTCATGGCTAATAGATGGGGAAATATGGAAACAGTGACAGACTTTATTTTCTTGGGCTCCAAAATCACTGTAGATGGTGATTGCAGACATGAAATTAAAAGATGCTTTCTCCATGGAAGAAAAGTTATAACCAATCTAGACAGCATATTAAAAAGCAGAGACATTGCTTTGCCAACAAAGGCCCACCTAGTCAAAGCTATGGTTTTTCCAGTAGTCATGTATGGATGTGAGAGTTGGACTATAAAGAAAGCTGAGCACTGAAGAACTTATGCTTTTGAACTGTGGTGTTGGAGAAGACTCTTGAGAGTTTCTTGGACTGCAGGGTGATCCAACCAGTCCATCCTTAAAGAGACCAGTCCTGGCTGTTGGTTGGAAGGACTGATGTTGAAGGTGAAACTGCAGTACTCTAGCCACCTGATTCGAAGAACTGACTCATTGGAAAAGACCCTGATGCTAAGAACAATTGAAGGCAGGAGGAGAAGGGGACGACTGAGGATGAGATGGTTGGATGGCATCACCTACTCATCGACGTGAGTTTGAGTGAACTCTGGGAGTTGGTGATGGACAGGGAATCCTGATGTACTGTAGTCTATGGGGTCATAAAGAGCCAGACACTGCTGAGAGTCTGAACTGAACTGAACTGAACTGATATTTTCCCAGGTGCTGCTAGTGGTCAAAAATCCTCCTGCCAATGCTGGAGATGTGGGTTTGATTCCTAGGTCAGGAAGATACCCTGGAGTAGGAAATGCCAACCTGTTACAGTCTTCCTGCCTGGAAAATTCCATAGAGAGCAGAGCTTGGTAGGCTACAGTCCGTGAGGTCGCAGAGTGGAGCTCAGTTGAGTGACTGGTCATACATTCATTGAATTTATTATATGGTTATCTAGGTTACTTAGACACTCTCTAACTCAATGTTTGTGCACAACTTGTTCAGCCCTTCTGAACCCCAGTTTCCTCATCTGTAAAGTGGGTGTAATGTTACATATTCCACAGGGTAAACATTGTGGCCAACTCTTTGTGACCCCATGGACTGTAGCCCACCAGAGTCTTCTGTCCATGGAACTCTGTAGGCAAGAATACTGGAGTGGGTTGCCCTTCCCTTCTTCAGGGGATCTCCACAACCCAGGGATGCAACCTGGATCTCCTGCATTTCAGGCAGTTTCTTTACAAGCTGAGCCAGCAGTGAAGCCCACTCTGAACAGAGTGGTTTATATTAAATACAAGCATCTTGCATGATGCTGGGCAATATTCACTGGAAGGGCTGATGCTGAAGCTGAAGCTCCAATACTTTGGCCAGCTGATGTGAAGAACTGACTCACTGGAAACACCCTGATGCTGGGAAAGATTGAAGGTGGGAGGAGAAGGGGCCGGCAGAGTTTGAAATGGCATCACCGACTCGATGGACATGAGTTTGAGCAAGCTCCAGGTGTTGGTGATGGACAGGGAGGCCTGGCGTGCTGCAGTCCATGGGGTCGCTAAAAGTAGGACACGACTGAGAGACTGAACTGAAAGTTAGTTAACGTTTTTTTGTGTGTGTGAAATAACAAAACCCATCGTCAGATTGTTAAGTTTTTGTTGGTTAAAAAATATTGGGTGAGAATGACACTTTGCAGAGGATACCATAAATACAAGTATTTTGCTTCTGAAAAAAAGTTCAGTTGGAAAATTAAACAGAAGACTGTCACATGTCTACCAGAGGAGCCTGGGCATGGGACTCAAGAGCTGGGGCCCTGTCGGCTTGCTCTTCAGTGCTCGGGCGTGTCCTTCCCTCTCCCCACACCGGACTTGACCTGAACGGGGTGCTGCTGGTCTGTACTGAGCAGCGTTATGCAGGCAGCTTCCTAGAAGGTCCTCACTGTGCAAGCGGAGAAGGTCTCTGCCCCCAGTCCTATCAGTAACTCCAGCCTGCCCCAGCCACGCACCTCCTCTGAAGGCTGTGGCAGGTGAAAGCACTGATATATCAGTCTCATGCACAACGGTGGCTTTTCTGCTTTGAGAGAATGAAATCAGGAAAGGCTCCATGTAAGCAGTGACCTCACCCATTTACTGAAGCTCAGGAATAAAGACGGGGGTGGTATGGATTTCTAGGTTCTTATTTGAATACGTTGACATCCATCATGGATACGGTCTCTGCTGCCACAACCCCTTATGTGTATGTATGTAGCCTTCTATGTATATACGTGTGAATGTGAGGGGTTATATGTAACTCCTTCAGTAATCTTGCCTGGAGAATCCCATGGGCAGAGGAGCCTGGTGAGCTACAGTTCACAAGATCGCAGAGAGTCGGACACGACTGAGCGACTTCACTCTCACTCTCTCTCTCTCTCTCTCTCATATATCTTGCTAGAGGGCAAGGAATGACATCCTTCACAATTTCAATATTGTAACAAACATTTAGGTGAATGGATGGCTCGAATGCTAAGCTTTCTGCAAAGGAAGAGATTTATGTCTTAAACTCTTCCATCGTTATTGATCGTGACATGATTTTGTAAGTGTAGAATACCTCTTGACTTGGGTTTCCTGTTTTGTTCTCTGCAAATATAGCTTTCTCCACCTTTTATAATCTTTATCACAACAATAGGAGCACACGGACACATTAGAAAATTCAAATAAACCAGTCCCCTCCCCCCACCCTATTTCTGCTTCTCTGCCCAATCCCTCTAACAAAAACAATCACTGATCATGGTTTCTGATGTTATCTTAAAAACTCATAAAATACCTGTAAATCACCAGTGTACAGAGTAAAGACCACAATGAACACAGTATTCTGACCCTGCTTCTGTTCCTTTGGCCTTTAATGATACATCTTTGAGGTTTTTCCATATTAGAACATACAAAACTGCCACAGTTTTTATTTTATGGGTTGCACAGAATTTTACTATAATGATATTCCATTCTGTAAAATATTTAATCCCCTGTAACTGATAGATACTCAGATGTTTCCAGGCTTCTTTCTGCTGTGACAGGCTACTGTTTATGGTATGCAGGTTTGCTTCGGCAAAATCAAGTTGATTTCTAGCTGTGTAATAGTCAGGTCAAAAACAGAACGTGTTTTCATTTGACTAGCTATTGAATAATGTCCATTGATGGAGAAGGCAATGGCACCCCACTCCAGTACTGTTGCCTAGAAAATCCCATGGATGGAGGAGACTGGTGGGCTGCAGTCCATGAGGTCGCTGGGAGTCAGACACGACTGAGTGACTTCACTTTCACTTTTCACTTTCATGCATTGGAGCAGGAAATGGCAGCCCACTCCAGTGTTCTTGCCTGGAGAATCCCAGGGACGGGGAAGTCTGGTGGGCTGCCGTCCATGGGGTCACACAGAGTCGGACACGACTGAAGCGACTTAGCAGCAGCAGCAGCAGCAATGTCCATCAAAAAAGTTTTAGCCTGTTAATATGTTTAGGGTCAGTGTTAAGAATGGCACTGCTTCCCTGTAGGCTAATTAATGTCAGCTGTTCTCACGCTTTAACATTTGCTTCTTGCTGGATCAAAAAAAAATATTTTTGATGAATATTTCTTCCATTATAAGTGAGATTAGCATTTAAGGATTATATTTTCCCCTATAAGCTGCCTACACAGCTATCTTTTCTCATCGTGGGATCATTCTTTCCTCATTGTTTGTTGAAGCACTTTCTGAATTGACCAAATTAGCCCACTGTCAGTGTTTTGCAAGTATATTTTTTGTCCAGTTTCTTGTTTGGCTCTGGACTTCAGCTAGGCATCCCCCAATATTGGAGTTCCATTTTATGTAGCCAATTTCCAGTTTTTTCTTTTACTGCTCCTGGGCAGTTTGAACTTATAATTTTCCTAAAGCAGAAAAGAATTATTTGTAAAATTTGTTGCCCCAGTGCAATTATTAAGAGTGCCTCCTTTCACTCCCAAGAATGTCCCAGGCTGTGTGATAAATTATATGGTCATTCTCAGCTTGGGTCCTTCCCCGCCTCCACTTTAATCAGACCAGCTCCTTTTTGATTTAGTTAAAATTTGGGGTCCAGCATAAGATTTAATTTAATCAATGCTTTTTGAGGCAAAAAGGTTGAAACTCACAGATATATATACACAAGTTTTCATTTGTATGTTCATCAGGTTNTGGGTGGGTGAGGGGGGACAAGTAAGGCAAATACCTTCTCCCTATATGGAGTAGGAGGAGACACAGGTTATACTGCTCAGGAGGATCTGAAATCTGTTAATAGTTACAAAGTTGGGATGGGAAGGATGGGAAGGGTTTGGTTTATCCCTGCATTCCAAGACCCTCTCTGGTTTTAGCGTCTCTTCTGTCTTAGGGACAATTCTTTGGCCCCTTTGGATACCCTGCTCATGTCTAATGGCCTACCTATTTCCCTTCTCAGGCACTTGGGAACCCAGCCTCAGGGGAAATGGGGCGATGACTGCTCTGACTTCTTCAGGCTGTACAGGAGCATCGTGGGGCTCTGGGTTCCCTTGGCCTGCGCTCTGTCAGGGTGCATTTACAGAGGGAGATGAGAGTCCATGGAATGATACGGTAACTTGTTTCAGCATTGTCTGGGTGCTGGCCAGGGAATATTCTTGTTGTACTATCACTTGGAGATTTGCTATATTCTAGAAGAAACAAACTTAACAAGAAGGTTAAAGGTCCATGGTCCAGAGATTAATAGAAGTAGAAAAGATGCTGAGGAGCCTGCCAGGGGAACCAGGACCAGACACTGGGTCGTGATGTTAGTGTTTCTCTGGGTACGAGAAGAGGCGAGAAGTTGGGCTCATAAAAATCTTTACCTGAAAACATCCATCTCTCTGAAGGCTGCTTCTTCCAGGTTTTTTCCCAGGGCACAGAGGGCCTTATTTCTGATCTCCACCCTGGACTCCTTTCAAGGGGTGTTGAAGGCCAGCAGCTTGTAGTGGTCACGACCATCTTTGTAGAGGCAGCTGGCCAGAGTCAGCATGGCCCCTGCATGGCCATTTATTTGCCCACACTTCGGGGTCATTTCATGGCCCCTGTGTCCTGTGGTGCTGGGAAGGCTCATTCCCAGGTCTAACGAAGGTTCCACTCACAGGCCACTCATGTGCTGTTGCTAGACCAGGCCTTGTAAGTAGCAGAAGCCTCTGGACCACACCAGTCTTACTAGCCTCTTGGCCCAGGACAATATTCCCTCTTGTTGCTTCCTCCCATATCAAGAGCTGCGGTGTTACAATCATTGATCTCCTATCAGCATTTTATCACAGGCTCAGTCACACATTTGCTAATATAAGAAACAATCTTCTGAAACAAGCAACAAAAAAATAAAATAGCTAGGAGTTATTAGTAAGGTCACAAACAAGATTTTGAGTCAAGTGTGTTTTGACCCAGACTTGTATGTGAGTGCCCAGGAGTCTCCAGTGGAGGTGCGGGTTGGTGGTGGCCCACTGCAGGGCTGGGGGCACTGAGGGTAGCAGTGCATCATGGGACTTTTGAAGGAGGTCGCCATTATCTTCATCACCTCCACCATAGCTCAGTTCAGTTCAGTTCAGTTGCTCAGTCATGTCTGATTCTTTGCGACCCCATGAATTGTAGCATGCCAGGCCTCCCTGTCCATCACCAACTCCCGGAGTTCACCCAGACTCAAGTCCATCAAGTCAGTGATGCCATCCAGCCATCTCATCCTCTGTCGTCCCCTTCTCCTCCTGCCCCCAATCCCTCCCAGCATCAGAGTCTTTCCCAGTGAGTCAACTCTTCGCATGAGGTGGCCAAAGTACTGGCCACCATAGCTCAGCCCCAGGTAAATAGCAAGGAGGGAACACAGCTCCACCCATCAACAGGAAACTGGATTAAAGGTTTACTGAGCTCAGCCCCACCCATCAGAACAAGACCCAGTTTCCCTTTCAGTCACTCTCTCCCATCAGGAAGCTTCCACAAGCCTCTTATCCTTCTCCATCAGAGGGCAGACAGACTGAAAACCACAATCACGGAAAACTAACCACTCTAATCATATGGACCACCGCCTTGTTTAACTCAGTGAAATTATGAGCCATGCCTTGTAGGGGCACACAAGACAGATGGGTCATGGTGGAGAGTTCTGACAAACTGTGGTCCACTAGAGAAGGGAATGGCAAATCACTTCCATATTCTTGCCTTGAAAACCCCATGATCAGTATGAAAAGGCAAAAAAATAGAACACTGAAAGATGAACTCCCCAGGTTAGTAGGTGCCCAACACACTACTGGAGATCAGTGGAGAAATATCTCCAGAAAGAATGAAGAGATGGAGCCAAAGCAAAAACAACACCCAGCTGTGGATGTGACTGGTGATAGAAGCAAGGTCTGATGCTGTAAGGAGCAATATTGCATAGGAACCTGGAATGTTAGGTCCATGAATCAAGGCAAATTGGAAGCAGTCAAACAGGAGATGGCAAGAGTGAACGTTGATACTTTAGGAATCAGCAAACTAAAATGGATTGGAATGGGTGAATTTAACTCAGATGACCATTATATCTACTACTGTGGGCAAGAATCCCTTAGAAGAAATGGAGTAGCCATCATAGTCAACAAAAGAGTCTGAAATGCAGTACTCCGATATAATCTCAAAAGTGACAGAATGATCTCTGTTCATTTCCAAGGCACACCATTCAATATCATGGAAATCCAAGTCTATGCCCCAACCAGTAATGTTAAAGAAGCTGAAGTTGAATGGTTCTATGAAGACCTACAAGACCTTCTAGAACTAACACCCCCAAAAGATGTCCTTTTCATTATAGGGGACTGGAATGCAAAAGTAAGAAGTCAAGAAACACCTGGAGTAACAGACAAATTTGGCCTTGGAGTACAGAATGAAGCAGGGCAAAGGCTAATGGAGTTTTGCCAAGAGAATGCACTGGTCACAGCAAACACCTTCTTCCAACAACACAAGAGAAAACTCTATACATGGACATCACCAGATGATTAACACCAAAATCAGATTGATTATATTCTTTGCAGTCAAAGACAGAGAAAGTCTATGCTGCTGCCGCTGCTGCTAAGTTGCTCCAGCCGTGTCTAACTCTGTGAGACCCCATAGACGGCAGCCCACCAGGCTCCACCACTGGGATTCTCCAGGCAAGAACACTGCAGTGGGTTGCCATTTCCTTCTCCAACGCATGAAAGTGAAAAGTGAAAGTGATGTCACTCAGTCATGTCCAACTCTTCACGACCCCATGGACTGCAGCCCACCAGGCTCCTCCATCCATGGGATTTTCCAGGCAAGAGTACTGGAGTGGGCTGCCATCGCCTTCTCTGGGAGAAGCTCTATACAGTCAGCAAAAACAAGACCTGGAGCTGACTGTGGCTCCAATCATGAACTCATTATCAAAGACCACTAGACCATTCAGGTATGACCTAAATCAAATCCCTTATGACTACACAGTGGAAGTGAAAAATAGATTTAAGGGACTAGATCTGATAGACAGAGTGCCTGATGAACTATGGACAGAGGTTCATAACATTGTACAGGAGACAGGGATCAAGACCATCCCCAGGGAAAAGAAAGGCAAAAAGGCAAACTGGCTTTCTGAGGAGGCCTTACAAATAGCTGTGAAAAAGGGAGAGGAGAAAAGGAAAGCTATACCCATTTGAATGCAGAGTTCTAGAGAATAACAAGGAGAGATAAGAAAGCTTTCCTCAGTGATCAGTGCAAAGAAACAGAGGAAAACAATAGAATGGAAAAGACTAGAGATCTCTTCAAGAAAATTAGAGATACCAGGGGAACATTTCATGCAAAATGGGCTCGATAAAGGGCAGAAACGGTATTGACCTAAGAGAAGGAGAAGTTATTAAGAAGAGGTGGCAAGAATACACAGGAGAACTGTACAAAAATGATCTTCATGACCCAGATAATCACGATGGTGTGATCACTCACCTAGAGTCAGACATCCTGGAATGTGAAGTCAAGTGGGCCATAGGAATCATCACTACAAACAAAGCTAGTGGAGATGATGGAATTCCAGTTGAGCTATTTCAAACCCTAAAATATGATGCTGTGAAAGTGCTGCACTCAATATGCCAGCAAATTTGGAAAACTCAGCGGTGGCCACAGGACTGGAAAGGTCAGTGTTCGTTCCAATCCCACAGAAAGGCAATGCCAAAGAATGTTCAAACTACCGCACAAATGCACTCATCTCACACGCTAGCAAAGTAAGGCTCAAAATTCTCCAAGCCAGGCTTCAGCAATACGTGAACTGTGAACTTCCAGATGTTCAAGCTGGTTTTAGAAAAGGCAGAGGAACCAGAGATCAAATTGCCAACATGCGTCGTATCATCAAAAAAGCAAGAGGGTTCCAGAAAAACACCTACTTCTGCTTTATTGACTATGCCAAAGAGTCTGATTGTGTGGATTTCAAGAAACTGTGGAAAATTCTTCAAGACATGGGAATAGCAGACCACCTGACCTGCCTCTTGAGAAGTCTGTATGCAGGTCAGGAAGCAACAGTTAGAACTGGATATGGAAGAATAAACTGGTTCTAAATCGGGAAAGGAGTTTGTCAAGGCTGTATATTGTCACCATGCTTATTTAACTTATATGCAGAGTACATAATGAGAAGTGCTGGGCTGGATGAAGGACAAGCTGTAACCAAGGTTGCCAGGAGAAATATCAATAACTTCAGATATGCAGATGACACCACCCTTATGGTAGAAAGTGAAGAAGAACTAAAGAGCCTCTTGATGAAAGTGAAAGAAGAGAATGAAAAAGTTGGCTTAAATCTCAACATTCAGAAAACTAAGATCATGGCATCCGGTCCCATCACTTCATGGGAAATAGATGCGGAAGCAGCAGAAACAGTGTCAGACTTTATTTCTGGGGGCTCCAAAATCACTGCAGATGGTGACTGCAGCCATGAAATTAAAAGACCCTTGCTCCTTGGAAGAAAATTTTTGACCTACCTAGATAGCATATTAAAAAGCACAGACATTACTTTGCCAACAAAGGTCTGTCTAGTCAAGACTATGGTTTTTCCCCAGTAGTCATGTATGGCTATGAGAGTTGGACCATAAAGAAAGCTGAGCACCGAAGGGTAAATACTTTTGAACTGTGGTGTTAGAGAAGACTTCTTGAGAGTCCCTTCGAATGCAAGGATATCCAACTAGTCCATCCTAAAGGAAATCAGTCCGGAATATTCATTGGAAGGGCTGATGTTGAAGCTGAAACTCCAATACTTTGGCCACCAGTTGGGAAGAACTGACTCATTGGAGAAGACCTTGGTGCTGGGAAATTTGAAGGCAGGAGGAGAAGGGGAGGACAGAGGATGAGACGGTTGGATGGCGTCACTGACTTTGTGGATGTGAGTTTGAGTAAGCTCTGGGAGTTGGTCATTGTCAAGGGGGGCCTGGGATGCTGCAGGGCATGGTGCCATAGAGTCGGACGCGACTGGACTGAACTTTCATTAGATGCAGCCCAGGATATCCCTGGAGAAGGCGATGGCACCCCACTGCAGTGCTCTTGCCTGGCAAATCCCATGGACCGAGGAGCCTGGCGGGCTGCAGTCCATGGGGTTGCTAGGAGGTGGACACGACTGAGCGACTTCACTTTCACTTTTCCCTTTCATGCATTGGAGAAGGAAATGGCAACCCACTCCAGTGTTCTTGCCTGGAGAATCCCAGGGATGGGGGAGCCTCATGCGCTGCTGTCTAGGGGGTCACACAGAGTCGGACATGACTGAAGCGACTTAGCAGCAGCAGCATACCCCAGGTCATGTGACTTATTTAAATGATTATAGCCAGGTGTTATAGTATAGGTGTTATGTACAATCTCCTGGTTGCACATCATGGAGCATCTGACCTTTATCCAAAGATTGGTTACTGAGATAAGCTTTAGAAACAAACTTAGAGTGTTTCTTTAATAACTCAATTAAAGCTTTTAGCAATATGACATAACAAGAAGGAACTATCTCAGAAGTGAGTCGCAGTAAACACAGACCTCAGCTAACAAGGCTAGGCCTTAATATTAAGTGCAATGTAAGTTTTTGTCATTGTGAGGGCATTAACTCCGTAGCCAGGGAAGCTTTAACCCATCAAATAAAAACGAGGTTTGTCAGGGAGCCAGGAAAAGTCAACTGGCCATCTTGGATTTCCCATAGCCCCGACTCTTCGATTTACAGCTATTCACCCATTTTTAATTCCTTGACTTAGCAGTAGATTTTTTTCCATGTTTTAAGGACACCAGGATAGCAGAAGTCTGATGGTGAGGGGTTAATTTTTGTCTTGAAGTAGTATTCTTGCAAATGCATCAAAGTGAAACCACAGAAGGCGTGTTTAAAATCTGATTAACAATTGACAGAATAGCCTGGTCACTGCTGGGGCTTGTAACACTTTAACATGATAACTGGAATTATAAATGACAACATTTTACCAGGACATGTCAGGTTTTCATGAATTCCACATAGCATCAACTATACAATATAACCTGAGAAGATTCATCACTCTTCCAAAAACACTTCCCATGTAATTTAACATGTCAAACGAACTCAGGTAGTCTAATATCTCTCTCTGGGTGGTCTCAGGGGCCCTCAGAAGCATCCCAAAGTTAGCTAGAAGTCAAGTTATTTAGGAAGTTTTGTTGATAAATATCAAAATGGTTTATAACCATCACTCAGACAGCATCGCATAGATCACTGTGAAGCAATATATTCACTTAGCCAAAGTAACAAAAAAGATTTCAAAGGAAATACAGAACAGATCATTTCAGAGGTAAAGAAACTTAAAATCCATTATCAGAGGCAATTCAGCATCTCCAGAAAACTTGTGTTATGAACAAAACTCTTTTCTTGGGGTCCACTTTCCATGAAACCTCCTTATCACTTTCTGTACCCATTAATTGTTCTCCCACCCTGAAACAGCCATCTGTAATCCAGACTTCCTTTCCTTTCATAAAATGTAATCTCATTCCTCATAACTTCTTTACTGAAAACACACATCTTACTTTCCTTAAGCAACCAAGAACTGACATTTATATCATTCTGTAGATTGGTGAACATAAACACCAGTGATAATTTTTAAAAAGTTGCTTTCTTTATTTGCTTTCTTAAAGGGAACATCTCAGGGTGGCACCAAACACTATTCCTTAATAGTCCCAAATCTCTAGTTTCTCCGTAAGAGGAAGTTAGTTAGTGGTGAGTGCTCAGAAATGAATGTTTCAGAATCTTATTTTATTTGAAAATGGCCTAGCTATTCAATAAATTTTCATCACTTAGTTTAGCACAACCATAGAAATTCAGGTTACCAAAATCTGGACATTTCTAAAGTATAATTATTCTTATTTACGTTTTTTTGGGTTTTTTTTTTTTTTCCTTTTTCTACAGGTACTTTCCTTGCTGACAAACTTGTAACAGATATAACAATATAACAATATTTAACTTATATTAATCCTAGACACAATGAAAATATTTTGCTTAACGTTAATGACTATTAGACATGTCTATATTAGGTTAGCAAACAAACATTAATACTAGATATTTAATATTGAATATTTCCCAGTTCATGTGAATCTGAAATACAATTCTCTTGTATTTAGAATTGTCTGCTTTGTAAGCACTTACTTTTCTTTAGGAAAACTAAACTAGAACTCATTTACTACTTTAGCGATATTATTTAAAAAACCCGAAAGACACACACTGAGACATACACAAATTCAGACAGAGATCTCAATCTGCTTGAGCTTGAAAATGTCTCTTTGACAACTCCTCCCCCACTTTATTTTTCTTTTTGCTTGAAGTTCTAATTTTCCCAAGGCTGAGGTCTCAGGCAAAGTGGGTTGTGTATTTTAAGGACGTGGAAGGGGTTAACTTCAAGCTTTTTCTTAGGTAGGGCTTTTAACAAGCTAGTTGTTTTTCATTGCATATGCAAAAAGAACTGGTTTTGTAGTTTCCAAGAAAAAATAATTCATTTTAACCAGTTTTCTGGTTAAATTAGAACACATTTACAACTCCAGCAATATTATTTTTTTAAAAAAGGAAAGACATCCACTGAGACATACGTAAATCCAGACAGAGATCGCATAGTCCCTTGGGTGGGTCGCGGGATCGGGGAGTAAAGCAAGCACCTTCTCCCTGCGGGGTAGGAGGGGAAACAGGCTGCGCTGCCCAGGAGGACCTGAAGTCGGTTAACGGTTACAGTGCTGCCGGGAAGGGCCGTAAAGGTCTGCTGTTCTTTTCCTGCATTCCAAGACCCTCCTTGGTTTCAGCTGCTCTTCTGTCCTTGCTCAGCACAGATCTGTTTTTCCCCAAGACAATAACACAAATTGACGATCAGCTTTTCCCAACAAAGAACAGGTAAAACAATGAGAGGTGTTACCAGTTGGTAGTTCTTAATGTAGTTAGATATTAAAAAATGGGTCACATGATGAAGAATTGGTTGGATAAGAAGAAATCCTGAGTCTTCTGTGTAACTGTTTTAAAGAGAGAAGCCTCATCAGTGCTGTCCATTGCGTCGTGTGTCAGATCCTTCACGGCCACCTTCGGATGGCTTTCTGTCTCCTGATAATTGGGACAAATGATGATCTTTGTGAAAATATTAGAAAGTATGGAAAAGTGGGGATGAGTAAAAACTAACTTGCTTTGATCTTAAAAATTTCTTATAAGCAAAATTCTTCCCCATCATTGCCAACATTTATTTATTTGATAGCATCCTAATAATTGTAAAGTGATATCTCCTTGTGGTTTAAAAAAAGTTTTTTTTTTAATTTTATGTTGGAGTATAGTTGATTAATAATGTTGTCTTAGTTTCAAGTGTACAACAAAATAGTTGGGTTATAAATATACGTGCATCTATTCTTTTTCAAATTTCCCCCCGTTTAGACTATTACAGAATATTGAGCAGAGTTCCTTGCACTATGCAGTAGCTATACATTGATTATTTGTTTTAAATATAGCAATGTGTACCTGTCAATCCAAAATCTCTCTCCTCCCTTCCCCTCAACTTCTGCTCTGGGAACCGCAACTTAATTCTCTAAGTCTGTGAGTTTATTGCTATTTGGTAAGTAAGTTCATGTGTGTGTGTGTGTGTGTATCTGCATATATATATACATTAGATTCTGCAAATAAGCAGTATCATGATATTCTTCTCTCTCTATGTGACTCACTTCATTTAACGTGATCATCTTTGCAAATGGCATTAGCTAACTCTTTTCCGTGGCTGAGCAGTACTCTACTGTGTGCGTATACCACGTCGTCTTTGTCCGTTGCTCCACTGATGGATATTTGGTTGCTTCCGTGTCTTGGCTGTTGCACATACACAGCACTGCAGTGAACACTGAGGAGGATGCATCCTTTCAAACTACGTTTTCCTCCAGATATAGGCCGAGGAGTGGGATTCTTGGCTCGTATGGCAGCTCCGTTTTCAGTTTGTGAGGAACCTACATACTGTTCTCTGTAGTGGCTGCACCAATGTAGATTCCCATCAGCTCTGCGGGAGGGTTCCCTTTTCTCCGCACATCCTCTGCAGCATTCATCATCTGAAGATGTTTGACGCTGACCGTTCTGACTGGTGTAGGTGATATTTCACCGTAGTTTTGATTTGCATGATGCTCAGTCATTCAGCCGTGTCAGACTCTTTGGGACCCCATGGACTGTAGCCGTCAGGCTCCTCTGACCATGGAATTTTCCAGACAAGAATACTGAACTGAATTGCCATTCCCTACTCCAGGGGATCTTCCTGACCTAGTGATCAAACCCATACCTCCTGTCTCTCCTGCATTGTCAGGAGGACTCTTCACCGCTGCGGCACCTGGGAAGCTCATAGCTTTGATTTGCGTTTCTCTTAAACAAGTGTTTAAACCAGAAAATTTGGAAAACTTAGCAGTGGCCACAGGACTGGAAAAAGTCAGTTTTCATTCCCATTGCAAAGAAAGGCAATGCCAAAGAAAGTTCAAACCTCCACACAATTGCACTCATCTCACATGCTAGCAATGTAATGCTCAAAATTCTCCAAGCCAGGCTTCAACAATATGTGAACCGAGAACTTCCTGATGTTCAAGCTGGTTTTAGAAAAGTCAGAGTAACCAGAGATCAAATTGCCAGCATCTGTTAGATCATCAAAAAAGCAGGAGAGTTCCAGAAAAACATCTATTTCTGCTTTATTGACTATGCCAAAGCATTTGACTGTGTGGATCACAACAATCTGTGGAAAATTCTGAAAGAGATGGGAACACCAGAGTACCTGACCTGCCTCCTGAGAAATCTGTATGCAGGTCAAGATGCAACAGTTAGAACTGGACATGGAACAACAGACTGGTTCCAAATAGGAAAAGGAGTATGTCAAGGCTGTTTATTGTCACCTTGCTTATTTAACTTATATGCAAAGTACATCATGAGAAATGTTGGGCTGGATGAAGCCCAAGCTGGAATCAAGATTGCCAGGGAAATACCAATAACTTCAGATATGCAGATGATACCACCCTATGGCAGAAAGCAAAGAAGAACTAAAGAGCCTCTTGATGAAAGTGAAAGAGGAGAGTGAAAAAAGTTGGCTTAAAACTCAACATTGAAAAACTAAGATTATGGCATCTGGTCCCATCACTTCATGGCAAATTGATGGTGAAACAATGGAAACAGTGGTTGACTTTATTTTTTTGGGCTTCAAAATCACTGCAGATGGTGACTGCAGCCATGAAATTAAAATAACTTTGTTTCTTGGAAGAAAAGCTATGACCAACTAGACAGCATATTAAAAAGCAAAGACATTACTTTGCCAACAAAGGTCCATCTAGTCAAAGCTATGGTTTTTCCAGTGGTCATGTATGGATATGAGAGTTGGACTATTAAGAAAGCTGATCACCAAGGAATTGATGCTTTTGAACTGTGGTGTTGGAGAAGACTCTTGAGAGTCCCTTGGACTGCAAGGATATCCAACAAGTCCACCCTAAAGGAAATCAGCCCTGAATATTCATTGGAAGGACTGATGCTGAAGCTGAAACTCCACAGCTTTGGCCATCTGATGCAAAGAACTGACTCACTGGAAAAGACCCTGATGCTGGGAAAGATTTAAGGTGGGAGGAAAAGCAGACAACAGATGATGAGATAGCTGGATGGCATCACCAACTCTATGTACATGAGTTTGAGCAAGCTCAGGGAGCTGGTGATGGACAGGGAGGTCTGGCTGCTGCAGTCCATGGGGTTGCAGAGAGTTGGACCCGACTGAGTGACTCAGTTGACTCAACTGAAACAATTGTTGATATCTGCACAACATTTCTTTTCTGTGGCTGCAGTGTAATTGATTAAACCAAGCATTTTTTGTTGAATAGGTAGGCATCTTCTTTTATGTTTATTTTTTCTTTTAATTTTAAACAAAACCAGATAAATCTCTTTTACCTAAATCTTTGGTTTTGTATTGTCAGTCTATGAGGAGAGATTCCTACAAGAGAAATTGTGGAGTGAAAGGATGAAACTTTCTATGGCTTTTGTATCCAGAAAGCAATTCTGAAGAGAAACCTGGCAGCTCCTCCTGTTGGGAGCAGGATGAGGTCTCTCGCTGCAGTCTCACTGTGCAAAGATCCTGGGGCCAGTGGAGGAAACATGCTCACACCAACTCGGTGGCTTTAACAACCCAAACAGTGCCCCCGTGACTAGGAAGGGAACCACTTTCAGCTCTTTGTTCCAATTTTTAAAATGCTTGTCCCTGTGAAAGGGGCTTTCTTCTTTAAAAATTTTTATTGTGGTGCAGTTAGTTTATCATATCATGACAGTTTCAGGTCTACTGCATGGTGAATCTGTCATACAGATACATGTGTCCATTCTTCTCCAGATTTCCTTCCACTATAGGTCACTACAGACTGTTGAGCACAGTTCCCTGTGCTATATAGTAGGTCCTTATCAACAGTTATCTGTTTTACATACAGTAGCTTGTATACCGGAGAAGGCACTGGCGACCCACTCCAGTACTCTTGCCTGGAGACTCCCATGGACGGAGGAGCCTGATGGGCTGCAGTCCATGGGGTGGCGAAGAGTCGGATGTGACTGAGCGACTTCACTTTCACTTTTCACTTTCATGCCCTGGAGAGGGAAATGGCAACCCACTCCAGTGTTCTTGCCAGGAGAATCCCAGGGACGGGGGAGCCTGGTGGGCTGCCGTCTATGGGGTCGCACAGAGGCGGACACGACTGACGTGACTTAGCAGCAGCAGCAGTGTGTATACGTCAGTCCAAATCTTCCAATTTTGCCACAGCTCAACCAGGGAATTTCTTTTTATCCTCTGTATTGTAAATCTTCACCATGAGGTGCAAACCAGACATTTTAAAATTATGCTTTTTGACCTTTTGTTTCCACGTTGCTTGGATAATTCCTGCCTTCCTGGTGTTGGTTCTGGGTGAGCAAGCATAAAATGTCACTCACGTTCACGCTTCCAAGCCGAGCTTGAGAAGCTCTAACTGCCGTCTCCGTGGTTTGCCCTCAATTTACTTTCTGCCTTCCCCAGCTCTCTGGAGGGGAGTTAGGCCACATTCTTTGTAGTCTTCAGAAAAATGAGAAGAATTCGTAACAATTCTCATCACTTTATATTGTGTGGCATGTTAAACACACGTGGAGATTTTAAGGATGAGCTGGGACTTACAGAGACAAGTAAGTTTTGTATTTAAACAGGAATAAATGACTAAGTCACTTGGGATGCAAACCTGTTTGGCAATTCTCAAGAAGGGGCAGATTACTTCTGACAGGTCTAAACAGCCCCGGCAGATAGGATCATTTGACTATATTTAACTAACACTGACAAAGGAATGCTTGATTAATGTCTCCCACTCAGATATCCAGGGACTGGCAGGTCACCTTTTCAAACCAGTAGGCAGTTGAAGCTATTTCAGAATTCTCCTGCATATGCATGATCGTCACGTGCTTGGAACGGTCTGTTGAGGACACACTCGGCCAAGATCTCTGGTGCTTCCTGGCGTGGAGTGGAGTGCTTCCCGAAGATGTGGGTGGGCATTTGGAGGGTCCACTTAGTAGAACACGTGCTTGTACTGGACTGGTATTGCACGTATGATCGCTTTCATGTGAAAGTAACGTCAGGAAGTGCTGGAGGCTGCCTCCTGTTGGTCTGCACCGAGGCACTGCACGAACTGGGTTCACGACCAGCTGATTGGGGTGGTGCCACTCGTGCTGGCTATCTCGTCAACCATCTCTAAGTTTCTCGATTTTGAGATTGAAAAGAATCTATTCTTATGGCTTACCACTAGGATTTGAGGAGGAACGTCCTCCATCCTTAAATCCAGGGCCTCATTGTGTGTCTAGCATTGACAATTCCTAGAGCTAGAGTTGGGACTCTTTCTTAACATCTCTCCAACATGGTGGCCAGAAGCCGGGCATAGCCGGGTCAGTTGACACTTTTGGCCATGTAGCTGCTAAGTTGCTTCAGTCATGTCCGACTCTGTGCAACCCCATAGACAGCAGCCCACCAGGCTCCCCCGTCCCTGGGATTCTCCAGGCAAGAACGCTGGAGTGGGTTGCCATGTAGACTAGGGCTTAAGAGTTTCTCATAGGGTTTCAGTCAGACTCAGTTCTTTGTTTCTTGGCATTTTTCAAGACCATGTGGGGTGTGTGTGTGTGTGTATGACTCAGCCATGTCCAACTCTTTGCAACCCCATGGCCTGTAGCCCACCAGGCTCCTCTATCCATGGGATTCTCCAGGCAAGAATACTGGAGTGGGTCGCCATTCTCTTCTCCAGGGGATCTTTCTGACCCAAGGATCAAAGCAGGGTCTCCTGCATTGCAGGTGGTGTTTTTACTGTCTGAGCCACCGGGGAAGCCCTTTCAGGCCTACAGCACTTAAAAAAAGAAATGTGGTTCATTTACAATATTGGGTTAGTTTCATACGTACAGCAAAGTGATTCAGTTACACACACACTTTCTTTTACACTCTTTTCCTTTATGGAGTATATTTCCCTGTGCTATATAGTAGGTCCTTGCTGATTACAAGACTGCAGCAATTTTAAAGTTTACATCAGCCTCTCTCAATTTGCATATGAGAGAGGCTGATGTAAACTTTAAAATTTTAAAAAAATCTTAAAAATTTTAAAATTTTAAAAAAAGACTATGGTCAACTAGAGTTCATCTTTTGCATAAATATGTGCCCCACTGATATACCACCATTGACAGCCCCAACTTTCTCTAAGTTTGCTGCTGCTGCTGCTGCTAAGTCGCTTCAGTCATGTCCGACTCTGTGCGAGCCCGTAGATGGAAGCCCACCAGACTCCCCCATTCCTGGGATTCTCCAGGCAAAAACACTGGAGTGGGCTGCCATTTCCTTCTCCAATGCATGAAAGTGAAAAGTGAAAGGGAAGCCGCTCAGTCGTGTCCGACTCTTAGCGACCCCGTGGACTGCAGCCTACCCAGCTTCTTCGTCCATGGGATATTCTAGGCAAGAGTACTGGAGTGGGTGCCATTGCAAATTTTAAGTTTAAAATTTTTAAAAGTTGAAGTGCATTTGATTTACAATGTTTCATGTGTACAACAAAGTGATTCAGTCATGTACGTACGTATGTAAACAATGTGGGTATATTTGCATATTCTTTTCAGATTCTTTTTCATTATCATTATTACAAGATATTGAATATAATTCCCTGTGCTGTAGAGTAGGTCCTGGTTGGCTATCTATTTTAAATATAGTAGTGTGTGTTAATCCTCAGTTCTCAATTAATCTCTCCCCCTTTTCCCTTTTGGTAATCATAAGTTTGTTTCTATGTCTGTGAGTATGTCTCTGTTTTGTAAATAAATTCATTTGCACCATGTTTTGCTGGATTCCGTGTATAAATCATATCGGATGATATTCATCTTTCTCTGTCTGAGTCACATGGCTTAGTGTGTTAATTTCTAGGCCCAGCCACGTGGCCACGAAAGGCATCGGTTCCCTCTCTTTTTCCGGCCGAGTTGAACCCGGTTGCGCGTGCGTAGCGCATCCTGTTTACCCGCCCCTCGCTGGTGGGCCTTTGTGTGGCCTGCACGTCTTGGCTGTGGTGAAAAGTGCTGCTGTGCCCACGGGGGTGTGACCCTGGTCTGCTGTTTACCCCCCGCACTAGCAGGGAAGCTGTCACGTTCCAGTGCTCAATAAACGCTTGCTGAAAGAATAAAAGGATCCCCTGGCAACCCAGGGGGGGAAGAGGTCGCGGTCAGAGCCCGCTGGCCTCACGGAGCCGAGCCGTTGGGGAGTTTGCGCTTCCTGGAAGACAAGCAGGCCCGCGGGCAGCCCCAGGCCTCGGCGCCGCTGCGGGGCGTGACGCCTGAGGATGCAGGCAGGAGGCGGCCGGGCCCTCAGCTCAGTCAAGCCCGGCTTCAGCTCCTCAAAGACGCCTTCTCTGACCCTTCTCCCTGTCGTGAAGTTCGGGACTTTATTAGTTCTCTCTGGCTGCAGGGCCCGGGGAACGATCTGCAGATTGTCACAAATCTAGTGTCTGAAAATAACAGAAGCTACCCTCTGACTGTCCTGTAGGTCTGAAGTCAGAGGCAGGCCTCCCTGGCTCACATGTCAGCGGTCCCCGTCTCTGCAGGCTCCAGGGCACGTTCCCTCGCCTCCCTCAGCTTCTAGAAGCCGCGGGCCTTTCTCAGCCTGTGGCCTCCTCCCACTCCCAGGGCCAGGGATGGGGCCGTCTCTAGGTCCTCATCCTATCGCTCCAGCTTGCTCGTTTGTAGTCGAAAACCCTCCTGCCTTCCTGTTCCACTTTTAAAGACCCTCGTAATTACATATGAGCCCACCCAAATCAGCCCGAATCATCTCTCCATCTCCAGATCCTTAGACCACCTCTGCCAAGTCCCTTTGGCCATGAATATATTCACAGGTTAGAGGGCATCAGTGACTCAATGGCCATGAATCTGAGCAAACTGCAGGAGACGGTGAAGGACAGGGAAGCCTGGCGCACTGCGGTCCATCGGGTCACAGAGTCAGGCACCCAGCTTAGCGACTGAACCACAGAGAATAGCATATTCAGTTTCAGAGGACTAGGAGGTGGCATCATTTTTGGCGGGGGGTAGGAATTAGTCAGCCCGCCACAGGGAGCTTTTCTTATATATTTTCCTATAAGCACTCTGCTCTTTACAGCATCCTTTATGACATTTGAAAAATGTCAGTGACTTAGCTCATTCGGTGACTATTCATTTCGGGTCTGTTTGGCCCACAGCACAGAAGACCTAGGAGAGCCTGAGTGGGGCCTGTTTGCTTACCCTTGTGCCCCCTTGCCTGGCACAGGTCAGTTTGCAGTGTCAGATCATTTTTATTGTTGTTGTGAAGTGAATGAGCATAAGAAACCTCTTCCATTTATGCCCTAACACCCTTTTGAGACAGAGGCCCCGCTCCCATTTTATAAAAGAGGATGCTGAGGTTCAGAGTGCAAACGACTTCCGATCTCCTCCTGATCAACACGGCCAGTTCTTATCTGAACTGCTACGCTGAAGGTGGTGCCAGCTGCCACACCCATGCCGTGTGTCAGTAGGGAGAAAGAGAGCTTCCAAGAAGGGCAGCAGAGACGTCAACAAGCGCTGAGGTCACTGCCGGGGTCTGCGTGCATCCCCTGACTGGAAGCGGTTGGGTGTTTGTGATTTGGCAAAAACACGAGCATTCCCTCCAGCATGGGATTTCACGGGGGGTGGGGGTCGGGTGTGGCGGCGGCTCTGAATAGACCTCGGATCACCTGTGCAGCTGAAAGACGTCTAATCACACCTCTGCTGTTTCTCTGCTATTTCTACCTGTGAAAATAAACTCAGTACTTTAGAAATATGTTTCTTTTTCAGAATCTTCAAGATTCCTATTCTGTTCTTCTGCATGTTGGGTCCCTTGGCCATTACATAGCTAGTGCCCTCAGCCACTGGGCCGACCTGTGGCAAGAATCTTTACCAAAGCTCAGCACAGATGGTTGGCCCAGAGCACGTACTCAATAAATATTTGCTGCATTATTTGAATGAAAACTGACTGTAGCTGATGGTCCTTGGTAGGTATGAGAGAGTTAGGGTTGTGGGAAAATAATAAGAATGTTCACTTATTTGTTTTAAATGCTTTTTTTATTGTGGTAGCAGTCACGTAGTATAGTGCATGCTATTGTGCTCATCTCTAACTGTGTGGTGTAGTGGCAGTGAGCACCCTGACACTGCTTGGCAGCCCTCATCACTATCCCTCCTAAGCTTCTTGTCTTCCTGAACGGAAACTCTGTCCCCGTTAAATACTAAGCCTGCATTCCCCTGCCCCACCCCCCATCCACCCCAGCAGCTACCAATGTACTTTCTGACTGCAAATGAAATGTCTGTTTATTTACTTTGTTGATCTTTGCCTTATTCCAGGAAGATTCTGACACAGCCGTGCATGTGATGATGACTTTATGAAATCTAAAACCAAAAAACAAGTTCTAAACCAAATGCTTTTCATGGAGATGCATCCGAGGCTTTAAGAGCGGCCAACCCTACTAGCTAACTGTTGTTGAAAAAAAGTAATGCCGTGTGATGGAATGAGATCAGACCACGGGTGAAGGTGAATTCACCTTTGTGTTCCGGGATGCATCACTTACTGACTGTGAGAGCCTCAACACATTACTTATCTGAGCCTCAACTTTCATCTATGAAATAGGTATGTGCTTTGAGGTTTAAAATAAATATTTTATGTGGAAAGCACGCAACACCATGATTAGTTTTGAAAATGTTATTTCCGCCCCCCCCCACTTTTTTCATCTTTCAAAGGGTTTACAAGGACTAAACTACTTGACTTGCAAACATTTCTTCAAAGAGCAAGCATTAGCCTAACTTGCCTCATGCCAGCGTAATAAGAGGAAGCAGGCAAATAGTAGCTGATCAGTTCTGTGTTGCGATAAGTTGTTGACCACACGGACAAGGAAATGACTGAAAATTCCCAACAATCCCAGTGTAATATGCCTTACAAAGCAAAAGAGGTATGGTCAGCAGGGCTGAGGGCCTTGCCCCCAGTGCAGAAGCGCTACAATCCAAAAGAGAAAGAAAGAGAGCTGTACATTCCAAGTCGGAACCAGACGGGAACGACGCATTCAGTTTCATCTCATGGCCCAGTGACTGTCATTACCCAGCAGGATTTCGGTGTGGTTGTAGAGGTCAACCACACCAGGACTGGCTGACGTAGAATCAGGATTTGATAGTTTTGGTGGTGGTTTAGTTGCTAAGCCGTGTTCGACTCCTGCAGCCCCATGGACAGAGGAGCCTGGCAGGCTACAGTCTGTGGGATTCTCCAGGCACTGATACTGGAGTGAGTTGCCATTTCCTTCTCCAGGAGATCTTCCCAACCCAGGAGCTGAACCCGGGTCTCTTGCATTGTAGGCAGATTATTTACCAACGGATCCACAAGGGAAGCCCTGTTAAGGGTTTGGGGCCTCTAAATGAGCCCTGCGTCTATACTCCTGAGTGTGTGAGCACATGCTCACGACACCAGACGAGTCCCTGAGGAGCTGCTCACAGGACGAGGTGCGTGGCGATGAGACGCGCTGAATCCACCGCCACCCTGTGTGAATGAGAAGCAAAGACAGTGCCGTCAGCACCTCCGAGTCAAACTGACGACTTCTGTAAGATGCCCTTGAACATTAAGGAAGAAAAGCAACCAAGGAGAGTGAATCTTGACCTAAAGAAATGGGATAGACCCAACGCTAGGCTTCAAAACAGGACTGCCGCTTCGTTGAATCAATTCAGATTTCCAAGGAAAGAATGTATACGAAAGAGGGAGGCTGGCAACACAACGTAAAGCATGATCACAGAGGTAAATCTTGGGAGTGCTGTTCACCCGTGCGCCATGGAGGAACCCAGAAGCTCTGGAATTCTGGCTCCATCCACAAGGCCATCCCCTTATAAGGCTCTCTCTACCTGCTGCCATTACATTGGCCTCCTCTGATCTGTGCCGCTGAGCTGCTTTCTGATGGCCAGTTTGGCCGTGACTGTCTCTACAGGGGGAAGTGGGAACAGGAGAGTCACTTGATCAGTGCTCTGCTAAATGGTACATATTTTGCACATACGTCAATTTCATCATCTCTAGTCCAGCCTTCGGAGAAGGCAATGGCAACCCACTCCAGTACTCTTGCCTGGAAAATCCCATGGGTGGAGGAGCCTGGTAGGCTGCAGCCCATGGGGTCGCTAAGAGTTGGGCATGACTGAGCGACTTCACTTTCACTTTTCACTTTCATGCACTAGAGAAGGAAATGGCAACCCCCTCCAGTTTTCTTGCCTGGAGAATCCCAGGGACAGAGGGCCTAGTGGGTTGCCATCTCTGGGGTCACACAGAGTCGGACAGGACTGAAGTGACTCAGCAGCAGCACCAGAAGCAGCAGTTCAGCCTTGGGTGAGCTCCTCCCCGGAGGTCCACTGGATTTGAAGTTGTGTCCATAAAGGTAGGCTAACAGCTTAACTCACTGCCTGCCTAGTCGACTAATGATCCTTCTGCAAGGCTTCCTAGGAGATGCCAGCCTATTTCCCTGGTCATGACTTGTACACCTTTTTCCATTTGTCTCTGTGCCAAATTACTCCATTGATCAAAAGTAGGCAAACTTTTTCTATAAATGCACAGATGGCGAATATTTTAGGTCTGGTGGGCCATTGGTCTCCGTGGCAACTCCTCAACTCTGCCACTGGAGTGAGAAAGCAGCCACAGATGATGTAAAAGGTGCTGTGTGCAAATCAGCTTGCTGCACCCGGGTGCTCGTAAGCCAAGAGTACATTTAGAGAACTAGCAAAACAGAAGCGCCTCCCGAAAAGATGTGTTAATTAAAGAAAAGCACTAAAATTATTATTATGGAAGTAACAGTCAGAACTTAGCTAGATTTCTTTTTAATTTTTTTTTTTTTTTTTTTTTGATGTGGACCACTTTGAAAGTCTTTGTTGAGCTTGCTAACGATACTGCTTCCGTTAAGTTCTGGTCTTTCAGCCAGAAGACATGTGGGATCTTTGCTCTCCAAGCAGGGATCGAACCCATACCACTGCCTTGGAAGGTGAAGTCTTAACCATTGGACCACCAGGAAAGTCCTTGGATTTCTTTAAGTAAAAAGTTAAGTACGGGTTTGTTTTGAATTATATGTGGCAGTGATGGACAGGCTGGGGGCCGCTGCCATGATCTCCTGGGCACGAGGGCCTGCTGTGGCTCTGGTGTGCAAGGCCCGTCTCCTGCCTGCAGGCGTCACCACATCTTGGATTCCAGAGCACTTGACTGCTGCTCCTTGATGGGCTCCCCTCACCACTCTTCCCTTCCACACGGATGAGGGAGACCTCCCAGTTCCTACCTTGTGTACAGTTACTTTTATGCTTGTCTTACTTCACACGTTCTAGAAGCACCTCTTCCTTCCCTTTCTCATATTCAGTTTTCTTATGCATAAAGTGAATAGATAAGAAGCACACACTTTCTGCTTTCCTTTACAGTTTTTTTTAACATTATGCTCTTGAGGGTGTAGGCTGTACGCCATCTCTCCTCCTCCCTACAGTGACCCCAAACAGACATGTGTGTAGTAAGTGCTTAGTAAGTTTTGAATGAATGAGTGAATTTGATTTAAATTTTCTGGTCACTTCATTTTGAACTTCTGCTCTTCCTGCTCTTCAGGGAAGAGTCCCCTGGCTTTGGACTTGGAGTTCTTACTGTTCTCTAGACTCACTCAGCCCCAGACTTTGTTGGGTACCTGCCTACCTGTCTCTGAAACGTGAAGAGAATTTAGGAATGCTGCCAAAACCCTGGGGCTATTTGAATATATGTACAAGAAGAGCCTGCTTGGGATTCCCCTTTCTGGCAGTTTCGTTTCGAGTAGAAAATAGTGCTACAAAGATAATTTACAGAAAATGTACTTAAAAAGAGAGAGATGAGGAATGTTATGAAAGAGGAGTGATGCTTATATCGGAAAAATGTACAACTCTTTGTAAATGATTTTAACTCCTTGTGAATGCTTAAGGTTTAAGAGATCTAGAGATGGAATGATATCCATCTGTATTTATCTGTGGGTATGTCTGTAACCAAAATGGACTGTCTCAGCAGCTTGGGGGTACATATATCACCCTATATTTTGCATTTTTCCAAAAAAAATCACTCAAGAGCTCACCTGCCTAGGTGTATCAGGATTCACCAAAGAAACAGAACTAACTATATACAATGTATGTATATATGTTTGTGTATACACACAGATATGTATATATATATATATATACACACATATATATTATAGAAACTGAGAACTCTAGAATCAAAAAGAAGACAGAGGGCTAGTTGAAAAAATGTGAAAAAGAGAGAGAGATTGATTTTAAGGAACTATCTCCTGTGACTGTGGGGCTGGCCATCTGAAACCCATGTGTAGCGCAGGCCAGCATGCTGGAAACTCAGGCAGGATTTCTGTATTACAGTTTTGCAACAGAATTCTTTCTTCTCTAAGAAACCTCAACTTTTGCTCTTTAGGCCTTCAACTGATTAGGTGACACATGGTCCCACCTAGATGATTGAGGGTTGTCTCCTTTACTTAAAGTCAACTGATTGTACATGTTAATTACATCTACTAAATACCTTTATAGCAACACCTTAGATTGGCGTTTGACCAAGCCGTTGGGTCTTACTGCCTAGAGTGGCTGATACGTAATGTTATCACAGCTGGCTAGGAGAAAATTCAGCAATTGCTTTCCAGGCCAACTACACCCCCAAATTGTCACACCTTCTTGTGACTTACACTCAAAAGAGTTCCTCTTGCTTCCAAACCATGCCCTGGAGAGCACTGGGAAGGACTTCTGGACCTCTCCCCGCTCTCGCTTTTCACGGAGGTGTTTCTTCTGTTGCAGCCACACCATCCGCTAGCTGAAAACTCTCTCCCTTGCCTCTGCCTCGTGCAGAACTATCCCATGCTTGCATATTGGAGTTACAGCCCATCTGCTAGATCACTGCCCCAGAGCATTACTTTTATGTCTGAGGATTCTCCAGCTGCAAAAAAAATGCTTCATTTTCTCATGAGCAACCTAATTCTAGGCATTATTTCAGCCCTTACTCTGACATCTCATTTCTAACACCTTTGTTTTCACCGACTTCAGTTGCTAAGTTAATTATTTGTACAGGTCCTGGTTCAGACAGTGAAGACTCTGCCTTCAAGGCCGGAGACCTGGGTTTGATCCCTGGGTGGGGAAGACCCCTTGGAGGAGGGCATGGCAACCCATTCCAGTATTCTTGGCTGGAGAACTCCATGGACAGAGGAGCCCGTCAGGCTATAGTCCATGGGGTCGCAAAGAGATGGATAGGACTGAGTGACTAATGCTTTTAACAATATCCAACCTCCAGAGAGAAGGGACTCTTTTTTTTCCCAGGCCTGGAGAATTCCATGGACTGTATAGTCCATGGGGTCACAAAGAGCTGGACACGACTGAGCGACTTTCAGTTCACTTCACTCTTGCCCTTTCAGCCACTATACCAACCTCCTCCCCAGTTCTGAGCTCAGTATCTTGTGTATGTTGGGAAGACAGCTGTAAAAAGATCTGCTCCAGGGCAAGGTGGGACTCCCAGCCTTATGTTTGAATTACTGACAAAGGCCACTTTTAAGTGTTAGAGAAGAGTCAAACATCTGCTTCCAACTAGTTTCTGGGTATAAACCTTGGCTGGTGGCTTCCCTTGCAAAAGTTTAAATTTCATCTCAGTAGGAACACGCAGAAATATAACCAGTGTGTGTGTATAATAAGTACTGTTGACCTCTTTCTGAATTACTTGTTTTCTAGGAGCGTGGATCATCTTCTGGAGTCTCAGGATTTAGTGACCGTCTAGGAGGATTTGCTGTTTTGATGCCATCTCACTGTGAGACGCTTTACTGCTCCTCTATATAAATCATAGATACAGGGATTTCCTACTTCTAAATTGCCCTAATGTAACCTATAAACTTGACTCACCTCAGCTAATGGAGTCTCTCCCTTAGCCAGGCTGTTCTTTGTGTGACATTATGCTGAAGTTTGTTGAAACCCTTGTGCCTCGTGAAAGAGCCACGGCATTCCTAGCTTAGGTGGTTTGCCCTGTTGTCCTTGGCTAAATTTTCTTTGCAGCCTAGTTAAAACCCAGACACCTGGGAGTCTAAATTACCCCTGTAGGATATTAGTATATTAGCTACCTATAAAAATGAAATTTATATGAGGCATCTGTTTACATTGAGCATCCCATAAAACTGGCAGAGAATTCAAAGGAAAGGGTTTTCAAATGAAGGTTTCATAGCCAAGAGCAAAAAGCTCTTCAGAGTGGCTTGTAGGTAACTAATTTCCATTGTATATATTAAAAATAATTTTAATATACAAAGGATCTCTTCCCTTCCAAATGGCAGTCTAGAATACATAAAATATTTCAAGAATCCTGTGTTCCTATTAGGTGTTTCAGTGTTATTTATTATGTAACTATTGCTGTTTCCAAGAGCAAATAAGGGAACAGGATGTTAAGCATTAATCTGTTGACATCGTTGAGGACTTGGCAAGTGAGGGGAACAGTCCCTGGTTCACAGGAATTCCAGTTGCTACCCAACAGTAAGATTATATCAAGTCAGTGAGTAAAAGTGAAGGAGGGACCTGGCGTTGTATACAGGGGCAGACCCCAGGGTACCGTCATTCTGAAAGTCAAGAGTAGCAATTGAGTATCCAGGCTAATCCACTCTCTCTAGTGTTTTTTGACTGCATAGCCAGTTGCTGTGCTTAATTTAATCCAAAGGAATAAAAGGAGGGAAAAGGAATCATTTTTAAGCCACGTGATAGTTCATAGACATAAAGAAAAAGCTGAAGAATGGAGTCTTGGGATGGACAGGGACCAGGGCAACCTGGAAGTTTTACTCAAAATACTTACCAACAGTACAGCACAGGTGTAGACCAAATGGAACTGAGAATGTGTGAGGGCCCGGTACGGTTGCAGTAAAGCATACTGAGAAGATGAGCCCTGAGTCTGAGAAGCAGGGCCCAGTATACAGTGTTTTGAGAGGATTCCCCTGGGAAATAGCCATTTCCCTCTCCTAATGTTGCTGCCTGTAGGAGGAAGAGTTGATTAACTGTCCTTGGGATTTTTGCCTACAGTTTGCCAAAAGGAGGGCCAGCAACCAGATCTACGTGCCACCACTCTGGGGTGGTGATGGAGTGGTAGCTTCCAAGGGAAAAGCAAGGGACCACTGTCAGAAGACAGAGACTGGACACTGGGTGGGCAAAACCAGCAGATGCTTTGGATATCACCAAGTCCTACACGAGCTTTAGCAGGTGCAGTGGACTTAACCAACCCCTTCCTGCTCAGGCAATCACCTACTGCCAAACATTTAGGTCTCTTCTCTCTGACTTGATCAAATTCCTATTCATCAAGTCATGGCATTTCTTCTGGTCTTCATCTTCTCCTTTCCATAGCATTCCAACTATAATGCGAATTATATAGATTTGAGGTGAGTGTGAAGTCTTAAGCTAAGGATACAAGCATCTCCATGACTGTTTCTCTGGGGGAAGGTGTTGATGTTGTGTCGAGAAGAGAATGAGGCATTTCTGGGAGACGAAGCGTCTCTTGATGCAGATGGGATGTATCCAGAGTGATTAGAGGCAGACATGGTAACTCTCCTTGGGTTGCCATGCCATCCTCCAGGAGAGCTTTCTGACCCAGGGATTGAGCTTGCGTCAGCTGCATTGCAGGTGGATTCTTTACCACTGATCCACCAGGGAACCCTGAGAAGTGGAGTTAATTGAAGGGTTTTTGATGTGGAAGAAATTGTAGTATGGTTGAATATTGATATTATGTGTGGCATTCTCCTGGAAGCAGACTGTTGCTTGGTAGCTAGCATTATCTGATTTTTCTGTGAGCTCTTTCTTACATGAGGTCATCTTGGCTGTCAATATCTATGTACTGCTGCTTCCCAACTAGATATTCTTTCTTGCTTTGGGCTTCCAGACGCACTCCGTGGTTTTCCCATATCTCACTTCTCAGGAGTCTGTTTTTCTGGTCCTTAGTTTTCTGACCCTCTCTAATTTCATTCACTTGCCTGTTGATCCCATCCAGTCTCATGGCTTTAGAATCTCTGAGTGTTAATGATTTCTGAATTGAAACACCCAACTCAGACTTCCTTTTGCGCCCTAGATTTCTAGATACAATTGCCCACTGGACATCTTTCCTTTATGCTTAATAAACATCTGAGGATTGTTATGCCTAAACTGAATTCCTGATCTCTCTTCCCTGGAACTTGCTTGACTCAAAGCGACCCTCATCTCAGCTGAAGACAAGTCTGTTTTCTCATTTGCCCAGACCAGAATCTAGGGGTCTTCCTCTATTCCTTTCTTTCACACTTAATATTCATTTCATTAGGTAACCTTGTAGATTTTCCTTCAGCTTAGAGCCACTCTTTCACAACTAATTTTCCTTAAAAATGTGCTTCCACAAAGTTCTCTGCAGCAAGAGAGGAACCACAAATTTTGGTGATTTTATCTCTTTGTACTGTTTCTGAGGAGGACATTAAAGGAGGTGGAAGAGAGGGAAGATCAGATCTCATTCGGAAATCAAGCAGCTGTCTGGATGGCCGTGAGCTTGCCCCGCACTTGCGTGGTGCTGCCCTCCCTCTCCCTCTGAGCCACAGCTGTCGGTGGCACTGGTGGCCACGCCACACGTCTCCACCTGCTCTGTCATCTCTGAATTTAGGTTGTACTTTTCGGTATCGGCCCCGGTGATCTTCTCTTTCTCTTTCTTGCCTTTGCACCTCTGTGCTCACTCACTTCCTGACAAAATAAAACTAATTTTCATTCTGAAACTGTATTTAACCCTCTTCACTACTGCCAGTAATTCAAAACCAATAATTCCCCAGACTGCTTATAGTCAAGGAACTTTATTAAATTTCCAAATTACTATAATGATTTTCTTTGCGAAAGCTGAAAGAAACTTTCTCACTGTGTTTCGGCACATGGAATTGGCCCTTGATGGCATTCTCCACCATCTTTGCAAATTCTTAATCTCTCCATAGGCCTACGGGCATCGCTCTTCTCAGTCTATTTCCTGGCAGCGGATTTGGGAACTGAAATCTCTCTTTGTTCTGGAGGCCGAGGGAACTAAAAAATAGTTACTTTTCTGAATTGCAAAGGTTGAAGTTTTGGACAGAATTGGGTTAAGGTTATATTTGAAAATCTGCTCTCTTTTAAGTTATTGCCATTGCAGTTATAGTTAACTGAGATTTCAGTTCCGTGAGGACATTTCTAAACTGTGCATCTAGATAAACCGCAAGTCATGGCCCTTAAGGTGTGTTGGACACTACCTCTCAGCACGCTGCCTCAGCCATGCTGTTTCTTCACACTTTACATTAATACTGATTCTGGATTTGAGTTTTTAAGAATTTGGATGTATATGCAAGGTTGAACAACCAAAAACCCCAAAATATTCAAAATTTCTAAAATTGATAGTTAATCCCATTTTGAAATATGAATTGAATTTCCATGCTCCTTGGAGTACAGAATCATTTAGAACAAAACAATGAGAGAAATAATAATTAGTATAAATATTAGTTGTATCATGCTCAGCAACTTTTAAATGGTTTTTCATAATTATTTTACTTAATTTTACAATACCCTTGGGAAGTATATTTGACAGATTTTTAAGACTGCCCTCATTTTACCAGTGAGAAAATTAAGGCTAAATGATACAAATGACAAGCCTAAGTTCACCCAGCTGTGAATAGCAAAGATGGACACAACCATATCTGTTAACTCAAAATTCAATGATATTACTACTACACAAAATTGACATTTTTATGAACCAAAATAAAACTGGGCATTAAATAAATAATAGTAATAACAAATTAGAATAAATAATTGTTAAAATAAATATTCCTACTCCAAAGCTAGAAAATCCAGACATGAACATTAATCTTTTGGAAACACTGACTTCAAGATGTACTTGAACAGTTTTATTCCTACAGACTAAGCATGGAAGTATACAAACCGATATGAAAAAAAGAATGGACATAGCTTTTTTTTTTTTTTTTTTTTTAAGATTGGAGAAAAGATGTGATCATGTTCCTATGGCCTTTGGAGGAAGAAGAGAAATTGCCTTTTCCCCATGGCTAGCAAAACTGCTGAAAATGGATGAGTCTCCAATTTTGATAAGATCCGTGGCCGGTAACCATAATGTGCAGTGATTCATCTGTGATTTTTTTTCCTTTCCAAAATAGGGTGTAAAACAAAACCAAAGCCGTAGGAAAAAGATAACAACTGGCGTTTTATCTCTTTTGTGTGCATGTGTGTGTGTGTGTGTGTGTGTGTGTGTGTGTGTGAAATGGAACTTATGATGGATTTAGAATACATTTGATTCTGGCACACTAAGCAGTCTTAAAGATCATCTGGTCTACCCCCTCACAGCTTTTCCTCCAAATTCTAAGGTTGACAAAAATGAGGGCTCAGGGAGCATTCTTCAGCTAGTTCATGGTGAATCTAGGAACAAAATCCAATTCCTGTTCTGCAACATTAATTATCCTTGAGATACAATATTCTCTCTACATGGTTTATTTTCAAAAATAAGAAAAAGTAGGAGTTGTTTCCCTTCATCACATAATGTGTGTTTCTTATTGTTTACTAAACATTATTAGTCATTCTTCCTTACTCTAACTGGTATGTAATTTGGCCTTAGAGTTTATAGGTAAATGTATGGTTCCCAAACACTATGAATTGTTCCATAGCGTGATGATTTATTCTTTTTCTTGTGCCTGCATTTCTTAGGAAGACTAAAACACCATCCTCAAGTAAGCATAGGCTCCTCAGGGATTTAACCATAGCAAGTGTATTTGTAGGCTGTATTTTAAAGAGCTCCTTCTTTATTAAATTTGCAGTTGAAATAAGTTCTGAATCCTTGAGAATTTTAAAAAATAAATGTTCAAGTGAGAAGAGCAGCAATAGCACTGCATTGCTTTTCTGGCTTTAGACACTCGCCAAGACCTGGAGGGTCTTTCTGACCTCTGTAGATTATTGCTAAGGTGAAGTTTTTCAAATGAACTTCTCTGTTGGGATTTCAGGTTACCTGTTTGATTGCGTTTTTGAGCAGGCTAGTGTCTGTTTTCATCGTGTTTGGGAATATCGTCTGAGATGGGGCCTGTTTCAGTCAGTGCTGAGGAACTGCAGACGTTCTGAATTTGTGTGCACGTGCCAGGCATTTGCTGGACACCTCAGCTCTTTGTAATAAGAAGGAATAAAAAGAAATGAGAAAATAACAGTGAAATAACGTATTTCTTCTATTTCTCTTCTTATTTGGTTTGTGACTTTTTAGAATGAAAGCTCTTTGTAGTCAGCTATCTTGCCTTTCTAGACATTTTGTTCGGTGCCAAGACCCCTTTGGAAGTCCAAAGGCCATTGATAGCAGTAATATAATAAAACTAGTAATTACTTCTCTATAACTTTGCAACAAAGCAAATCCCTGACTCCAAATTTCTACTGGTTAGAGCTTTGGACACAGGTTTGGAACTGTTATTTATTGACTCATTCAACTTAATTGACTCTCTCAAGTTTTACAAAATCTTTCTTTTCTGGCTCATGTGGAAAAGATTAAGAAACCTCTTATCAATGCTTATTCATAACTACCATATGTGCTGCTAAATTACTATGAGAAATTGAGCAGAGTATGAGTAGTGAATATTAATTTGCTGCCCTAAATCTCTTTATTTTTGGACGTCAATGTTACCTTGACAAGCATGTCTTTTATTTTGGTGAAGGGTTGACAAAGTGGTGAAACATAAGAGCAAAGAAAATAAGGATTGGTGAGTGAGATGCTTCTTTGGGCCAAACAAGATAAGGAAAGGATGCAAACATGACATAGAGGTTCCTAAATGAAACTCGGAGGCTTTCACGGTCTTTTCACAATCAGGGTCTGCAGCCAGCCCTTCAGCACTTCTAGAAATACATTTTGCCAAAGTGGTAGTGTGAAAAGTCAACACTTTGTACTATAAAACCCATGTTTCTGGTGGGAGGCAGACATTGTGTATTGGATATGACAGTGAGCACCTACATTGGAACTTCTGGTTTACCAGGATTTGATCCAAGGCTCAGTCCTCCACCTCTGATTAACAGGAACAGTAGTGTTTCAGTCAGGATCTGGGCAAGATAGAAAGAGCACATTCAAGGTAATTGAGAAGGATTTAGTAAAGGAACTCTTTACTGTGGTATGGGCAGGTCTAAGTAAGCCGGCGAGCAGTTGACTACCTAAGAACTACCAACAACCGGAGCCATAGCCACCCTTTAGATCTTAAGGGATTATATGGAGGAAATGGTTACTGAGTCCAGAGAGAACTTGTGTGGCAGTAGAAAAAGTCTACATGAGAAGAACTGTGGCTAGTCAAAGAGGACGCAACAAAATTTTGGTGACCCACCAGGCATGGAGTCAAGGGACTCCAGTCCCCCAGAGGTGCTTCCAGTGGTCCATCTCGACCGAAAGCCAGAGGACATGGGAATCAGCTGATGCAGCCCACACAAGTCAGCCTCCCAGGGCACAGGCTAGGGTCTGTGGACCAGAGGGGCAAAGATGGTGTGTCCAGACCAACTTAGTCTGACCTGAGGGAGCTGGTGAATGCTGTTGCAGGCAGAGTGCTTAGTCAACTCAGATCCTTCAAATTTCCAGCCAATGACTGTACGCGGTGGACTTTAGTAACGGAGAGGACTGGATCGTGTAACCTCTGAAGCCTTCAGTGGCTCCTTTTCAGGTAAGATTTACCCACTCTAAGGATAGTGCTAAGCAAGCAGGCATGCTATATAGCAGTTTTTAGGGCTACCTGTTCCACTCATTTCTCTGCTACAGATGCTGGATTGTATAATGACAAAGGCCAAAAAAAAAAAAAAAAAAAAGAGCTGCTGTTTGTGCTCAGATTTCCATACTCACCAATATTCTGCACTCTGCTTTACAGTGATTATTTATGACAAATTTTAAGTAAAGCAGCGTACAGCACTGTTGAGAGCAAATTTTGCTTGTGTGTGTAAAGCACAAACAAAACTAACAAGCTAATAGTTTAAAATTGTTACAATGTTACTGAATAGCTGCTCTGAAACTAAAACTCAAAAATAAAAGATAAAACATGCAAGCTGAATTATTGGTAATGGATTTTTTGCCAGATTAAAATCTAGCAAACAAAAATAAAACTATATGATATATGGACTATAATCATTAAGGTGGGACAGGAAAATAGTGATGTAATGGCTGCTAAGAATATTCTTCAACAAATATTAAAGTACTTCTGATAGACTCACCAAATGTTTATAGTAACAATTACCTTTATTCACAGAAATTAAATAAAATTTAAATGACTGGCTTTCTTAATTCACATCAACATTGATTCCCAGGTACCCAGGTGAGTTCCTGTTAAAGACAGAAGTCACATATCCCTAAATCAGTAAATTTATGTCTGTTTTATCAAGTAAAATGTGTACTAAAGGACCCAGTTCAGAACAGTCACTAATACGGAGATGATTAAGACAAAGCTGTCACAATACTTCAAATGGTCTTGAAATTAGTAAGAACTAGAATGTTACACCTCTTATCTTTCAGGTTATACTGTAGAATTTTCTGAGGAGTCATCTGAGATTCCGTAAGACATCAGAGAGTACACTCTTGTCTACATCTCTAGAAATATCCAGCCCTGTTTAAAGGAAAAGCAGGGTGAACATGAGTTTGGGATACTACCAAGGGTCTCAGTTTTTATTTGGAGCTCTCCTGGATCTCATCAGTGAGCCTGATCAAAGGCAATCCCTGAAATGATGGTGAAGGTAGTGCTGCTGGAAAATAGATGTCAGTGGTTCCAGTAGACGAGAAGAATGATAGAGGGGCAGAGACCCGAAGGGCCATCCTAGGCAACAAGCTGGGGAGCCACATTAAGGGTACGCGCGAGCCGGCCAGAAAGACAGCCGCTGGGAAAGAGACTGAGTGTCCATGTTTGTTTCTTCCTGGTCTGCTGATGCCTGCAGGCAGGCTCAGCAGCAGACCTTTGGGTTACCATGGGGACTGAGTAAGAGCAACATTGTGCTTAAAAGCAAACAAAGCAAAAACTGTTATACAGATGCCATTTGCCTAAATTAGCGTCCTGTCCGGTGGTCACGTATGGATGTGAGTCCAGTGGTCACGTATGGATGTGAGAGTTAGACTATAAAGAAAGCTGAGTGCCGAAGAACAGATGCTTTTGAACTGTGGTGTTGGAGAAGACTCTTGAGAGTCCCTTGGACTGCAAGGAGATCCAACCAGTCCATTCTAAAGGAGATCAGCCCTGAGTGTTCATTGGAAGGACTGATGTTGAAGCTGAAACGCCAATACTTGGGAAACCTGATGCGAAGAGCTGACACATTTGAAAAGATCCTGATGCTGGGAAAGATTGACGGCAGGAGGAGAAGGGGATGACAGAGGATGAGGTGGTTGGATGGCATCACCGACTCAGTGGACATGGGTTTGGTTGGACTCCGGGAGTTGGTGATGGACAGGGAAGCCTGGCGTGCTGCGGTTCATGGGGTCACAAAGATTCGGACATGACTGAGTGACTGAACTGAACTGAACTGAAGATTTAAATCAGTAGATTTTGAGCAAAGAAGATTATCTTCCATAATGTGCGTGGGCCTCATCCGATCAGTCGAAGGTCTTAAGGAAACAGACCAGGGAGTCTGCCAACGAGCTGCCTTTGAACTGGAATTGCACCAGCAGTGTTTGCCTGGGTTTCCAGTCTGCCAGCTCACCCTGCGGATTTTGAACTTGACAGCCTCCACAATAGCACGAGTCAACTCCCTAAAATAAATCTCTCTCTCGATAGATCTGTGTCTGTATAAATTCCTGTCTATGTCTATAGCCTTTCGTTTCTGTGTTAGAGAACCTAATACAAACACGATTGTTCACATTCCTCCAGGTTTAAATGGAAGCCTCCCTTGACCTTCCTTTATCATGATAAAAATGTCAGTTCTCCTTTACCTTATTATATTTGCGTGTAATCATGGATTCCATTTTCTTATATAAAAGGTGGCGTGTTTCATGTTTTACACCTCTTTTTAACCTAAAAATATGCCCTGAAGATCACTTCATCTCAATGTGTAGTAAATTTTCTTTCTTTTTTTAAAATAACTGCCTAGTATACCATTGTGTGGCCATCTCCCCCAAATGGACATTTGAACTGCTTATAACTTTTCCATATTTTAAAAATTTCTGCAAGGAATGGCTGTACATAGTCTCTCTTTTTTTTTTTTGTCAGTTTAATTTAGGCGTATATTTTTAAAAGAGTAGTAAGGTTTGGAAAGATAACACACATGTAATTTTTCTAGTTAGTAACAGAACTTCCTTCACTGGCCTCTTGGTGTTTTACAGTCCCATCAGTTAGGGTAGAAATTGCCTGTTTCCATACAGTTCTGACAGCAGAGCCCCTGCTGAGCTGTGGTTCTTGCCAGTCTGGTAGGTCAAAGAGCCTCCTGGAGCATTATTTATGCTTCCTTGATCAGTCGTGATGGTGAGCATTATTTCATGTGTTAAAGGAACTATTTTCATGCCTTAACTTGAGAGCTCCTTGCTCATGTTCCCCTCATTTATCTACTAGGTTAGTCCTTCTGTGCCTCAGAGTTTAGGAGTCCTTTACAGAGTAGAGATGTTGGTCTTTTGTGATCCTAAATTTTTTAGTTTTATATTTGCTGGTTCTGCCTTTAATTTTTTTTAATGTTACAACATTTACCTACCTTTAGTTGCTTTTAGACTCTGAGTCACAGTTAGGAAGAATTTCCCCGTGCTCAAATTATAAAATTCTCTTTCAGTATCTGTATGGTTTCAGTGTTTATATTTAGCAGTCCGGTCGTCTAAGTGTATCCATGATGTTTTATGAGGTATACATCTAATTTCATACTTGCTTATTTTCAAAATGACTAGTCAGTTAACCCAGTGCGATTTATTAAAAATTCCATCTTTCCTGCACTGATGTGTGTTGCTATTTTTGTAAAGCACTTCCTTTCTGCCATCATTCGTGCTTTTCCCTTTATTGGTAGCTGCTGCTGCTGCTAAGTCACTTCAGTCTTGTCCGACTCTGTGTGACCCCCATAGACGGCAGCTCACCAGGCTCCCCCGTCCCTGGGATTCTCCAGGCAAGAACACTGGATGGGTTGCCGTTTCCTTCTCCAATGCATGAAAGTGAAAAATGAAAGTGAAGTCGCTCAGTTATGTCCGACCCTTAGCGACCCCATGGACTGCAGCCTACCAGGCTCCTCCATCCATGGGATTTTCCAGGCAAGAGCACTGGAGTGGGGTGCCATTGCCTTTTCCTTATTGGTAGCTGAATCTATTAATATTTATGCAACATCTACTATACTGTTTTAACTCTTAAGGACTTTGTAAATATTTATTTCTAGGTTTTAATATCTGTTAGGGCTGGTAGCCCTATATTTCTCCTTTATTGTGTCAAAGAAATATCCATTGATTTTTATTTCAGTGAATATTTTATCAAGATTGTTGAACTTTGTCCAATGTCTTTTCATATCTATGATGATAGTATTCAAGTAATGTTCCCTTAACTCTATTAATGTGATGGATTAGCTTATAGATTTCCTAATATCCAATAGTCCTTGTACTCCTGTGATGATTCTGATTTAGTCATAATGTATAATTGTTTTTAAAAAAACTTACTTTATGATAGTGTAAGAAAAATGTGAAAAACTGCATAAACTCTATACTCCTAATTCAGCATCTCTGATTGTTAAGATTCAGCACATTTATTGCCTTATTTTCTGTCTCTCTCTACACACGTGTGTAGTACAAGCACACACACATACATACATACACACACTCCACACACAGAGTTGTGTACAGCCTTATACACCCAACCATACATACACACATATACACATTTTTTTCTGAATCATTTCATGGAATTACATTATACTTCTTTACTCACAAATACTTCAGTGGATATTTCTCAAGAATAAGAATACTCTCTCACATAATCTTATTGCTATTATCAAATTAAGAAGAATAACATTCAATGATAATATTGTAACATTTTTCTTCAAATATTTGGTGCAGTTCACTTGTGAAGGAATCTGGGCCTTGTTGCAAAGTTTTACACTATGAATATAGTCATTTTAATGATTTATCCAGAGTATCAATTTCTTCTTGAATCAATTTCAGAAGTTTCTACTTTTGGGAGAATCTGTCCATTCTAGATTTCTATCTTATCATTCACAGCACAGGTCACTAATCCTGTTTATTCCTGTAAGGTCAGTAGTGATGCCCTCTTTTGGTCCTGTTTTTGGTGATTTTAATAATCTCTTTCTCTTGGACAGTTTAGCTAAAGGTCTGTTAATTATGTCAATCATGTAAAAAACTAATTTTTTATTTCACTCATTTTCTCAATTACTTTTGTATTCTTTATTTCATTTCTTTCCACCCTAATCTTTATTTCCTTTCTTCTACTTGCTTAGGTTTAGTTTTCTTCTTTCTAGTGCTTAAAAGTGGAAGATTACATTATTTGAATCTCTCTTCTCTTTTAATATGGTATTTTAATCTCTCAGTTTCTCTTTATGTGCAGTATAGCTGCATTCCATAAGTTTTATTATATTTTATCTTAATTTTTATTCATTCAAAATATTTTTAAAATTTCTTTGTGATTTCTTTCCCGACCCATTTTTTAGGAGTTTATGTTTCTTTTTCCACATATTTATGAATTTCCCAAATTTTCTATGATTGATTAACTTATGTTATTCACTTCAATGTGCTTGGGGAACACACTTATATGATTTAAATAATTTTTAATTTATTGACGCTTGTTTTATGGCTTAGAATATCGTCTATCTTGGAGAATGTTCCATATGTGGGAAGAAAACAGTTTAGCTGCTATTGTGTTAAGTGACCTATTGATGTTTGATAGATATTTGATTTACAGTATTCAAGGCTTTTTTATTGATTTGGTTGACAGGCCAGTTATCTCTCCATTATTGAGAGTAGGTACTGAAGTATGTGGCTACTATTGTTAAATCGTCTATTTCTCCTGTCAATTCTACCAGCTTTTGCTTCATGCACTTTTGAGGCTCCATTTTTAAGTGCTTATATGCTTAAAATTGTTATATAGCCCTAATGATTGATTCTTTTATTATTATAAAATGTCCTTCTTTATAATAGTTTTTTTTATGTGAAAGTCTTTTTCATCTGACTGTTAGTGTAGCCACCAGTTTTCTTAAGGTTCCTGTTTGCATGGCATTCTTTGTCAGTCGACATTCGTGAGTGAGGCTGATCTAAGAATTTTCTTTTATTGGGCAACCCTCATCATCTTTGGTGTCAAATGTTATACTTGATTTTTTTAATAGAAAATTTTCTTTCTTTTTTCATGTTTTGAAAAATTATGAATGCATTTTGAAATAATCATGAAAACTAGATAGTGGACTTGAACATTGGATGAATCTAGAGAAATATGATTAATTTTATACTATGGCTACATAAGAAAACATTTTAATTTTAAGTGATACATTCTGCATTATTAGAGACAAAAAGACACAGTGCATGTGATTGCCTTACTTAAGCAAGGAAAAAAAATCTCAAAACTTGATCATTATTAAGTCTGGGTGTTGACTAAATGGGGAGTCGTGTTTTTTCTATTTCTTTGTGTGTATTTAAATTTTTTAATAATATAAGGTATACCTCAGTTCCACCTCAGATTTATTTGAATTTTTAAGGATTGAGCCAAGAAATCTATATCTTTAAAAGCCTGTCAAGAAACTAAGAATATTATTTAAACCCAAGAGAAAATAGAAGGGGGGGGAGACATTTTCAGATAAGAGGTTTAATAAAAATTCTGGAGATGGAAAGTGTGTGATGGCATGGGAACTGAGAGTGGGGGAAGGCACAAGCTGGCATTTCTGTGGAGAGAAACACAGAAAGGGGGTGGTGATGTGCAGACAGGCTCAGATTTGCCAAGACAGTGACCAGAGCGTGTTGTGGGGCTAAAACTAGAAGGAACTGAACGCACGCTGTGCTTGGAAGGGGTGACCTCCCCACTTCCCACTGGAGTCCACTCTGGATAGGATATTGGAACCGTATCTCTTTAGATATCCAGTCGCCTGGATAAAGGACGTGCATCTGTATGCCTAGCGCTGTGTCACTGACTCTTAGAAACGCACAAGTTGCTTCAGGAGGAACTTACCTCTAGGAGAGCTCATACTGACCTTCCTCAAACAATCACAAATGAAAAAGCCATAGATGTGTCCCACTTGCCAAGAGCTCTTTGGTTTGGTTCCCTTGCGGCGATCTATCCACACAAATGTCACCTTCTCAGAGAAGGTTCCCTAGAACTTTCCCTGTGTGTTTCTCTCCCAGTTTACGGAGACGTGACTGACACGTAACTGCATAAACTCAGAGGTACAATGTGATCCTGTGATACCTGTATCCACCATACAATGCTTGTCACAATAAGATTAGTGAACACTTCCTTTTCCTTACAAAACTGCTATTCCTTTACCGTTGCTGTTATGAGTGAGAAGATGGAAGCTCCACTGTCATAGCAACTTTCAAATATTCAGTGTAGTGTTGTTAACTATGGTTCTCATGCTTACATTAGGCTCCCAGAACGTATTCATCTTATAAGTGAAAGTTCGTTCCCTTTGAAAATATCTCCCCATTTCCCCCACCCCCAGCCCCTGGCAACCACCTCTCTACTTTCTATGCGTAGAATTTTCTACTGAAATTTTCTACCGAAGTTTCTATTCCTTCTTTGTCTTTAGATTCCACAGGTAAGCGAGCCCTGCTGCACTTGGACACCGCATCCCAATATTTGACGGAGGAATCTCTGGAGGTTACTCTGCTCACAGCATCTGCTCTGTACGCCGCACTGCGCTCAGCCCCTCAGTCGTGTCTGACTCTTTGTGACCCCGTGGGCTGTAACCTGTCAGGCTCCTCTGTCCACGGGATGCTCCAGGGAAGAGTACTGGGCTGGGTTGCTGTGCCCTCCTCCAGGGGATCTCTCCGACCCAGGACAGAACCTGCATTTCTTGCGTCTCCTGCGCTGGCAGGCGGGTTCTTCACCACGGGCTCCACCTGGGAAGCCCATTCACCACGCATTAAGAGTGCAGTTTCCTAGAGTCTCTTGCTGTTAAGGACAACCAACGGAACGTGAGTGCAAGTACCGTGTGCTGCTTTGAGGCCTCCCATCTGAGGTTCCCCGCTTCACACGGCTGGAACGGCCTCAAGCACCACGTGACCTTGGGGGTCTAAGAAGGAAAGGCGCCCCCGTCCCTTGCTTGGCACTTAGAAGGATGCTGTCAGCCTGTGGGTATTGCCGGGCTTAGGCTTCAGAAGAGTGGGAAGCAAAGTGGCATCACTTGGGCCACTGAGACTGGAGGCTTATTCCCTCAGAGAAGCCGAGCTCCTCTCTTGCCACTGCACCATGCTTTCCTGCCTCCTTAACCATCCCAGCAAAGAGAAGCACAAGCCCAGCCGCACCGAAAAGGATTCGGGGACAAGCGATAGCTCCCCTCTTAGGCTCTGTTCCCTTGTAGGCGAGCCACTGACTATTCTAGGCACTACAGGGAAAGCCGAGGAATGTTCCAAAAGACCACAAAGTGCTCATTTCCACTAAGCAATGGATAATAGCAACAATAACAGTAACGCCATGAACGGCAGTAATGATAAACATTAATGTCTCTTCAGCAACCCCTCAGGGGCGTTCAGGGGCCTGAGGGCCTTCATGGCTCAGGTGTGGCTAGGACCCACTGTAGGAACTTTCTAAGGCAAAGAGGGGGCACAAACCTCTGGGCCCGGCGCACAGTAGAACATAACCTCCTCGCCTCGGCCGCTTTTCACAAGAAGCTGAAGGGGATCTGTCAGGGCAAAAGCTTTCCACAGAGCCGTCTAGAACGATGGCGCCTGGTGCCGGACGCTTTTACTGGAGGGCACCGGGCAGGCATAATGAAGTCAGTAATTTCTCCTGCCTGCAGCTTTGAATTAGGCCACATGGTAGAGCTTTTTCGGCTGATGAAAAAAATACCACTGAATTTCAGAAAAAATGGTTACGCCTTATTAAATTATTTGAAACCTCTGGAGTTGCATCTCTTTTATGGCTTCAAATTGGCATACCTGTTAACTTAGAGTGTTCAAATTTCTCTAAAATATTATTGTATTTAAGACAGAGTGCCATCCCCAAACTGCACATGAATTACAGAACATCAGAGAAAGAGAGAGCCACTCACCGGTTCTCAGCTTAAAAACCTTCACCACAATTAGTAGTTAGTAGCTTTCAGAAACATTTGCTGGATAAGTAACCACGGTCAAATCGCATAATTTGGCCCCCACGCCCTCCTTCTCTCTTTTCTTTTATTCCAGGGTTTTGAGTGCTGGTCTAAGAGCTATAATTTCATCTTTAGGCATATTTCTTCAGGCATTCTTAATGAGGCATTTGATTTGTCCAGTCCTGCCTTCCTGAATTCAGCCTTTTAGGGATTTGGGGTTGGGAGAGTGTGGGAAAAAAGGGAACATGGGATACCACCACGCTGCTGAAAAGATACAATCTAAGGATTGGAAGAGATTGTGAATTATCTTTTTCTCTCCCTTAGGCAGGGCTATATCTGAAAGGATTCTAGACAGATAATTTTCCATTCTCAAATATCTAATGCATGCCTGTTGTGTGCCGTGCATATCCTAGGTATGAGAGATTTGAAAATGAATGTCTTATTTTTTAAAAGCTTTAGAAAATATGGAGATATTAGCAGCTATGATCTTCTTTCTATGAACTCAAAATAAGAGGAACTAAACATTCTATTTCTGTCATTCAGCAACTTTGGACATAAAAGCAAGAAAGGAGAGGGAAAATGTCTCTGAAACACTGGGCTTTGCCCACCTTGTTCATTGAGTCCTGAGAGCCTTAAGTCTGTCGTCAATAAATATTTGCCCTGTAAATAAAACAGTTACAGGGAAAAAGTTACTTGCATAATTCTCTAACAATTGAAAGAAAATGGTGTAAGGTTGGACCCCGGGGGGCCGTGATGGGTCCCCTAGTGGAAGGAGCCTCCCAGATCCCACGGACCAGCGAGAGCCCACTTAGCCAGCTAAAGCCGCCCCACCCCAGCCACCTGAAAGGACCTATCGGCCCGCGACGCCTCGGCCTGGCGACCTATTGGAACCCCCGCCCATTCACCTGACCATCCCTCGCAACAAGCTTACATAAGCCGCTTCTAACAGGGTCTGGGCGCGGACTTCCTTGACCTGCCTCCTTCGGGTCCAAGAACCCGGCCCGGTAGTGCTTCTCCATTAAAAATCCTGTTAGACATTTGTTGTTTTTTTTTTTTGGTGTCCTGGTCGTCTTTTTCCCTAACAAATAGTTATGCTGAAATAAAAAACATATTTCTGGAAACCTTAAGTATTTCCATACTGGGAATATGACTCTTTGTTTTATCACCTGACTGTGTGTGTATGGAATCATCAGTGGGTGACACTGTTCAAGTTTTTCTCAAGCTGGAAACTGGGAATTCCCTGTGTCAGAGAAATAATGCTGCAAGTGGTGGGTAATTCCAGGTCTCTTCCATAACGTTGTGCAATACAGCTTTTCAATGAATTATGTGGACTTTTTTTGTTGTTGTTGTTAAAAGGATATATTTTCTTAATGAAAACAAGTCAGAAGCCATGTTTTTTTACTTGGCTATTATTGAGAAAAGCAGGTTTAATTAGAAAGGGCATGAGAATATAGGTGTAGATCGCTTTGGCAGGAATTCGGAGATGAATTTTTCGATTCTGCCGGGGGCACGAATGAATTAGAGTATTTGTTTCCTGCTTCTTTGGGGAGGGGATGAGTGGGGAGAGGTTTAGTCCTTCTGAAGGTTCTTTATTTTCCTTTTCCGAATTGGATATAATGGGGGGAAAGACACACGTTTTTTCATCAGGTAATCTGGGAGAAGAGAACGGCCGGAGAATGAGGAACAGAAAGGAGATCCTTCTGAGGAGAGCAGAAAGTGATCGGAGTTTTAGGAGATCAAGCATTCCAGGGAGACTGTGAAGGGAGGAAGAACCGGTGGTGAAGGAGACAGAGAGGCTGGAGGCCTCGCGCTTGAACCACGGGCCTCCACCGGGCGAAAACGCGGCTGCGCGGAACGGAAGCCGCCGGAAGCAGAGGAAATCCCACCGGAAGCAGAGGAAATCCCACCGGAAGCAGAGGAAATCCCACCGGAAGCAGAGGAAATCCCACCGGAAGCGTCCCCGGGCGCGCTCAGGCGCAGACGGCGCGGGAGGCACGGCGCGGCGAGGGAGAGGCGGCGACCGGCTTGAGAAAGGAACCGTGTCTGCCTGCCTCGGCAAGAAGCTCGCCGGGCAAGAGGAGAGAGGTTTCGATTTCCCTCTGAGGGTTGGCAGGGTTCACTGAACGCTGGCTTCCTTTACCATGGGGGAATGTTAGGAGGCCGTTCCTCTGGTAAGCGAGGGACCGAGGATTCTTCGCTCCGAAGTGGAGGTTTAGAGTGTTGAGAGAGCAGAGGCGAGGCCTGACTGTGGGAAGAGGTAAATTCCCTGAACCTGGAAGGTTGGAGGCAGCAGGGAAGCCCTTTTGCTTTGAGCCCAGGCCACTGGGCCAAGGTTGGGGGACCTCGGCTGGCGGGGCTGTGTGAACGCCCGGCTGGACACGAAGGGGTGGCGACGCTGGGAGCTGCAGGCTCTCAAGGCACACCTGGCACAAGGGGTGGACGCTGCAGAGTCCAGCCTTCCTGCTCTCAAGAGGCCCACGGAGACTCAGACAGTGAGCGCCTTACATGCGACCCCCTAACTTGAGAGCCGGAGGTTGCCTCCAGCATCCCTAGGTGGCCACAGCAAAAGTTTCCTGTAAGACTTCAACTGAAGCAAAAAACTGCTCTCCAAAAGAATGAAGCTATAATTTCTCGGAACAAGTGATGTGTGGGTATTGTGCTACATTTAATGTAAATTAGGAAAAGAAAAAAAAAAGACTGTTGGAGTGTCCTCAAATGCTTATTTTTATACTTTTACTACATATGCAGCCATCCATAAAAATACATAGAATTGTTGTGAATGTTTTAGACTTTTATATAAATTAGAATTTTATATAAATGGCATCATACGGCTGAGAGGGACGTGATGAGGGAGCTAAGCTGTGTGTTGTGTTGTTTATTTTTTTAAAAACGATCTGAAGCAAATATAGTAAAATGCTAACATTTGTTAAATCTGGATGATGATCATACAGGTGTCTCCTAAATTTTTATTCCTGTACTTTTCTGTATGTTTGAAACATTTGGTTATTTTTAAGAAATAAAGGGGAAAAACACACACATACAAAAAACAAAGACAAAAGCCAGCATGTGTCTGGACTCCAAGTGTCCTGTAATGTTTAATACTGGTTTTACTTGAGATGTTTGCACATTACTTTGTGGCAACTCTTGAGGTATTTTAAGAGCTTGAGCTGAAGCCTTGCCTCTTTGATGACATACTGACATTGGAAAATAAACATGTCCCATATGGAACTCTTGAACTTTCCCCACTGTGTCTGGTTTCCACGTCTCCATTTTAGCAAAAGTTATCATACACTTGATGACTTCCTTTGAAACCTAGCAGTTATCCAGGTTTTTTTTTTTTTTTATCCCCTGACCATATTCAAGTCCTCGATTCTTTCCCCAAACATACGCACGAGATCCAGACATTCATCTCCAACTCAGCTGTCACCATCTTGTTTAGGGTCGCTTTCTCTCCCTGGGATGCCTCCTAGCTGGTTTCTCTGATCTGACTCCTCCCAAACCAACTCCTCCAGGTAGCAGCAAAAGTGGTTTTCTCAAAAATGGAAATTGGATCATTTTATTCCCCTGCCTAAAAGCTTACAATGATGCAAACCTTTACCCCCAGCCTACACGGCTCTGTGTGATCCAACTCTAATTCTCATCTCCAGCCCCCTCCACACTCCCCATTTATGCTCTGGCTATAACTAGCTACAGGACCACCCCAAGCTCCTTCCTGCCCTAGGCATGTTTGCATCTGTTCTCTCCTCTGCTATAACCCTTCTTTTCATAGCCAGATCATTTTTTCTTTAAGTCTCAGCTTAAGTCTCTCACTGACCAAAGTAGGTCCTCATTCTTGCATTCTTTATTAACTTTCATGTTCGTTTCTTTCATAGAGCTCTCTGCAATTTCCAGTTATTTTCCTGGATTGATTAACTGATGGATGGCTACTTGTCATTAGTTTTTGGCTGCCTAGGAACTAAGTTCCCTTCATGTATTTGGAAACAGTCCCATCTAGAGAATCGAAGGCTCATCTCCAGTACAGAAGTTGAAGATGCCCAGTGCTCACTTTTGGAGCCCTTGGCACTGTGGGCACATGACCTAGATTGTGCCATTCAGACTACTCTGACTCAGAAACCAGTGAAGTGATGAAAGAGGGACCTTATCACTTCATTTCACTGACAGTGGTGGCAGCAGGGGCTAAATTCATTTCTGGAAAGGACAGGGACGGTGGTTATAGTGAGACTGGTGTGCACTCCAGTTCCAGACAGAGGGGTGGACAGTCCAAGCCTGGGCGTGTCTGCTCAGCAGTACAGTCTGCGGTGTTGTTGCTGAAACGGTGGTGTTATTTGGGGCCTTGCTGCTCATCATGTAGCCTCCAAACCTGTATCCCCAGCCCTCTTTGATTCTATGAGTTACCCAAACAAAAGCTGTTTTAGCAAATACCTTTTCTGTTTTAGTTAACTCTAGTTGATTTATGTTTGCCTGTGAAGATTGGGACAAGGGTGAGGCAAACGAGTCACAAGGGAAACAATATTTTAGAAGGGTCTCAACAGGGTCAGGAAATGCCCACTCAGTACTTGCATGTCTTCAAGAGGGAAACTTCCTTAACTTATGTGCCCTAGATGCCTTGTGCACTTTGCTCTGTCCCAGCCCTTTGCTTGCAATTGTAAGAAGATATTAAATTCAACTTTTCTTGAGGCCTGAAGTTTCTGAAAATAAGTGATAGATAGCCCATCTCATGAATCTAGGAGGTGGAATATTTCTGCAGTTCTAGTGAAGAGGGAGAAGCTTGTTCTTCCAGAATTAACCCCTCACCCTCTTTTAGTCTGTGTAAGAGGCAAAGAATGAACTAGGAATTGGAGAGTCTGGGAGGGAGAGTCTTTTCACGGAGTTATCAAGGAGCTGTGCTCTCCTTCTCCTCTGGGTCAAGCTTCCCCCTCATCTCAAAGTGAGTGGAGTTGGAGGCAGTGTCTTGCAGCTCAGTGTGTCTGCTATAGTAACTGAAAGACAGGGGCTACCATCTTGAGTCTTGTGCAAAGTGACAGTCTGTGGTTTGATTGATTCCTTTGAATGGCAGAGTAGACTAGAAAGTCTGGGAATGGCCAGAACTTCCTGAATTTAACAGGACAATTGATAAGTGAGTCTCCTGTTCAGAGAGTTAGACCTGATCAACGGGAGCTGGCCTGAATGCTCTGACCAAGAGAGTGTCGTAGAAGAGCTAAGTGACTCAGACTGAGATATTAACTGCCAGCGTCCAGAGGCTGGTGCAGAGGATCATACACCAGCTGACTGGGTCTTGATGCTACTGAGGGAAATGCAGATTACTGGCAATGGGAGGTCTTTAAAATCCCATAAAAATCAGAATCCAGAGGGTGTTTCTACGAGATTCCAGCTATTGCAGTTGGATATAACTTTTTCCGTCCTCAATCTCTTTATAATATCACCTTCCTCACCACTGGGCCTGGCCGTGAGAGGCTTGAACTATAAGAAGATTCGCAACTTCCATGCTACCAATGTTCCAGCAATGGCCTCCCTCCTAAGACATTGGCTTTTACAATATTTTTCTTTTCATTTGTCTCTGCAGGCAAGGGCAACGAAACAAAAATGATCAAATGAGACCACATCAGACTACAGTGCTTTTGCACAGTGAAACAGAAGGTCAGCCTATGGGAGAAAATCGTAAATGACATATCTGATAAGGAGTTAATATCAAAAATGTAAGAAGATATAAAACTCAATATCAAAAAATCTGATTTTTAAATTGCCAGAGGAAGTCAATAGACATTTTTCAAAGAAGATGTACAAATGGCCAGCTGATGTGTGAAAAGATGCTCAACATCAGGAATCCTCATGAAAGTGCAAATCAAAACCATAAGGTATCACCTCACACCTAACCGAAGTGCTGCTATTAAAACAACAACTCACAAAGGTTGTCACGGATGTGGATAAAATGTTTATGGACATTTTTTATATTTGTTTGTGTACTGTTTATGGAAATATAAATTTGTGCAGCCACTATGGGAAAAAGTATGGATGTTCCTCAAAAAAATAAAAATGGAACTATTATATGATCCAGCATTTCCACTTCTGTGTATTTAGTCAAAGGAAACAAAACCGTAAATCTGAAAATTAATGTGCACCGCTTTGTCCATTGCACAATTTTTTATGATAGACAAGATACGGAAGCGGCCTCAATGTACATCAGTAGATGAATGGCTAAGAAACATTGGTTTCTAACCCTAACCCTAGCCCTAAACCCTAACCCTAATTTTTTTATTGAGCACCATCCATCATCTCATTATCCCTTCAGATGGGGCCTTAGAGAGAGGAAAGGAAGCCAAGCAGGGAAAAACAAGCCCAACAGAACAGCAAGAGCCCAACCACACGGGCAAGCACACCTCCCATCGGGGCGAGACACTGCACCCCAGGCTTCCCGAGGCTCTCCCCCTCCCCTCATGGCCGGCTGCCTCCTCTCAGGTCCAGTCCTTTAGTCCTTTCTGGGTTGCCTCCTTGGCCACCCTTGAATTTCACCCCTGGGGGCAAGGCCAAATGTCCGCTTGGGTGTTGACCAAGGTCTTTGGTACTTATGCACAACAGAATATTACTGCATCATAAAAAAAGAAAGAAATCTTGCCACTTGCCGTAGCATGCCTCTGCTGCCGCTGCCAAGTCACTCCAGTCGTGTCCGACTCTGTGCGGCCCCATAGATGGCAGCCCACCAGGCTCCGCCCTCCCTGGGATTCTCCAGGCAAGAACACTGGAGTGGGTTGCCGTTTCCTTCTCCGATGCATGAAAGTGAAAAGCGAAAGTGATGTCACTCAGTCGTGTCCAGCTCTTCACGGCCCCATGGACTGCAGCCCACCAGGCTCCTCCATCCATGGGATTTTCTAGGCAAGCGTACTGGAGTGGGGTGCCATTGCATAGATGGATCTAAATAGTACTATGCTAATTGAAATAAGCCACACTGAAAAAGACAAATACTGTATGATTTTATTTATACATGGAATCTAAAAATCAAAAACACAAAACAAAACATAAACAGACTGATAGATACACAGAAACCGCCGGAGAAGGGGGAGTGGGGAGTTGGGAAAAATAGGCGAAGGGGATTAAGATGTACAAACTTTTAGTTATGGAATAAATTACAGGGATGTAATATACAACATAAAGCATACTGTCAGTAATACTGTAATAATGTTATATATTGACAGACAGTTACTAGACATCGTGGCAATCGTGTCATGTATTTGAATATCAAAGCCGTATATCGTACCCCTGAAAGTAACATAACATAAAAAGTCAGTTATGCTTCAGTTAAGAAAAAAGAAAGAAAACTTTTCATAGAAGTTCCCCGTAAGATTTTAGACATGCTTTATCAGAAATGTCACATTATATTTACCAGCCAATCACTGGCAAGGGGAAGGGAATTACCCAATTGACCAAGACTAATACTTTAGTATGGAATAGTTTCCTCACAGCTCAGCCACAGCAATTACTATAAAAAATAAGGCAGAGACAAGGGACAGAGGAAGAACGAAGGGAAAACAAACTAGAATTAGCCTTCTTGTTCTGCAAACTCACTCTTTACAAATAGTTACGACACTTCAAAGATCTCAGTTGCGTGTCTAGATTCCAGAAAAATCTCAGTTGGGAAAATAAACACCCAGAACTCTTAGCAGAGGTAATGAAATTTCTGCGATTGTTTTCTTAATTTCTCTTTCTGATAGACTGCTATCAATGTCTGGAAATGGATTAGATTTCTGTATTTTAATTTTGTATACTGTTCAGTTCAGTTCAGTTCAGTTGCTCAGTCGAGTCCAACTCTTTGCGACCCCATGAACTGCAGCACACCAGGCCTCCCTGTCCATCACTAACTCCCGGAGTCCACCCAAACCCATGTCCATTGAGCCAGTGATGCCATCTAGCCATCTCATCCTCTGTCGTCCCCTTCTCCTCCCACCCTTGATATTTCCCAGCATCAGGGTCTTTTCCAATGAGTCAGTTCTTCACATCAGGTGGCCAAAGTATTAGAGTTTCAGCTTCAACATCAGTCCTTCCAGTGAACACCCAGGACTGATCTCCTTTAGGATGGACTGGTTGGATCTCCTTGCAGTCCAAGGGACTCTCAAGGGTATTCTCCAATACCACACTTTAAAAGCATCAGTTCTTCGGGGCTCAGCTTTCTTTATAGCCCAACTCTCACATCCATACATGACCACTGGAAAAGCCATAGCCTTGACTGGATGGACCTTTGTTGACAAAATAATGCCTCTACTTTTTAATATCCTATCTAGGTTAGTCATAACTTTCCTTCCAAGGAGTAAGCGTCTTTTAATTTCATGGCTGCAATCACCATCTGCAGTGATTTTGGAGCCCCCCAAAATAAAGTCAGCCACTGTTTCCACTGTTTTCCCATCTATTTGCCGTGAAGCAGTGGGACCTAACTTTACTAAACTTTTTTATTATAAGATTTTTGTTGGCATCTAAGGGTTTTTTATACATATCATGTAATCTGCCAATAGTGACAGTCTCACTTCTTCTCCAGTTTGGACGCCTTTTGTATCTTTTTCTTGCTTAGTTACTGTGGCTAGGACTTTCAATATATAGTGAATCAAAGTGGTGAGATGGAACATCTTTCTCTCGTTCTTGATCTTAAAGGAAATGTTTTTCACTGCTGATTATGATTTTCCCTATTAATTATGATTTTGGCTGAGGATTTGTCATAAATGGCCTTTATTATGTTGAATATGAAGGACGTTTCCTCTATATCCAGTTTTTATCGTAAGAGAATGCTGACCTTTGTCAAAATAATAATTTTATCAAATAATTTTTCTGCATCTTTTGAGATGATCATATATTTTTTATCCTTCATTTTGCTAATGTGGTATATTATACTCATTGATTTGTGGATATTAAATCATCTTTGCATCCTTGAAATAAATCCCACTCGACTATGGTGTATAATTCACTTAATGTATTGTTGAATTTTGTTTGCTATTATTTCTTGAGAATTTTTTCATGAATGTTCATCATCTATATTGACTATAATTTTCTTTTCTTCTTCTTTTTTTTGGTAATAGATTTGGCTAGTCTTGATAACTGTGTAATGCTGGCATTGTGGAATAAATTTGGAAGTGTTCCTTCCACTTTAATATTTTGAAATAATTTGAGAAGGATAGTTAGTATATTTTTCTTTAAATGATTGGTAGGATTCACCTGTGATGCCGTCTAGTACTGCACTTCTGATTGTTGGGAGTTTTTTGGTTATTGATTGAACTTTCTTACTAATCTGAATTTTCTATTTATTCCTGATTCATTATAAGAGAAGGATAGTTAGCATATTTTTCTTTAAATGTTTGGTAGGATTCACCTGTGATGCCGTCTAGTACTGCACTTCTGATTGTTGGGAGTTTTTTGGTTATTGATTGAACTTTCTTACTAATCTGAATTTTCTATTTATTCCTGATTCGGTGTAAGAAGGTTTTATGTTTCTAAGAGTTTATTTCTCCTTTGCTCTCCACTGTGTTGGTGTGTAGTCTACTGCTTACGCAACCCCTGTGACCCTTTGTATTTCTGTGCTGGCGTTGTAACTTCTCTTTAATTTCTGATTTTACGTATTTACGACTTCTCCTTTCGTCGAGTATGGCTAGAGGTTTATCAATTTTATTTATCATTTAAAGAAAAGAGCTCTTAGTTTCATTATTCTTTTATTATACTTTTCAGCCTCCACTTCATTTATTTCCACTTTGATCTGTGTTACTTCCTTCCTCTTATAACTTTGCCTTTTGTTTGGTCGTGCTTTCCTAGTTCCTTTAGGTGTAAGGTTAGATTGCTTATTTGAGGTTTTCTTATTTCTTGAGGTAGGCCTGAATTTCTATAAACTTCCCTTTTAGAACTGCCTTTGCTGATGTCCATAGATTTTGGAATATTGTCTTACCATTTTCATTTGTCTCAAATTAGATACTTTTCAAATTTTCTTTTTAATTTCTTCATTGGCCCATTGGCTGTTTACTAACATACTGTTTAGACTCCACATGTTTGTGTTTTCCCTTTTTTTTTCTTATATTTATTTCTAGTTTTGCACCACAGAGGTTGAAAAAGATACATATGATCTCAATCATACATACTTAAATTTATTAACATTTACTTTGTGACCTAACATGTAATCGATCCTAGAAATTGTTCCATGAGCACTTGAAAAAAGTGTGTATTCTACTCTTTTGGGATGGAATGTTCTATATATATCTATTAAATCCATCTTATATAAAATGCCATTTAAGGCCAATACTTCCTTATTGATTTTCTGTCCAGATGATTTACCCATTGATGCAAGTGGGTTGTTAAGATCCTCTACTATGATTATATTATTGTCAGTTTTACCCTTTCCCTCTATTAATATCTGCTTCTTGTATATAGGTGTTCCTATGTTGGGTACATGTATATTTCAAAGATTTATATATATTGTATTTTCCTGTTGGAGTTATCCCTTTTATCATTATGTAATGTCCTTCTTTGTTTCTTTTTGGATTCTTTTTTAAAAAATCTACTTTGTTTGATATAAGTATTGCTCCTCCAATCTTCTTTTTCCCATTTGCATGGGATATCTTTATTCACCCCTTCGTTTTCAGTCTGTGAGTGTCTTTATATCTGAAGTAAGTCTCCTGTGGGCCGGATATTTAAGTCTCTTGTGAGTCGGATATTTAAGTCTCCTGTGGGCAGGATATTTAAGTCTCTTGTGGGCCAGATATAAATGGGTCATTTTTGTGTGTTCATTCAGTCACTGTATGTCTTTTGATCGAAATATTTAATCCATTTATATTTAAAGTGATTATTAATAGATATGCACTTATTGCCATTTTGTCCATTGTTTTCTGGTTATTTTTTGTTGTTCTATTCTGTTCCCTTTTTCATCTCTTGCTCTGTTTCCTTGCAATTTGAAAACTTTCTTTAGTGTTATGTTTGTATTCTTTTCCCTTTATTTACTTTTTTGTGTGTATATATTATCAATTTTTGGTTTGTGGTTACCAGTGAGTTTTTATATAACAACCTGTATATATATATATATATATATATGCATAGCAGCCTATTTTAAGTTGGTTGTTGCTTAACTTTGAGCGTGTTCTAAAAGCACTACGTTTTAACTCTCTTCCACCCACTTTCAATGTGTTGGTTTTATTTTTTACATTAAAAATTTTTTGTTCATCCCACAACTTGCTGTATTCATAGGTGACTTTACTGCCTTTGTCGTTTAACCTTCATACTAGCTACATAGGTGGCTGATCCCCTGCCTTTACTAGATATTTGCCTTTATTGGTGACATCTTTTGTTTTGTAATTTTTGTATTTCTAGCTAGGGCTTTTTCTTTTCTATTTAAAGAAGTCCCTTTAACATTTCTTTTAAAACCTGTTTAGTGATGATAAACTCATTTAGCTTTTGCTTTTCTGTGAAACTCTTTATCCTGTCTTCCAATTCTGAGTGATAAGCTTGCTAGATAGAGTCACTTGGTTGTAGTAAGGTTTTTTCCTTTCAGCCTTTTGAATATGTCATGCCACTTTTTTCTGTAATTTTTTTTTCTTCTGTTGAACAGTCAACTGATAGTCTTATTAGGACCTCCCTATACTTAGCTATTTGTTTTTAAGATTCACTCTTTATCTTTAAACATTTTCATTTTAATGTGTCTCGTGAGGATCTCTTTGGGTTCATCTTGTTTCCATGACTCCGCGGATATCTTGGATATCACTGGAGAAAAACTTGGATATCTGTTTCCACCTCAAGGCTAGGGAAGTTTTCAACCATTATTTATTTAAAGAGGACTTTCCGTTCCTTCCTTTCTTCACCTTCCGGTGCCCCTAAAATGCAAATGTTACTGTTCTTGACTGTCCCAGAGGTGCTACATAGAGGTCATCATTGTTTTGTTTGCTTCTTGCTTCCTGTTGCTCTCTGACGGCGTAATTTCCACTAGCTTATCTTCTAGACTGCTGACCTAGTCTTCTGTATCATTAAATCTGCTGTTGATTCCACCCAGTGTATGTTTGCATTTATCTTATTCTTCACCTGCAATCGGTTCTCTTGTGTATATTCTCTTTGTTGAATTTCTCACTGTCTTCCATTCTTCTGTGGAATTTGGTGACCTTGTTTAGGAGCAATGTTTCAAAGTCTTTTTTTGGAAGATTGCTTATCTTCTTTTTGTTTAGTTGTTTTCCTGAGGTTTGGTCTTATTGTTTCATTTGGAATATGCCCCCCTCTTCTTCTAATTTTGCCGAACTCTCTGTGTTTGTGTCTAGGAATTAGGTGGGTTAGCTACCTCTCCTGACCCTGAAGACATGCTTTGGGTGGAGTACGTCTTCAGCTGCCCGGGAGTTCAGTCTTCCTCGTTCACCAGAGCCTGGTGCTCTGGAAGAGTCCCCTGTGTCAGCTGTGTGTGCCCTTCTGTTGTGTATGGGTAGGGATTGCTGCAGGCATGCTGATGCGTGGGGCGGACCTCGAGTGTGGCTGACTGTAAGGCTCAGCCACAACTGTTGCAGCAGCTGTACTTTGTGAGGCTGTTTTCTCACATAGGATCTCCTTTGAGGGGTACCGGGACTGCCCAAGGGCAGTTGTCAGGGATGGAGGGTTGGGAGATCTGCGACCTGGTTCTGGTGAGGACTGAGGGCACCTGTCAAGTCAGGAGGGTTGAGAGGTCTCTTTGGAGAAGCGCTAGCTGGGGCAGCTCTGCAGATGAACTTAATTTGGGGTGGGAAATGCTATCAGTGTAGACGGGGAGTGTCAGAAACGACTCCCAGCAGTTTCCCTCCCAGGCTTTCCCTGATAGCTCATCTGGTACAGAGTCCACCTACAATGCAGGAGACCCCGGTTTTAGTCCTGGGTTGGGAAGATCTGCTGGAGAATGGATGGGCTACCCACTCCAGTATTCCTGGGCTTCTCTTGTAGCTCAGCTGGTAAAGAATCTGCCTGCAGTGTGGGAGATCTGGGTTCAATACCTGGACTGGAGAAGGGAAAGGCAACCCACTCCAGTATTCTGGCCTGGAGAACTCCATGGACTGAATAGTCTACAGGGTCACAAAGAAATGGACACCATTGAGTGACGTTCACTTCACTTCACTTCGGTACCAGGGGAGGTAGGTAGCAGATGAAGAAAACAGGCCTGGCACCCACCAGCACTTCTGTATCTAAAGTTCCCTACCCCTTAAGTACATTCCCTAAAATTTGTGAATAAATCTCCTTCCCATATGATCCAGGCACTTTCCAAACTGCTGGCTCTGTGCTGAGACTCAGAGTGAGTGAGATTCTGTGTACTCTCCTCAAGACTCTCAGTTTCCTATAGCTTTTTCGGCTCTTCTGGGCTTACGTCCTACTGGTTTTCAAAGACAGTTGCTATGGAGTCTCGTCTTCTCAGTGCAGGTCCCCCTAACTGGGGAGCCTGGAGTGATGCTAAGAGTCCTTACTCCTCAGGGAAGACCTCCATAGCTCTGATAACCCTCCTGCCTGTGAATTGCTGCACCAAGGCTATGGGTACTGGCCAGACTGCATCTCTGTCTCTCTTACCTGTCTCATTGTGTGTTTTTCTTCTTATCCTTTATTGTGGATAGTCTTGTCTATCAGTGCTCAACTCATTCTCAAAGGTGATCACTTTATGGGCACGGTGCTGTGCTTAGTTGCTCAGTTGTATCCGACTCTTTGCGACCCCATGGACTGCAGCCTGCCAGGCTCCTCTGTCCATGGGATTCCCCAGGCAAGAAGACTGGAGTGGGTAGCCTTTCCCTTCTCCAGGGGATCTTCCCCAACCCAGGAATCGAATCAGGGTCTCCTGCATTGCAGACAGATTCTTTGCCAGCTGAGCTACCAGGGAAGCCCAGCTACTCTGTACGTGGTTGTAATTTTCATGTGTCTGTGGGAGGAGGTGAGCCTAGGACCTTTTCAGTCCACTATCCTGTCTCATGGTTCAGTGAAAGGCTTTTATTACTCCAAAAAGAAGACATGAGAACACTTCTTTTTTTTTTTTTATTTCATTGTATTTGGTGTTATGCCTAGAATTACTGAATCAGTTTTCCTATTTAAAAAAGGATGAAGCAAATACACAGAAAGCCTAAGCAATAGAATTGCTAGAAAGCAGATATGGAGCTTATTTTACTCTTGAACATTTATTATGCCAACTAATAAATCCCTACATTAGTTATAACAGTTTGAATTAGAGTTTCTTGGTTTCAGTCCAAAGAATCCTATCTGATACACCTTTATTCCTTTATTTTTCTTCACTTACTTTTTTCCCCAAAAAGGGATTTTCATCCAAAAAAAAAAAAAAAAGTGAATTAGTGAGGATGTAAGCCAGTGAATAGACTGTATTCGCTGAATACAAGTGAATTCAAGAAAGAATCCAAGAAAGTATCTTGCTAAGGACCCAAGGAGAAAGCCACAAGTTTGAGAGAATGGAGTAACAAACTCAGAGCCAGAAATGACAAATACATCTGAAAAGCAAAGATATTTGGTAAAAAGCAGAGTAGAGGGAGAGGCCTCCCAGGTGGCAGTAGTGGGAAAGACACAGGAGGCACGAGAGACCCGGGCTCCATCCGCGGGTCGGGAAGAGCCCCCGGAGGAGAGCACAGCGGCTCACTCCAGTGTTCCTGCTGGAGAATCCCAGGGACAGAAGCGCTTGCAGGTGACAGTCCATGGGGTCGCACAGAGTCGGACAAGGCTGAAGCAAGTTGGTGCGCTTGCAGGATAGAGAAAGCCAGGATGGAAGGAGGTGAAGAGGGCAGTTCAGGGTGACATCAGTGAGTGCCTGTGTCCCACTGGGATGTTTGTTTACCAAAAGCACAAGGGATCCTCAATCAACAAAGGCTTTGAACTTTGAAGACACAAACTGGGTCATAAGGAAATGACAAGGTCCTCCCTCATTTTCTATCTTGAACCTTTTCTTACAGGTTGTCTGATGTAAACTCACTTCAGCATTAACACAACAAATCTGCCTTCAAGTCTTTTGTGTCATGTTATAGAAAAAAAAACACGTATAGAACAATCTTACATTTGGAATCCTGTGGTATCTTTTAGTTCTAGCAGTTACCACGGGTTTAGTTAACATATCAACAGGTATTGTGTATTTACTATATTCAAAACACTGAGGTTAGGTACAGCGTATGAAGTTGTGCATGTATGAAGATTAGTGCATTTTACAGGACTTTAAGGAGCAAGTGGTCAGATCAGGAGAATAAATCCATAGTGCTCTGACCTTAAACACCCAGAAGAATGGAGAAGGTGTGAAATAGGAGTTCTTAAAACGTGCCCTGGCTTTCCTGGTAGCTCAGGCAATAAAGAATCTGTCTACAGTGCAGGAGACCTGGGTTCACTCCCTGAGTCAAGAAGATCCCCTGGAGGAGGAAATGGCAACCCACTCCAGTGTTCTTGCCTGGAGAATCCCATGGACAGAGGAGCCTGGCGGGCTGCCGTCTATGGGGTCACAAGAGTCAGACATGACTTAGTGACTAAACCACCACAAAAATGTGCTTTAGGAGGACTTTGATCATTTCACTTTAACTAAGTGAATCAAGAAAAGTTTGACAGAGAAAAGGACACACACAGTGATGTTAGGCCTTGAGTGACGAGGAGGCCATCAAAGGAGGAAAAATAATGATTAAGGTGAGATCAAGATTAGAATGAGGAAATTTCCAGAAAAACAAGGAATCTGGTTAGGCTAGCTAGAGTCATCCATGAGAAGGTCTATGGGGGAGTAAACCTGGACAGATACACCAGCAACTGGCGGTACCTGGTCATCATGCCAGGAACAGAGCCCTTATTCGCCAGACTGTCCACAGAGATGGTTTTCCATCAAGGGAATGAGATTAAACTGAGAAAGTTAATCCAGGTGGCAGCATGGGGATATATGTTCCCAGATGGGAGGAAACATGCTCATCTCACACGCTAGAAAGTAATGCTCAAAATTCTCCAAGCGAGGCTTCAAAGTACATGAACCGAGAACTTCCAGGCGTTCAAGCTGGATTTAGAAAAAGCAGAGGAACCAGAGATCAAATTGTCAACATCCATTGGACCATCCAAAAAAGCAAGAGAGTTCCAGAAAAACATCAACTTCTGCTTTATTGACTATGCCAAAGTCTTTTGACTGTGTGGATCACAAGTGTGGAAAATTCTGAAAGAGATGGGAATACCAGACCACCTGACCTGCCTCCTGAGAAATCTGCATGCAGGTCAGGAAGCAACAGTTAGAACTGGCCATGGAACAACTGACTGATTCCAAATAGGAAAAGGAGTACATCAAGGCTGTATATTGTCACCTTGTTTATTTAACTTATATGCAAATTATATCATACCAAAAGCCAGGCCGGGTGAAGCACAAGCTGGAATCAAGATTGCCAGGAAAAATATCAATAACCTCAGATTTGCAGATGACACCACCCTTATTGCAGAAAGCAAAGAAAAACTAAAGAGCCTCTTGATGAAAGTGAAAGAGGAGAGTGAAAAAGTTGGCTTAAAATTCAACATTTAAAAAACTAAGATCATGGCATGTGGTCCCATCACTTCACAGCAAATAGATGAGGAAACAATGGAAACAGTGATAGGCTTCATTTTCTTGGGTTCCAAAATCTCTGCAGATGGTGACTGCAGCCAAGAAATTAAAAGATACTTGCTCCTTGGAAGAAAAGCTATGACCAACCTAGATAGTATTTTAAAAAGCAGAGACATTGCTTTGTCAACAAAGGTCCATCTAGTCAAAGCTATGGTTTTTCCAGTAGCCATGTATGGATGTAAGAGTTGGACTATAAAGAAAGCTGAGTGCTGAAGAATTGGTGCTTTTGAACTGTGGTGTTGGAGAAGACTCTTGAGAGTCTCTTGGACTGCAAGGAGATCAATCCAGTCAATGCGAAAGGAAATCAGTGCTGAATGTTCATTGGAAGGACTGATGCTGAAGCTGAAACTCCAATACTTTGGCCACTTGATGCAAAGAACTGACTCATTGGAAAAGACCCTGATGCTGGGAAAGATTGAAGGCAGGAGGAGAAGGGTACAACAGAGGATTAGATGGCTGGATGACATCACCGACTCGGTGAATGTGAGTTTGAGCAAGCTCCAAAATTTGGTGATGGACAGGGAGGCCTGGCATGCTGGAGTCCATGGGGTCACAAAGAGTCAGACACCACTGAGCAACTGACCTGAACTGATGGGAGGAAAGAGAGAGAGGAGGTGGAAATAGCTTTTAAGGAGCTACTCTTATGATAGAGATGAAAGGTGAAGAGTTTCTGTAAAAGAACAGTATCAGCTGAGGTGGAAGAAAGGAAAAAGTTGAGGTGATATTGCAGTGGGTTAACTGGTTTGGGCATGCAGCTTGTGAGTGAGTTCCAGCCAATGAAATATGGGTGGAAGTGAGAAAAACCACCAAAAGCCTTGCTCTTTAAGCTGTTCCAAGTGACCTCCAAGTCTTTTCGTCCCATCTGAACCAGAATTGGAAAGGGTACCCGACAGTGTAGCCACCAACGGAAGGATGCTCTTGTCGCGAGATGCTCAGGGGAGCCACCTGACTGTCTCGACTCGACGTTGACTGCCTGTGCTCTCTGTTAGAGCAGCATGGTCTAACTAAAGCTAACATACACATTTTTTTTTTGGAGAAGTGCATAAATTTGTTCTGAGATGTGATGAATTGATGGTAACTACTAGGCATGTGCACCATATATAGAGGTCAAGAACAGAGGCACCACTTTCTTATTCATTCACACAATAAGTTCATATGAAGTGATTTGTATTCAGAAGTCAAAGGGTCCAAGAGCCCTTATTTTTTCCACACTGAACAAAAAAAATCTGCAGCTAAAGGTAGTTCCCAAATTTGAGTTCTTTCATCATTTGTCTAAATAAACTTTCCCACCACTGCACTCCAGGCCAAAACTTTAGAAGGAAAAGTTACTTCATCCTTATAAAGTACTTTGGGGTTGAAGGATACAAGTGCAGAAGAAATCTGTTTGTGTGATGTGGAGGTCACCAAGGAGGACTAAGAGCTTCTAAAACCTCTCCATCAGAAGAGATTAAATTGGCATCTGAACAGAGCTCTGTATCATCAGGCAAGCCTCCTACTTTAGGGATAAAAGCCTATCCAATCAGACATGTGTCAACTTTTCTGACTAAGAATAAAGAGCCTCTGGAAAGGAGATTTAAAAGGGAAGCATTTATTGGGGTATCACACAAGCTGACCTCTCTTCCCTCACCCCTAATAGGAGCAACCTTCTACAAATCAAGCCATAGGATCAAAGGCTTTTCCAGGGCTCATAATAATAATGAGCATTTATCAAGAACTTACTAGACCCCAAACCTCTGGCCTTATAATTATTCTTTTATCTCACAGTTGCCTTCTGAGTTAGATTATAATAATAGTTCCATTTTGCAGATGAATATAGACGCCAAGTGATTTGCTGAAGGTCACAGTATGTAGGATGCCCATAAACTAAAACCCAGGTAATTTGATTTCAGATTCCAAATTCTTAATTACTATATTCTCCTAACTCAAGAACTTAATACTTTATTAAAAAAAAGTTAAGGTCGCTGAATTTATTGCATGGTATGTTTTCACTGGAAATATTTTTCTTTCTTTGTGATATGTAAAATAATAATAGTGCATCTTACTAATATTGCATCTTAGATTCCATAAATATAATACAGTGCTAATTAGCCTCTACTGACTGTTCAGGCAAAGGACTGGCCCAGTAAGAACTACGCATTAGGGAAGATGCTTTCTAACTTTCTCACAGAGCAGAGTGCCTTATGCAAACAAAACTCTGACATAGAACTCTAAAGTGTAGAGCAGAGAGGTATTGGTACTTTATGTCCAAATGCATAGCATGTATTTATTCTATGGTTAGTCAGTGAGACTGCTAGTTAACATGATGGAGGTCTCCGGTAGCTTGAATTTTCTTTTAAACATTCAGGGTTTTTTTTTTTTAATTTTTTTTTTCCTTATAAGTGTTTTTAAAATATTTGAAGATATAATTTAAGTTGTTATGTTCAAATCAAATATGAAGGACATCAGGCCACACTTTTGTGAATCCATGGCTGGAAAATCATTCTTTAAGAGTTGTTTAAATCATTCCATGGCAAATGCTTTCATCAGGCCAAAAGATCACTCCGGTTTCTCTTTTGTATTGGACATTATTATACTGAAAGTTATTCGGAATGATTTAACTATCCAAGGAACAGCCTTGTAGAATTATAGAACTTGAGGGAGGCAGTAGAAATAGTTTCTTCAAGTTCTCTCCTCCCATCACCAGGCATTTTTAGTAGTTTCACAGTACATCTGGTGCCAACTTCCCAGGTTTGAGTACCAACTCCATACCTTACTAACTACAGGAACCAGGAGAAGCTTTTTCACTTTTCCTAGCTTGGGATTTCACCTGTAAGTAGACATCGAAGTATCTGTAGTTATTTTGCAAAATCACTTTAAGAAATAAGTGAGATAATGTAAATAAGGTATTACCCATAATGTCTATAGTAATCAATTAATAAAATTTAACTTTATAGTTATTATAGTGCCTCTACAAGGGTGAAATGACCATGCTAGGGTCTGGGGCCAGAAAGATGCTTAAGTGATGGTCCCTGCTATCCAGGAGGTCTTATCTATTTGCTGCTGCTGCTGCTGCTAAGTCACTTCAGTGGTGTCTGACTCTGTGTGACCCCATAGACGGCAGCCCACCAGGCTCCCCTGTCCCTGGGATTCTCCAGGAAAGAACACTGGAGCGGGTTGCCATTTCCTTCTCCAATGCAGGAAAGTGAAAAGTGAAAGGGAAGTCGCTCAGTCGTGTCCAACTCTCAGCAACCCCCTGGACTGCAGCCCACCAGGCTCCTCCATCCATGGGATTTTCCAGGCAAGAGGACTGGAGTGGGGTGCCATTGCTCTCTATTTGAGGAGACTGGAAATGAAAATGAAAGATTAATAGCAGTGAAAGTCAACATAAGTAAGGTTCAAATGCAGGACAAAGACAAGTCTGCTAAAGGTCACGGGAGTCAGAGCACCCTGTTCTCCAATGACAGTAGGTGAGCTTCTAGAGCTCAGGGCAGCAGAAACGTGTGCGACAGAAGCTGTAATCTAGGGGTCTGTGGGATCTATCTGGGCCGCTGGTAGTTGACACTGGCCTGCAATATTTAGGTAGATTTGAGTCAACTTTTTAATAGCAGGTTGTCGTGTCCAACTCTTTGTGACCCCATGGACGGTAGCCTCTGTTCGTGGAATTCTCCAGGCAAGAATACTGAAGTGTGAGTGTGTAAGCATTCCCTTCTCCAGGAGACCTTCCCAACCCGGGGACTGAACCTGAGTCTGCCACACTGCAGGCAGATTCTTTATCATCTAAGCCACCAGGGAAGCCACAAATATTAGGATATTTCATTTAAAAATCTGGATTTCAATAGACCAGGGGCTCCTACCAAGTATAGAGACCTCACCTCTTTCTGGCAGAAATGTATGGTGAGCAGATAAAGCCTGGGACGCAGAAAACATATCCAAATGACTGCCCGCAGATCTCCCAGCCACGTGCAGACAGCAGTAGCAGGGCCCCAGCCTTCCTACAAGCGGGGTCATGTATGAAGCCTGCCTTCAGAGGGAAGAGGAGCCCTGCTGCCTTCAGCAGGCGGAGCTGAGATCCTTGAGTCTTGAGGGGAACTCACAAGTGACCCCCTTCTCTTTGCTCAGAGCCATTTGTGAGAAAGTAGGAACTTCAGCCTTTGAGGGGCAGCTCGGGGCTGTTCAGCACACCCAAGCATCAGATAAGATCATTGTACTGAATAATTTTAAAAATTTGAATGAAGAATAGATTTAACTTTGGGGGATAAACTACCACCCTGCCATATGTGTGTGACTTCTCCACTTCTTACTGCAATTTCCATCTTTTTTTTTTTTAAATAGAAATTTGCAACCCTCTGTGTTTATCTAATGTCTGTTCAGAACAGTTTGAGACCCTGTTACTGTTTCAAAATGTATGCATGTTCAGATGAATCTTCAACCCAGGGAAGAAAATAGAGCTCACAAAGTTTTGTTTAAAAATAAATTTTTTGAAATCTAAAAACCCTGCATTTCCAGAGATTTCCCCCCCCCTTATAATGAAGAGATCTTACATACTGGATCTCCTTGTCTAGCCATCCTGTCTTTCTAGATTAACTGTCACTTGGGAGAAGCGGTAGCTGCCCTTTGTAGGGACTTTGGGCGGATTCCCGGTGTGCCTTTGTTTCTATCTCTTCTTCGTGGAAGTCAGGAGCATCACTCCGTGTTTACCATGCAAACAAAAGTGTTTTAAACTTGGTTTGCTTTACTTACGTACAATATCTGTCTCCTATAGTCACAGTGACCCTGTATCGTGAATAATTTATAAAGACTTGGGTGCAAAATGATGCTTGAAGAATGCTTACATTGGAAGAAAATGGGCAAGAACATAAGTGATACAGGAGAAAAAATATCAGATGTTGCAGGGAAGAAAAGAGGGGATGGGTATTGCCAGATAGGATCTCACAGGGTAGATGGGTTTTGAAGAAAACATGAATTCTTGCACTGGGAGGAGAATATTTGGACAGGCAAATGTCTAAACTATACAAAGTGAATAGTTGTCTAGAGACCATTGATAGATTGCATCCTGTCTCTCCTCTGCGTAATAGCTTTCAATAGCTTCCCATTGCCTTCAACACAAAATCCATATTCTTTAGACTGATTGCCACAGGGGACCCCTTAAGTTGTGGCCCCTGGGTACCTTCCAGCTTGTTTTGTGCAGAACAAATCTTCCACTTTGGCCCCAGTCGGGTAGCTATGCTCAATAAGTTTACAGTTCCCCCAGAGTGCCAGTCTTGCCTTTTAAACTTAGTGTTCGTTCAGACTTGCCCCTTGCCCCTCCCCACTGTCCCCTCTTCTGAGAACTCTTCTCTGACATGGCCTTCCTCCAAGGCTGAGTTTGAGGCTCCTTCTCTGGGCTTATTCCACACAGAGCAGAACTCCACCTTCACATCCATTTTCCTGGATTTGTCACGGTCTTGTCATCCATTTACCTCCCTCAGCGGAATCTCACCTCCTTTACCAAGAAGACCAGGGTGCAGCCCTGTGAGGAGGACAGACTAGGGCTTCTTACTCCTGAGAGAGTTGCTGTGAGGAGCCAGCAGAGTGAACCATAGGCTGTTCTTTCTCCTGCCGCTCAGCTGACAGCCAGGCTTCCCTGGCACTCAGAAATTTCAGTCAGCTTAGCGTGAATTTTTCTGAAAGTCAGAGCGCTGGCTACAAGTTTGGTGAATTCTTGGCAGCTGACCTCCCAGGGCATCTGCTCATGCACACACACCCCAGCTGCCACGGTGTGTCTGCCCTTCCACCCAGTGCCATCCTGGAGGCAACACTCGTCCCTGCACCAGCCTCCATGAAAGACCCTCTAGAAACGAGCTTCATGTGGTTGCATTAACTTATTGAACAGTTGAGGTGACAAATATTCTGCCCACATCTAATTCTCTGTAACGCCCATTTCTTCCTCAAGCACCCAGGGTGTATACCCAAGTGAACAGTATTGTCTTTCTAAGAGCAGGGTGCCAGCTACTGATGCAGTGACATTTTGCGTCATAAATTCAGGTTGACCCTAAGTCTCTCTCTTTGTGTATTTCTACCTGTTTTTCTTACTCCTACTTTATGGAGAGATCCCAAATGAGTTTTACATTCTACAAGATATATTTTCAAATCTTTCACATCGTTCTGATCTTTTATAGGTCAAACATCTACCTTGTCTTTCTCCAGGGTTGGGGACTCTGAGAAGTAATTCTTCTTTTTTTTTTCAATAAGAAAAAAAAAAAAAAGGTTCACAGATTTTCATAGCAATACTACTGAGAGTTTTTATGTGCAAACCTTTCTTCAAGGTTACCCTAAATTAATCCTGTGAAATCTAAGCTTCCTCTTGCCTTCAGGTGGATGAACACTTTGGGGACAAGTAAAATGGATTATTTCACCTGACTTATTTACACAAAGTGAAAAAAAAATGGGTCACAGCCTTTTTATTTAAGCTGATCAACTTAATTATAACTCTTTGGATGCAAGCATTTGCACTGTTTTCTGTGGTTTGGGTGTAATTTCCTGCCAGAAGGGGCTGTGGGGGCGGGGGGAGGAGGGGCTGCTGCATTTTGGCACCAAACCCTCCGGTCCAGCTGCTCACTGCTGAGTGTCAGTGACCTTACTCAACAGCACCCAGACAGTCAAGGTCCCCATAATGAGAAAACCAAATTACAGGTACGTAATTTTCACAGCTTTCTGCCAGGATCTCCAAGCTAGTGACAAATTGATATACTACTGTCTGCACGGAAGGCTAGCTCTCAGAAAACAGGCCACTTCAGTTGAAATACTATACCTGAAGGAAAGCACAGCTTCAAACCTCTGAGATACAAAGGAAAAAAAAATCCTTCACCCAGTCTCTTGTTGAATATTGAAATGTAAAGGTCAGAAAGCCTTCTCAGGACAACAAAATGGGAGAAAAATCTTTTGGCATTGGGAACCAGGAGATCATGGGAAAGCGGCCAACAATGGGAAAAGAATGAACTAAAGTCTCAAACTGTGGATTTTGTTATTCATTCCCTTGCCTAATTTTTAAAATGTTAACAGGTAATGGTTCCCTTATAACTATATATGTTTCTCAAAGGTAATTTCCTAAAACCATAATCAAAAACTGACTGGTTCCAGTCCGATGCAGGATGCAGGATGCTTGGGGCTGGTGCATGGGGAGGACCCAGAGAGATGTTATGGGGTGGGAGGTGGGAGGAGATTCATGTTTGGGAACGCATGTACACTCGTGGTGAATTCATGTCAATGTTTGGCAAAACCAATACAGTATTGTAAAGTAAACTAAAGTTAAAATAAAAATTAAAAAAAAAAACTGACTGGTTCCAAATAGGAAAAGGAATATGCAAAGGCTGTATATTGTCACCCTGCTTATTTAACTTCTATGCAGAGTACATCATGAGAAATGCTGGACTGGAAGAAACACAAGCTGGAATCAAGATTGCCGGGAGAAATATCAATAACCTCAGATATGCAGATGACACCACCCTTATGGCAGAAAGTGAAGAAGAACTAAAGAGCCTCTTGATGAAAGTGAAAGAGGAGAGTGAAAAAGTTGGCTTAAAGCTCAACATTCAGAAAACGAAGATCATGGCATCCAGTCCCATCACTTCATGGCAAATAGATGGGGAAACAGTGGAAAAAGTGTCAGACTTTATTTATTGGGGCTCCAAAATCACTGCAGATGGTGACTGCATCCATGAAATTAAAAGACGCTTACCCCTTGGAAGGAAAGTTATGACCAACCTAGACAGCATATTAAAAAGCAGAGACATTACTTTGCCAACAAAGGTCTGTCTAGTCAAGGCTGTGGTTTTTCCAGTGGTCATGTATGGATGTGAGAGTTGGACTATAAAGAAAGCTGAGCACTGAAGAATTGATGCTTTTGAAGTGTGGTGGTGGAGAAGACTCTTGAGAGTCCCTTGGACTGCAAGGAGATCCAACCAGTCCATCCTAAAGGAGATCAGTCCTGGGTGTTCTTTGGAAGGACTGATGTTGAAGTTGAAACTCCAATACTTTGGCTACCTGATGGAAGAATTGACTCATTTGAAAAGACCCTGATGCTGGGAAAGACTGAGGGCAAGAGGAGAAGGGGACGACAGAGGATGAGATGGCTGGGTGGCATCATTGACTCGATGGACATGGGTTTGGGTGGACCCCAGGAGCTGGTGATGGACAGGGAGGCCTGTCATGCTGTCATCCATGGTGTCATGAAGAGCCGGACATGACTGAATGACTGAACTGAACTGAACTGAATCATATTAGTAATAGAAACTGATAGTAAAGAAAACCAACCCTGATCATTCATTGGAAGGACTGATGCTGAAGCTGAAACTCCAATACTCTAGCCACCTGATGTGAAGAGCAGACTCATTGGAAAAGACCCTGATGCTGGGAATGATTGGAGGCAAAAGGAGAAAGGGGTGTCAGAAGATGTGATGGTTAAAGAGCATCACCAACTCAGTGGACATGAATTTGAACAAATGCCACGAGATAGTGAAGGATGGGGCACTCGGGAGCCTGGAGCAGTGTAGTCCGTGGGTTGCAAAGAGTCAGACATGACTTACACGACAACAACGGCAACAATAGCAAAGAATAGCTTGCATTAAGATTTTCCTATATGTTAAGTTCAATTATAAGCATTTCTTATGTATTCGCTCATTTGACCCTGACAGCACCTGTATGAGGTAAAGGTTATTGCTGTCCCCACTTTGCAGATGAGGACACTGAGGCACAGGTAGGGTGCAATTGTCTGAGGTTGTGCGGCCAGAGAAAGGCTGTGCCAGTAGTCAACCCAAGTAACCTGTCCCTGGCACTCTTGAGCTCATTCTCCAACTGGCTCTTTGTAAAGCATAGTATGTTTTCCCCATAGGAGCAAAGACATCATTGGTTGGTATATTCCTGACCAAGAGCTTAGCCTTGGATAAAAATAGATGGTAAAACTAAAGTTGAAAAAGTGAGGCTATACCTAAATGAATCCTTTCTCAGTAGAAATATTCAGTGGTCAAGGTGAGGTCCCAGTCAGTGGGTCCCACATGCTGGACTGCAGATACGGCCCCTGACCTCAGAGCTTGGGTTCAAGGCCAAGCATGAGAGTCTATTGCTAAGTTTCCTCCAGGTGATTCTAAAGTTAGGAAATCACTGTTTAATTTTCAGATACGTAATGAGCATTCCCTGTTTGATAGGTAAACAGAGGTAAAAAAAAAATGCAGTCCTCACTTCAAGTGTTGAAAAATGTAGGTCTGTGTGAGGTGGGGGGAGACAGGGAAGTAAACGACTGTCACACAATACAACAAAGATGTCTTACTGAGTAAAGGGAGTGATAATTCCAAGAGAGGAAGCGGGGCAAGGATGATCAAAATGCTAGGCAGAGGAGATGACATTTAGGCTGAGTTATCTGAAAAGATGAGGAAAGGAAGGTTGGAGGGAAAAGGGTAAGGAGGCATTTTTCTGGACACAAGGACATCTATTCAGTCAACAACCACGACAACTTATTGCATATCTGCCATGTGCTAGGAGTTGATTCTCCTGAAGGAGGGCATGGCAACCCCCTGCAGCATCCTTGCCTGGAGAATGCCGTGGACAGAGGAACCTGGTGGGCTACCGCCCATGGGGTCACAGAGTCAGACACGACTGCGCGTCTGAGCACAGAGCAGCACAAGAGCTGATTCATGTTGTGCAGAAAGAATGTGCCCAAAAGAACACAGAGGCGGAAGTGTGTGGCCTGCACAGGGAATTTAGAGCAGCCAGGTTTGTCAGGAGGGGCCACTGTAGAAGGCCGGTGCAGTGAACGAGGTCCCAGCTTCTTCCAAGATGGAAATTAGCAAGCGAGCTCCTTCTTAGGGTTGCCCTGAGATCAAAAAGCACGAGACATAAGGGGAGGCAGGTGAGACTGTGCAGAGACAGAGCCCGGGCCGGGAGCCTCAGCCAACCCTGCGCGGAGCTCTGGATCGTTACACTGAGAGCAGAGGAGGAAGCCTTCTAAAAACGGTGACCGCTTCAGCTGTAAGTGGACAACGTGATGTGTGGGATTCCTCTCTGCTGCTGTCGTGAGAAGGAGAATGGGAAAGAGCAGTGACTGTGTTTCAGATGCTTGCTAGTCTCTGAATATATTCTGCTCCCCGACCCTCCACCCCTTCTAACTGATAACCCGGGACCTTGCGCTGGGGACAGCACCACCTTCCGGGGTTGGTGTCAGCTGAAAGTGGGGCCGCAGGTCGTCCTCACCCCCGTCCCAAAGCCAGCGTTTGTGGAATAGTGGCGAAGCCAGGCAGGAGAGCCATTTATTTTGATGCTGACTTGTTTACTTGACTTCGGCTGTGCTGGGTCTTCCTGGCTGCCCGCAGGCTTTCTCTGGCTGTGGAGCATGGCCTCCTCATTGCCGCGCTTCCCTGGTTGCCGAGCGCACGGCTTTGGGGTCCCTGGGCTTCTGTAGTTGAGGCTTCTGGGCTCCAGTGCGCAGGCTCAGTAGCTGGGGCACGTGGCATCTTCCCAGAACAGGGATCAACCAGTGTCCCCTGCATTACGAGTTCAGTTCAGTTCAGTCGCTCAGTCGCGTCCAGCTCGTTGTGACGCCATGGACCGCAGCACGCCAGGCCTCCCTGTCCATCACCAACTCCCGGAGTCCGCCCAAACCCATGTCCACTGAGTCGGTGACGCCATCCAGCATCTCATCCTCTGTCCTCCCCGTGTCCTCTTGTATCCCTTGTATCCTCTTGTATCTTTCCCGGCAGCAAGGTTTTCTCAGATGAGTCAGTTCTTCGCATGAGGTGGCCAAAGTATTGGAGTTTCAGCTTCAAAATAAGTCCTACCAATGAACACCCAGGACTGATCTCCTTTAGGATGGACTGGTTGGATCTGCTGGAGTCCAAGGGACTCTCAAGAGTCTTCTCCAACACCACAGTTCAGAAGCATCCATTCTTCAGTGCTCAGCTTTCTTTATAGTCCAACTCTCACATCCATACGTGACCACTGGAAAAACCACAGCCTTGACTAGACGGACCTTTGTTGGCAAAGTAATGTCTCTGCTTTTTAATATGCTGTCTAGGTTGGTCATAACTTTCCTTCCAAGGAGTAAGCATCTTTTAATTTCATGGCTGCAATCACCATCTGCAGTGATTTTGGAGCCCCCCAAAATAAAGTCAGCCACTGTTTTTGCTGTTTCCCCATCTATTTGCCATGAAGTGATGGGACCAGATGCCATGATCTTCGTTTTCTGAATGTTGAGCTTTAAGCCAACTTTTTCACTCTCCTCTTTCACTTTCATCAAGAGGCTCTTTAGTTCTTCTTCACTTTCTGCCATAAGGGTGGTGTCATCTGCATAGCTGAGGTTATTGATATTTCTCCTGGCAATCTTGATTCCAGCTTGTGCTTCATCCAACCCAGCATTTCTCATGATGTATTGTGAAGCATTATTCAAGGTAATCCTGCATTGTGAAGCGGATTCTGAACTACTGGGGAAGCCCCTGAAGAGAGGCAATTTATTTCTGTCATTAAGTGACAGTTTGAGGCTCAAATTATGTAGAATGAGAAGCAGAGTCACTCCAAATGAGTTACCTATTCATAACTAGAACATTCATTTTATTGCCAATGTTAACAAACATTACATAGAGTTTTGCACAAGCCCTTTTACCTGAATGCACTCAGTATGCCCTTAATGTCTTAAAAGCCAGGTGGCAAGAACCTTAGTTCCATTTTGCAGAAGGACAAATTGAGGAAAGGAAGGTGAAATGTGTCCACTGGGCTGATTTCTTCGGGTTGAGGGAATGGGCTGCCTTCCTCGGGACACGGGCTCCTCCCTGCAGTCTGGGGTGGTGTCATCTGTGTGTCAGCCTGCCAGTCTGCACCATCGGGCGATAAGTCTGCTCAGAGCAGGAGATTTTTGCCCCCGCCACCTTTCCGATCCCTGATACATTTCCTCTGTTTTTTTTAAGTATCCAGGGCTCATTTGGCGAGACGGCCAGGGGAAGGAAATGAGTGAATTTTATAGAACAGCAGTTGATGTAACCGTAGACGTAGCATGTGCCCGGGCTATCTGCCTCCCAGATAAGTGTCCATCTCTAGAGTCCCTTCTGATTCAAAGTACGGTCTCAAGGCCAGCAGCAATGCAAAAGCTGGTCCCTGAACACCAGCTAAGTCAGAGGCTGCATTGTCCCAAGATCCCCAGTCACTGTCATGGACGAGAGTGCGTGAGGAACACGGCCTTAGACAAGAAGGCCTCCCTTTCAAAGGCATGGAGTCATTTACCTTGAATAAATGTACGGCCACTGGCCTTCACTCTCTGTGCTTATCTGTATGGTTCAAGTGTGACCCAAGGGCAATAGACCAGGGACACGTGTGGCAGCACCGAGGGAAACTGACCTACAGCAAACCAGCTGTGGGAATCAGGGTTTCATTAGAGCAATGCTAATAGTAATCATGATACTGCGAGACAGTACTTACTGAGGCTCTCCATGGCAGGCACTCCCCTAAGTGTTTTATTATATTTATCATGCTTCCTGCATGTCCAGCACTATCCTAAATGTATATGCATATATTATTATGTGTATACTCAAAAATCTCATATTATAATTTTTCCTTTGCTTCTCATGTATCATTGAGAGTTTATGCATGCACACACACACACACACACGCACACACACACACACACGCACACACACACGGGTCAAGTTCGACTGTTGTTTCCACATCACAGGTGAGGGGATGAGGACAGTGTCTCAGATTCTCTGGCTAGAAAGTGAAAGGCCCTGGACTCACAGTCTGGTCCCTGAGCCCCTCATCTTAACCATCAGCTGAAACAGATTGAGGATGAGCTTGGTCTCTATGCATATTCTTTTCTCTGTCCCCGACATCTACAGGAGAAGGCAATGGCACCCCACTCCAGTGCTCTTGCCTGGAAAATCCTATGGACGGAGGAGCCTGGTGGGCTGCAGTCCATAGGATCTCGAAGAGTCAGACACGACTGAGTGACTTCACTTTCAGTTTTCACTTTCATGCATCGGAGAAGGAAATGGCAACCCACTCCAGTGTTCTTGCCTGGAGAATCCCAGGGACGGGGGAGCCTGGTGGGCTGTCGTCTGTGGGGTCGCACAGAGTGGAACATGACTGAAGCGACTTAGCAGCAGCAGCAGCAGCCGACATCTGCACCAGGGAAAGACCTTTGGCAAGACAGTCCTCAAATGCAGAAGAAGGGGCGGGGAGGGCAAATTTGGAGATGCAGTGGGTTCTCTCTGCCTGGAATATCTGGGCCTGGGTGCCCACCCTCCGGTCCCAACCCTCCACGGCTGGAGCACTGTCTTGTTTCCTTAGGGCTTCCCTGTGGCTCAGCTGGTAAAGAATCTGCCTGCAGTGTGGGGGACCTGGGTTCAATCCCTGGGTTGGGAAGATCCCCTGGAGAAGGGAAAGGCTACCCTCTCCAGTATTCTGGCCTGGAGAATCCCGTGGAGTGTACAGTCCATGGGGTCCCCAAGAGCTGGACAGGACTGAGCAGCTCTCCTTTATTTCCTCAGGGCCTCCCTGGTAGCTCAGCTGATAAAGAACCTGCCGGCCAACGCAAGAGACGCAAGTTGGATCCCTGGGTGGGGACGATCCTCTGCAGAAGGAAATGGCAACCTGCCCCAGTGTTCTAGCCTGGAATGTTCCCTGGACAGAGGAGCTTGGTGGGCCTCGGCCATGGGGTCGCAGAGTCAGACAGGACCCGCGCACAGGCAGGCACGCGCGAACGCTTGTTTCCTTAAATTCCTACCGGCAGTTTAGTACTTCCATTCTGTTGTCTTGCATTTCTGCCTCCCCCTTGACCCCTCGTGCTTATGTATCTATATGAAACTAATAAAGACTCGAACAGGAAATATAAAATCACCATGAAACTAAACCAAACCTGCAGCAGACCCCAGAGGGCCCCGTGCAATCAGAGCTGTGTGAGACTATTTTCTGGGAGCTGTAAACCTAATAGCTTGCTCGGTGCGAGGCACAGCTGCAAGGCTCCGGGGACAGATATGCCCCTTGTTGGAAAACAGAAGGGCTTGTAAAATTATTTTCACAAATTTTTTTCTCTTAATATTTTCCCAGCTACCTCGGGCGCTCCTTCCCCTCTGCCCTACTTAGCTAAGTAGCTAGAGTCTGGGAGGAGCCGTGATGAGGGAAGAGTGAGATTTCCCCATTTATTATTACTGATAAATAGTAAATTATTCTAGCAACTTTTCTATTCAGTTTTTTAATTGATAAATCACTTTTTTTTTTCTTTTTTACTGTAAGGATTTTCTTTCTTTCACATTTTTTCCAGGCTCACGTGTGTTTTGGGAGGGAGTCATCCTAAGTTTGAACTTTGCCGCAGGAATAGTCTCTGGCTTCCAAGGACACAGCTCACACCCAAGGCCGTCTTGCTTCTGCTTGGTCTGCTGGTGCCCTCTCTTCATCGCACACAGACACGGCCCTCCCCCGGCTCTTCTCTCCTGCCCGTTCTCGCAGGAGCCCTTTCTTTGGTGGGCCTGCACGCCGGCGCAGTTCGCTGTGCCTCTGGAGACAGGCGTCTCTCGGCGTATGTTCCTCAGCCCGTGGTCCTGGTCAGAGGGACTGGACGCTCTTCTGCTCGGCCCGGTCTCTCTGCTCCCTTAGGCAGCCACAGCCAGGTTCAAGTTTTGCTCCAGTGATTGCTGCACCTATTATATAGCTTCGAATGAATTGCTTCCTCTCACTCACATGCAGTCTCCTCAACTATAAAATGTATTTAATAATATGCACCACTTGGGTGTCGTGAGGATCGAGTGTGGGGATGCATGAAAAATGTACAGTGAATTGTAAGGCCCTCCACATACGTTACTTCTGTAAATATGCACTGTGTTTTATGGAGAGTCTGTTAGGAACAGTGATCACCTGTGAGTGTGAGAATAACTTAGAGGACCAGTCACAGAAAGGAAAAATCTACTGTGAACGATTTTAAAATATATGTGAAAGTCTGGGGCTCCTCATTTTTCTGACCCAGAATTTCTTCTTTGTTTGTGGAATTTTCCTAAAAAATTTTCAGGCAGCTCTGTTATAGACTTATCCACTCTCTGTTAAGCTAAAGCCACATCTTTTTACAGTAATTCTTACTTCTGTCTAAACTTTGAATACCAGACTAATAATGATGATGATGATGATGATGATATGCAGCATTTTAAAAAGTATCTACCGTGTGGCCAGTCTCTATCCACATATTAACTCACTGAGTCTTCACATAACCCTTTAAGGAAGGTGCAATCAAAGCCTGTTTTATAGATAAAGAGAGGAAGGGGCAAAATCATGCCCAGGGTCATAGACACGATGGCCTGGAATTCACTCATGGTTGTTATGGCTTAGGAATCCTTGCTGTTAACTACCCTGAGATATAGCCTTCTGAACTCTAGGGTCACTGAGTGAAGAGTAAAGAAGTGATGCCTCCTGACTGCCCACCAGCTCTGTGGGAATGTATGGTAAATGCTATCTTCCCTCCGCAGGGGCATTCAGCTGTATGAGCACTGTCTCTCTTGGGTCACGCCTAAACTGAGATTTACTGCACTTTGTTGCCTCTGCAACTTGGTATGGACATGAGAGTTGGACCATAAAGAAAGCTGAGCACCGAAGAATTGATGCTTTTGAACTGTGGTTTTGGAGAAGACCCTTGAGAATCCCTTGGACTGCATGGAGATCCAACCAGTCCATCCTAAAGCAGATCAGTCCTGGGTGTTCATTGGAAGGACTGATGCTGAAGCTGAAACTCCAATACTTTGGCCACTTGAGGCGAAGAGCTGACTCATTTGAAAAGACCCTGATGCTGGGAAAGATTGAAGGCGGGAGGAGAAGGGGACGACAGAGGATGAGACGGTTGGATGTCATCACCAACTCAACGGGCGTGGGTTTGAGTGAACTCTGGGAGTTGGTGATGGACAGGGAGGCCTGGTGTGCTGTGGTTCATGGGGTCACAAAGAGTTGGACACGACTGAGCAACTGAACTGAACTGAACTGTTGCCTCTGCAGAAAGCTAGGTTTGTTCTGGAACGTTATGTATCCTAAGTCCATAACCTTCAAAGTTCACCTTAAATATCACACACAAAAAGGGGCTTAGGTTTGCATATGCGTGAGTCTTAAACAAAACAAGATGAAAACTTGCCACAAGTGTTTGATGTCTAAGACCTGGAGAAGGGGGAGGCACACGGGGAGGGTGTGGTCAGGAGAGACAGGTGCTTCCCATCGACGTCCAACGTTCCCTATGATGCTCCCGGTCAGTTCTCCTCCAACCCTTGACCCACACAACCTCCTCAGCCACCCAGAATAAAACAAAGGGGAGGAGGAGATGAAGACAAGAATTCGACTGAAATGACCATGCCAGGACGCTGAGTCCCCTAAACTTGGACCTGCCCAGCTCCTCCATCCATGGGATTTTCCAGGCAAGGGTACTAGAGTGGGGTGCCATTGCCTTCTCCGAAGACAGGCTCAGGTGTTTAGAATGGTGACCTCATCCAGTCAGCCACTGAGGTCCTGTATTCAGAGCAGCAGTTCTCCATGGGGACCCTTGTTCCTGCAGCATCAGTATCATCTGAAAAGCTGACACAAGTGCCTGTTCTTGGGGCCAGCCTCCACCCATCCAGCCCCAAACTATGAGAGGGTCCCCATAATCTGTTTAAAAAAGTCACCCAGGTTCTGATTTGAACCCAAGTTTGATTATCATTCAGGGCTGCTGGGGTGGGGGCAAAACGTGCTGTTGTCAAGCCATAGCTGCAAGCTAAATGCAGCCTACTGCTGTTGTTTTTTAAAAAATTTTGTTTATTTATTTTTTTAAAATATAAATTTATTTATTTAAATTGGAGGCTAATTACTTTACAATACTGTATTGGTTTTGCCATACATCAGCATGAATCTGCCACGGGTGTACATGTGTTCCCCATCCTGAAACCCCCTCCCACCTCCCTCCGCGTACCATCCCTCTGGGTCATCCCAATGCACCAGCCCCAAGCATCCTGTATCCTGCATCAAACCTGGACTGGCGATTCATTTCACATGTGATATTATATATGTTTCAATGCCATTCTCCCAAATCATCCCACCCTTGCCCTCTCCCACAGAGTCCAAAAGACTGTCCTACACATCTGTGTCTCTTCTGCTGTCTCGCATACAGGGTTGTCATTACCATCTTTCTAAATTCCGTATATATGCGTTAGTATACTGTATTGGTGTTTTTCTTTCTGGCTTACTTCATTCTGTATAATAGGCTCCAGTTTCCTCCACCTCATTAGAACTGATTGAAATGTATTCTTTTTAATGGCTGAGTAATACTCCATTGTGTATATGTACCACAGCTTTCTTATCCATTTGTCTGCTGATGGACATCTAGGTTGCTTCCACGTCCTGGCTATTATAAACAGTGCTGCGATGATAAAGTATTGATTTATTTATTTTAATTGGGGGATAATTAGTTTACAATACCGTGATGGTTCTTGCCATACATCACCATGAATCAGCCATGAGTGTGCATGTGTCTCCCTGTCCTGAACCTGCCTCCCAACTCCCTCCCCATGCACCCCTCTGGGTTTCCCCTGAGCACTGGCTCTGAGGGCCCTGCTTCATGCATCACACTTGCACTGCTCATCTCTTTCACATGTGGTAATATACATGTTTCAATGTTATTCTCTCAAATCATCCCACCCTCACCTTCTCCCCCAGAGTCCAAAAGTCTGTTCTTTACATCTGTGTCTCTTTTGCTGTCTCTTTTGTATACAGGGCCATCATTACTCTTTCTAAATCCCGTATATACACATTAATATACAGTATTTGTGTTTCTGACTTACTTCACTCTGTATAATAGGCTCCAGTTTCATCTGCCTCATTAGAACTGACTCAAATGGGTTCATCTTCATATCTGAGTAATATTCCCTTGTGTACATGTTTTATATATAAAGTTTCATTGGAACACACCCTATTTACATTGCTTTTGACTGCTNCTGTATAATAGGCTCCAGTTTCATCTGCCTCATTAGAACTGACTCAAATGTGTTCATCTTCATATCTGAGTAATATTCCCTTGTGTACATGTTTTATATATAAAGTTTCATTGGAACACACCCTATTTACATTGCTTTTGACTGCTTTCCTGCTATGATGGCAGTCTTGAGTGGCTGATTGCCACAGGGAGTGCAAGGCCTGAAGAGCTAGAAACATTTACTCATCTCTAGTCTTTTACAGAAAACAGTCTCTGGTCCCTGGATTAGGGAATTATAGGAACAGAAACCTCCGAGGCAACCACTTGGAAGTGACTTTGCCATATATATACTTTGTGAACTTTGGAAAATTTCCTTCTGATCCTTAGTTTTTGCCTCAAAACAGAGAAATAACATTCTAACTCCCTTGTAAATGTGTGATCAGGTAATCCATGGAAAGATGTGAGTGGAATACCTGACATTTAGCAATCACTGAATAAGTAGAAATTATTTTTAATGAGGCAAAACTAGAAAAGAATTATTAATTAATTGGTTAGCTTATATTTAAGTCTTAATAAAAGTAGAAAAGATATCAAATTAAACTCATTTTTTTAAGTAGAAAACAAAGAAAAACTTTAGGCCTATAATCCTGTAACAGGAAATACAAGTTTTCAAAGCAATAAAATTGTGTTATTCTTTAAAAGTAACTTCAATTTTAAAATGTATTTGTACACTTAATATCTTTAGGCTTGAGCAGAGCCCATTAATAAACATTCATCTCTTAATTTTTTTAAACTTTTGCAAATCTTATTCAAAGCTTTTATTTATTTCAAGCACAATCTACTTTTGACAATTTTTTTCCCTACTATGGGCCTTCAAGTTTGAACTTTATGTTAATAAATAGCAAGAACCACCATTCTTTTCCCATGTTTACACATACACTCATTGCAGTATACTCTTATATACACATGACATCCATGTATTCTGAATCTACTAAAATGTGGGGGTTTAGTCGCTGAGGCCTATCTGACTCCTGTGATCCCTTGGTCTGTGGGAGTCTCCAGGCGAGAACCCTGGAGTGGGTTGCCATTTCCTTCTCCAGGGGATCTTCCTGACCGAGGGTCTCCTGCATTGCAGGCAGACTCTCGACGAATTGAGCTGCAAGGGAAGCCCCGTGAACTAAACCGGGGAGGGTTAAAAGTGTATAGCTAATGTTTCCACTCTTTCTGTATTTGCATTGAAGTTGAAAACAACATTTTCTATTATTCTGTGGTTTGGCTGGGCTCAGCTGAGCAGCTTTCTACCACATGGTACAGCTAAGGTTGCTTATTAGGCTGCACTCAGCTGGGAGATCTGCTGGTGGATGAGACTCCAGGGCAGGCTGTCCTCTGCCAGGGCACCTCTCTGCATGGCCTCCCATCAGTCAGCAGCGAGCCAGGCCATCGCAGCTTCCAAGGCCATGGGCTTCCAAGATGGGACATTCCAAGAAGACAAGACTCGGTGTGCAAGCACTTATCAGCCTTCTGCTCACATCAGGCTTGCTAAGGTCCTGTTAGTTAACGCAACTCACATGTTCAACCGTAGGGTCATGTGTAAGGAATGTGAATATACCAGGGCATGAATACTAGGAGCTGTGTCCACTGGAGACACTGGGGTACTAATCAGTCACTACCAACAACTTCTGAATAACGATAAGTTCAGAGAAGGCAATGGCATCCCACTCCAGTACTCTTGCCTGGAAAATCCCATGGACGGAGGAGCCTGGTAGACTGCAGTCCATGGGGTGGCTAAGAGTCGGATGCGACTGAGCGACTTCACTTTCACTTTTCACTTTCCTGCGTTGGAGAAGGAAATGGCAACCCACTCCAGTGTTCTTGCCTGGAGAATCCCAGGGACGGGGGCGCCTGGTGGGCTGCCGTCTCTGGGGTCACACAGAGTCGGACACGACTGAAGTGACTTAGCAGCAGCAATGATAATTTGGTGGGTCTGGAGCACACATTGATTGTCTAGACTGCCTCCATTTGTGTGGGTTCTGGAGAAGAGCAACGGGGCTTATTTATTTCAACATGTGTTTGGAATCAATCAGAAAAGACAAATTTGTTTCTGAATGTTTAAGGACCTAGTTTGAATAATTAAAGCACAGAAGGAAGAGCCTCTATTTCTCCTCTGTCCTCCTGCAGGGATTTTGAGCACCAGGTCCAGGACAGATGCTTTGGATTAGCTTCCCACCCACACTAGGGCAGCCTGAGTTTGGAGGGTGCTTGTATAATACACAGATTATGCCAGGTTTTTCTGAGATGAGTCAAAAGCCTAGCTTTGATAATAAGATATCAAGGTGGCATTTGGCCAGTATTGTTGACACAGCTAAAAAAATTGAAATGCCTCTCACCCAAATGTCTTAGTAATAAACTGGGTCATAAATACCATTTAATGCTATAGTGGTGGCTGATTTTTAATCCATGGGCAAAATCTCTGATTTTTTTATCACTTGTGCTGAATATTTAAGGAGATTGACACATGTTTTCTTTCAAATGACACTGAAATCAATTTAGATTATATGGTAGTCAATGTAATAAAAATAAGATAGCATTGTCTTCTGGAAAGGACTGATTTATTTGAATGAGTTAGATATCATTATAGTCTTCTGGAAATCTGTATCAAACTTCAGTAAGAATTTCTTTGGGGTTCTTAAGGGGATCTGCTTAGATATCCTTGAGTAAGAACTGCCCTCCTCTCTCTGAAACCTCGTCCTCTCTGAATAAATAGAGAGCTTCAGGAATGAATGAGTGTCACCCCAAGCAGCTGGAGAAGCCCCGGTGATCATTCGTCCCTGGAGGCACTGATGGGTTTCTGTCTCAGTCTCACTTCTGTGTAGCCTTGACCCAGCCTCCAGTCCCTAGAACTTAAAATATCATCTAGTTTGCAGATGGTGTAACAATAAATGCAAGCGGATGTTTAATAAATGATTTATTTTGAGGGACAATAATGGCGCCATAAGACCACATTGGTGAAGTCAGAGAAGAAATGGTGAAGACCAGGGGACAGATTTCGTTCATTCACTCACTCAAGGGACGTTTCTGAGTACCTACTGTGTATCCATCCTGGGCATGTTGAAGAGTTTTCCCTTCTTACAGAGCTACAGGGAAAGGTTTTTCTTGAGTAGGAAGAGAGATTGCAGCAAGGGGAGCAGAAAGTTTCTATGAGTCCCCTGAAGTGTTTCCATAATTTCTTAAGCAGTGTTATTTCTCCATAGTTCTTGCTCAATTCTGAAAGAAACCCAATGACCCCAAAATGTTAAAGCTAGTAGAGAATTATGAATGGCTGAGATCATGACTCATTGTCCTAAACCTCATTTTCTAGCCTAACTCTTTCATTTCTCAAGTGAGAAAAGCCAGATCCAGAAAGCTGACATGAGTACTTTGTTCAAAAATCACTCATCAGGTTGCTGATAGAGCTCAGCTTAAACATGAATAGGTTGCACTACCTTTTGGGCGGTTTCACTAGAAATGATGACTGTTGATTATCCCAATGTCCTATTGATGTAAGAATATCCAAAACACAGAAAGGAAGTGCATTTCCAGCCATGGAGAGGTATTATCCCAGCAGGAAATAAACCTTTTTGCCAGGTTTCCTAGACAAAGACCATTCTTGGCTGAGGGCCCTGAGGAATATGGGAAGAATGGCTTCATGAACTGATGGTGCAGGTAAGAATTTCTGCCCACTGACCTGTATGGTATGGCAGCCGGGAGAAGGTTGTGCTTTCCCATTTCTAAGTTTCTCTTTCTTGGTGCAGGGCATCAGATTTTGTTGATTAGAAAATGAGCCACAATATTAGTATACTTGGACACCAAGTGTGTTAGGTCAGAGAACTCAGGAGAATTCTGGAGGACATCAGGAGGAAGAGACAAGACAGAGATGTGGGGGGGAGTCCAGCTCACTCACAGTCCGCAGACACACGAGCAAGACCATCAGGAGACAAGTCTCTACTCCAGTGGAGAAGAGTGTCCAGCAGGACTGAACCGCTGCGGCCCACTTCCAGCTACACGATTACAGGGCTCTTCTTTCCGTGATTGATGTTATAAAGGAAGAAAGAGCCTCACAGAAATAAAGTAAGTTATAGTTGTGGGTGGTGCAGTGAACTAACCCTAGCATGAATTACTGTTTGGGGGAGAATTTGGGAGAGTTCTCGCAGCTGACAGTCAGCAGATCCACTTGAGTTATAATGAAAGAGGTTGGATTAAGTCTGCGTACATCAGAAATTCTTGGATCCTATATAGCTTTTCACTGACTGCTCGCACAGTCGTGGGGAGTGTAAGAATTAAGTGGTCATCCCTGTGCCCGCTCCTTCCTACCCGGTGGTCATCGCAAGCTGGGAGGGTGAGCCAGAAGAAGACTGTGTGGTGGTGCTTCTCATCTGATGGCTTTTAGAGACTGGCCTCATTCACCTGTGTGGATATCCACTTGGCCCGTGGTCCAGAGGCCCACCTCCACTGGCTGCATTCTCCTCTGGTCCAGCGGGTAGCCCAAGAGGAAAAGAGGAGATCAAGCTCAGGCTCTGTCCATGACCGTGAGATCACAGCAAGCTCAGTGCTTACCGCCACTTTTCTCTGTGTGTGTGTTTTAATCATATAGAAATAAATATTTTTAAAAAGGCGTGTTTGTTAATGCTCTGAGAATCTGGCTACAATACTGCCTTGTAGGCACAGAATAGGAATGCTCTTGGCACTGCCTGCTTTTACTTTTACCAACACCAGGATTTTTTGGACAAGTTAAACCCAGCAGACATCTTTTATGGGAAAAGAAGGTGAAGCCATAACTGCATTCCTTGGACCTGATGGTTTAAGGAAATTTACCCCAGGAGGACTCCTGTAGGATGGTTTAATTAGCCCCAAGGTAAAGCAGTGGCAGAAACATTTGGGTCAAATCAGTATTTTACTGTGCATTAGGTCACCATGTTTGTCTGACAAAATGAGACACCCCAGGAAGAAAACTCTGACTGCCCAGCATCTGAGTGACCTTAGGTAAATGTCAATTCCACCCATCAGTTCCCCAGATGAAAACACAAATCTGATCTGACACTCCGTTCCTTGAAACTCTTTGACGAATCCATGTTACCTTCAAAAGAGTCCAGATATCTTAGAGTGAAATTCCAAGACTCTACCTTACCCTAATCTGTTCTTTTCTAGCCTTCTCTCATCCTCTGCGGACTCCTGTCTCCAGACATAATTGATAATGTCTCTTTCTCTGAAATTTCTGCCTTGCTCACACCTCATTCTCGTTTCTCCAACTGGGATGTCTGATAATTCTCTACAATAAAAGTTGTCCTTCTTTTTCTCCTGGCGAGTCAAGTTAAGAAAATCTGTGCTCCCTCTGATTCCTCTGTCCCTCTAAATGCCCTGTTAGGGTAGACTTCTCTTTCTACTAGTGTTGGAGCTTTGCAGGCACCATGCCTTACGTGGCTGTATCCTCAGCATTTGGGATGGTTTCTAGAATAGTGAGTCCTCACTAAGGTATGATGAGAGAGTAACCAGATGGCTATTGCCATCCGGTAACACCCCCAGTGAGAGTGTTTCAAATGTCTCTCCCCTGACTGAGAGGCAGACACGCAGTCTAAACTCTCTTTCCATGCAGCGATGCAGAGAGAATCTCTTTTATTAGAACAGTGATAATTTTAGTGTTCTTATTCCACAGAACCGACTCCTTTACAGAAAAGAGACTAATGACATCTCCCACCATTTAAAAAGCCTCATCAAAGCCTGACCAACACCAAAAGCATACTCAGTTTATGGGCTCATGGGGCCCCAAGGTCTAGTTCCACAGGCTCTATGTTGAAAGGCAGCAGAGAATAGGGGCTGAAATCATGGGTTGGGGGGACATCTCAGCTTTGTCACTTACTAGGTGTGTGACCTTGGACAAGTTACATGAACTCTTTCTGCTCTAATTTCCATGCATATAAAAATATGAGGCTAATGATTGAACTTACCTCATAGATATCATGAGACAAGCAAGAAATCTGTTAGTATCAAAAGCATGAACAGTGCCTGGAGTACTACTCTGTGAAGCAATGTGGAGTGATGGCCAAAGGCGCTGATCTTAAATAGACAGTTCTGGCTCTGAGCTTTTGTTCCCCACTGACTAGCAGTGAGATCTTGGGTAAGCTGTTCATTGTCCCTAAACCTTAGTTTCCCTTCTCTGTAACTTGGAGCTAATAATTACACTTTTGGTTGACCTTCACCTGTTAGCTGAGCTATCTCCCTAAAGCATTTAGCATAGTAAATGTTCAGTGCCCGCTGACTTCTATGGTTATTACGTAAGATAGGCTCTCAACAAACGTGCGCACACAGTGGCGCCGTAGCTCGTCATGACCGCCTCTTTGCGACCCCAAGGACTGGAGGCTGCCAGCTCCTCTGTCCACGGAATTCTCAGGCAAGAGTACTGGAGTGGGTGGCTGTCCCCTCCTCCAGGGGATCTTCCAAACCCAGGGATCGAACCTGGCTCTCCTGCACTGATCTGGGGCTAAATCTTCATTCCTGCTGCTAAGTCACTTTAGTCATGTCCGACTCTGTGCAACCCCCTAGACTGCAGCCCATGAGGCTCCGCCATCCCTGGGATTCTCCAGGCAAGAACACTGGAGTGGGTTGCCATTTAGGTTAATAATATACACCTCTTTCAGCATGAACGCTTTCAGTAACTCCACCTTTTCTCCCTGTCCTTACTGGTGTAAGTTAAAAATTGAAGAGAGAGGCCTTTAGCCTCAACACATGTGCTATGGATCTAGAATCACGAAAAGTTACACTTGTAGAACCCAAGGTTATCATAAGTTTTAATCGCTTTATTTTAGACCAGTGGTTCTCATTTGAGGGTGAATGTGCCTTAGCTCCTTTCCCTAGGGGACATCTGGCAAAGTCTGGAGACTATCGCAAGTGTGGGGGAGAAGGGTGCTACCAGGATTGAGTGCTCAGAGGCCAGGGATGCTGGTCAGCACTCTCAGGGTACAGGAGAGTCTCCCAGGACAAGGGATTATCTGTCCTCAAAAGTCAATAGAGATGGGTGAGAAACTCTTTTGAGTTTAAGGCAATTGAAGCTAAGAGAGGCTAAATGACTTGCTATGATTAGAGGACTGAGGACATTATTTCTGATTTCATTTGATCTACTGTGGCTTTTCCTGTGGTCATGTATGGATGTGAGAGCTGGACCATAAAGAAAGCTGAGCACCGAAGAATTGATGCTTTTGAACTGTGGTGGTGAAGACTCTTGAGAGTCCCTTGGACTGCAAGGAGATCCAACCAGTCCATCCTAAAGGAGATCAGTCCTGAATATTCATTTGAAGGACTGGTGCTGAAGCTGAAACTCCAATGCTTTGGCCACTTGATGCGAAGAGCTGACTCATTGGAAAAGACCCTGATGCTGGGAAAGATTGAAGGCAGGAGGAGAAGGAGATGACAGAGGATGAGATGGTTGGGTGGCATCACCGACTCAGTGGACATGGGTTTGGGTGGACTCCAGGAGTTGGTAATGGACAGGGAGGCCTGGCGTGCTGCAGTCCATGGAGTCACAAAGAGCCAGACAGGACTGAGCACCTGTACTGAACTGAACAGTGGAATACCTAAACAAACCCAGGAGGCAGAAGAAAGCCCAGCACTGAGATTCCGCTGTCATCGTTCCAAACCCCAGTCCTGTAATATGAGGGCACAGAGCTCTTCCTTTTCTCACGCTTTCACCCCACTGTCTCCCGTGCACCCCAACACACACGCACACGCAGAACCATCCCTGCACAAGTAAAGCTGAGTTGGCCTTGTTCAAGCAAAGATGAGTTTCCCTCCTGATCACATCTGTTTCAAACCAACCTATTCCATTACCACTGTGAGTGGGATGCAAAGGTGATCCAGGACACAGATCTCCGTGGCTCTCAGACAAGAACTGGGCCAAGGCGATCACGTCAAATAATCATGGCTTTGTGGTGAGCAGGGGCCCCAAGCAATTGCAGAAATCCTGAGACTATGAGAATGAAGAATGAGAATAGCAAAGGGGGTAAGGGTTGATGTACATGCCGCACAATTCACAGGAAGTAGACTTCATCAGTTCTAGTATCTGTGGTTTTCTTGAGTTCTCTTCAGATCTTATTCTGGGAAAAGAAAGTTACCAGGTCAGCCGTGGTGATGTACTCTGCTCTGTTTTGCTTCTGCTCTGTTCTCCACAGGCAGAATGAGGAGATGTGAGCCCTCCCTCCAGACAGGGGCCGGAGGAGAAAAGAGACCCTGAGAAGGGATCCATGATTTCATGTGAGAGGTGCGTAGAAGGAAGGGGAGGGAGGGCAGGAGAGGTATCGTCTTGGGATGTGAAAAGCACGACTGAAAACAGTCTGTTCTCTAATATCACTAATGAAACCACGGTGATGTCACTTCTGATCACGCTGTCGTTTGAGCTGCTGATCTTGCGATAGGAAGCTTCCCTTTGCGCATTCACAGCAGTGGCAGTGGAAAAGACCTTCAGATTCACAGTGAGTAGGTGGAACTCGTCAAGAAAAATAACTTCACCACAACAACAACAAACGATGGGAGAGCCAGAAACTTCTCTGGGAGGGCAGAGGGAAAAAAGCGAAGTCGAGGTGTTATGACACATGTGGAAGAAGAGTCATTTATTTAATAGGAAGTAACCCATTCACACAAATCTAGCTTTGTGGTCCCTCAGAAGTGCGTAAATACTACCAATCTGTCCACCACAGATTCTCATCAAAATTTCTCGGGAAATGCCTCATTAAAGAATCTTTAAAGAGTAGTTATGAGTGCACACCAGTCAAACAATTTCAGAAAGACAGCCAACACTATCTACTGTAATATTAATTTCCTTCCCTTCCACGGGGACCACATTTTGCCCAATTTAGTATGAGTTTTGAATTAAGGCCAACTGTGAACCCTCTGAACCACACTCTTCTCTGCAAGAGAAAGCGGTTTCCTGTCTCTAAGAGGAAGGCCTTACATGGTCTGAGGAAAGCTTCTCTTTGGCATTAAATAGTTCTTCCCAGATATCTTTATTGGATACTCGATGGGATGGTTCTAGCTCATAAAACTTTACAGAAAATTACTCATGAGATCCAGCTGAGGATTTTTCAATTGTAGACTTTGAAAAATAATTTTTTAAAATGGATGCTCTCAAATCCACCCACCCTAACTGTTTGTTCATTTCCCCCTCCTGCTGTATGTAGCCCTCGTGCTACTGAACCTGTGTACCTTCCATGAAGAGAGAGTCCGTGGTCATGCCAAGGCTCTAATTAAACATTTCATCGGGAAGACCCACAGGTGACGTATTCGGAGTTGCTGGGTTCAGGCCCTGCCGCCTACTGAAGCGGATCTCCATGAGCTGCTGGCCCGCTTCGCCTCAGTTCTGGGTCAGGGTGTTTCTCCAATCTGGAGCCCCTGGCCCGCCCGACTCACAGGCCTCCACGTGAGCCTGTTAGAAAACCATGTCTGTGCCCAGTCCCAAGCTCACGCAGGCAGAACCTCTTGGCCAGTGGGGTTCTGAATTTTACATTTTAACCTATTTCTTAAATGACTCTTATCTGTTGAGGAGTAAATGTTGAAGACTTACAGGCAGGAAGGTCAGTTATGCATCTCACACATAGGGAGGGGGAGGAGCGGGACTGAGTAGCATAAGGAGACACTTTGAAGAAGAGGATTTTGTTTTGAAGAAGAAATGATGCTGCCAAACCATCTGTGTGTGTGCAGCCTATATCAGGGCCCTTCTCGCTCCCTGACTTCATTTTATTTTTCCGTTCAGTCTGCTTTAACATCTCTGCCAGAAGAGGAGAAGGGGAAAACCTTAGGAACTTGATATGCCTTAAAAGTAATTTAGCTTTTTAAAAATGTATCTATTTTGACCTTTATAAGGCTGTTTTCCGGCATTATCCAGTTTGTGTTTTATATCGTGTCAGTTCAGTTCAGTTCAAGTCAGTTCAGTCGCTCAGTCATGTTCGACCCTTTGCGACCCCATGGGCTGCAGCCCGCCAGGCCTCCCTGTCCGTCACCAGCTCCCGGAGTTCACTCAGACTCGCGTCCATCGAGTCGGTGCTATATACTGCCACATATTGGTAAATGGAATAGTAGCTAGGATTATTTTTTTGACCTCAATTAATATTATTTACCCCATTCAATGCATGTGGTTATTTACTTACATGTTTATTAGTTATTTAAGGAAGAGCATATACAAAGCACAGGTCACCTTTTACGCAAATGAGAAGAAACGTGAATTTTAAAAGTGGGCCCCGTGCTAAGCCTTCATCATCCTTTGATGATTTAACATACCTACTATTTTCCACACCGTGAAAGGAACTGCAGGAGTGTTTTCAACATTTCAGTATCTTGAATCTTATGAAAACTGCTTCCAATAAAATAACGAAAAAGTTCATTGTTACCAAATTCTAGACACAACCGCGATCCTGAATCTGCTCTCAACTGGACTTCCGACATGAGGGAGAAACAATGGTCTCTCGACCATTCTGTATACAATTCTCTGCCTTTGAGGCCCATATTTAATTTCCAGCCTGTTAGGATTAAAACCTGAAATTCTGTTGCTATTCGAGCTTAGAATTCCTAGCCTTCTCACGATCATCGTTAGTGAGAGTCTTGCTTTGTGCAGAGTTACTGTCATAACCAGCAGCAATGACAGCTGTGACTATTGATGATGCGGCCCGGACGGTCAGGTGTGGACTGCCTCTGACTCGGGGTGTGCGGGGCTGTGCCCGCGGGGCCGAGGGCACCTGGAAACGGGCCCTGCTGCCCGCCGTGTGGCCGCGGCCACACACCCCGGGGGGAGGCCGTGGCACGGGGTCAGCGGCGTCAGCCAGGCGGGGAGTCTGGGGACTGGTCCTCTGCTGACTTGAGAAGAAAGATCTTGAATGTGAATATTCACTAAGAGGTGAAAAACCGTGCTAGACTCAAAGCGTTCTTAGAAATGTAAGCAAGGTTGTATGGCTTATATGGTTACACGGGAACGCAGTCAGTTTTCAAAAAAAGACTATTTCCTTTCCCATGTTAAGGAAGTTTTTGAGTATAATCTCTTCAAATGTTTTCTCAGACCCATCCTCTGTCTATTCTTCTTTTGGGACCCCTACAATTCAAACGTTGGTGCCTGTATTGTTGTCCAAGGGGAGAAGCGGGTGGGTGAATCGGGAGACTGGGATTGACATCTATACAAAAGCTGCTATGTTTAAACGTAAACTACTGCTATGTTTAAAGTCCTAAACGTGAACTACTGCTAGAAATAGACAGCTCGTGAGGACCTACTGCGCGGTGCAGGGGACTCTACCAGCTGTCCTGTGGTGACCTAGACGGGAAGGAGACCCTAAACAGCGGGGCGTGTGTGTGCATAGCGCTGATTCGCTTTGCTGTGCAGCAGAAACTAAGACAACATTGTAGAGCAGCTATACACCAGCACAGGTCTTTTAAATAAATAAGCAAAAAGAGAATGCGTTTGAGTCAGTTTGAGCCAAAGCAAAGACCGCTGAGCATCCTCCCAGCTTGCTTTCCGGCTCATCTCCCCTCAAGGACCCTAGTTCTCAGTCCTCATCTCTGCAGACGCACAGTTCCCTTTGCCCCTCGGGGTACCCCTTTCCAGCCTGACCCCTGAAGCTCCTCAGATGGCAGTGGCCCTCAGTCCCCCAGGGGTCTGGCACGGGGCTGGTGAGGGCAGAGCCGCTGCCTGTGGGGGTGTGTGGGTGTGTTTCGGGGGTCCCTCCTGGGAGACGATTAGCACAGGGTGGGGAGTCAGAATGCAAAGCCAGACTCCTCTTAACTGGAGCTCTGGTGGCCTGTCTTTAAGCATTTAAACTTTCAAAATTTGTGTGGGATTTGTCCCTTCCCTTTGGGTTTCCCTGGTGGGGATCAGCTGGTGAAGAATCCACCTGCAACACGGGAGGCCTGGGTTCGATCCCTGGGTTGGGAAGATCCCCTGGAGAAGGGCAAGGCTGCCCATTCCAGTATTCTGGCCTGGAGAATCCCATGGGCTGTAGAGTTCATGGGGTCACAAAGAGTCGGACACGACTGAGCGACTCTCACTTCACTGGGGGGTCTGACCGTAAAGGGGCCTTGTCCCAAGCGGCATCTGCTGCTCTCCTCCTCACCCCCACTAGCAAACGGCCCCCATCGTAGGCATATTTTGGCAAAGTTAATGTAAATGACTCCAGACTGTTTTCTTAAGAAAAATGAATGCTTGTGTTATTTCTCAAGAAGAACCTGACATAATCATATCAAAAAAAAAAAAAATCACAGTGGCATACAATGAAGGCTAAAGGTTTTAAAAACTCATAACAAAACAGATTTCAGGTCTACGCTCCTATGGGGTCATTATAAACAACAGTGAGTAACAATGATTACAAAAACGGGGGAAAATGCGTTGGCAGTGTTACTTGAAAACAATTGTGTTAAGAGGCTTTTTACACACGTTACACAGTGTGGATATCCAAAATGGATTTTAGATGATATTAAGAGGATTGCTTTTCAAGGTATTAAATGCGCAAAGGGCAGGAATGAAAGATGTGTTGAATTGGCCAGTGGACAGAATCCAGCCGAGGGACCTGATGGCAGGGAAGCTCTACAATAGTTCCTGCGTCTCTGGGTGTACACAAGTTCAAACATCTCTAAATACGAAGTAATTTCCTTTTACTCATTTCCAACCTAACTGTTTTGTTTTTTCCTCTCTTGCAGTTTCTTGCTACATGTGTGGATTCCTGATATTGGAGGTGAGTTACACCTGATTGTTAGGGTCAGACCCACACCAAGCGTGGGCAACACAGTTCCTCTTTTCTGAGGTTGAGTGACATCGCCCTGCCTCTCCCTCCCTCCCACTTCAAACCAGTTCCTCATCTTGTCTTCCGGATTTTAGTGAACCGGACCCTCCTCTTCCTGGTCAGCCAGGCTTAAAACCACAGCCTGCTGTGACTTCACCACGAGGCCACGTGTCACACCCGACACATCACTAGATTCTGAAGGCCTGTGGGCACTTAGCGCATGCGTGAGCCTCCCGGACTCTCGTCCTGACGCAGATTTCCTCCCTGTCAATCTGGGCTGGGGCTGAGGTCGTGCATCCCTTACCAGGTCCTCAGTGACCCCACGTGGGTGCCTCCTGGACCACGGAACGAAGAGCAAGGAATCCGCTCTTGTCGTCAGGGGAGAGGAGAGCTCTGTGCTGATACAATCCTCTCCTTTCTGGTCTTTCACACAGAAATCCCAGCCCAGTCAGGACTGAAATGACTGTCCGAGCACAGCATGCTTCGAGTTAGCTTTTGTTTGTAAAGGAGTCAAACGAGGAACATCAGGAGACAGAAACTGAGAAGCCTGGGTCTCCTCTCTGACCGTGTCCGCAGGCTCTGCTAACGTGCTGACGTCGCATCGCGGCCTCGTGTTGCCAGCACTCATGGTTTATTCCTTCAACCAATGTTTTTTGAGGGTCCGCTATGCGTGAGATTTTAAAGTACACTCAGAATAAAGGAAAACACATAGTACAATTTCCCACCACCACCAGTTTGCAGTAACACAGGAAAGAACCAGATAAGCAAGACATTGCACATTTCTGGGCCCAGAACATTCTTCTCATGCCGATGAATTCCTTCATCTCACCTCAAAACCCTCATTATCACTCACATACTCCATACTAGAGTGTACGCCACTAAACTCTTCTATTTTATAATTCTCTACACCAGTCATGACTGTAATCATTAGAAAGGTTCTGCTCTCAATGATCGAGTTTTGATATATTTTCAAAAGTTGCATTATAAAAACTGTTCTAAAGAGAGGGGCTATGGTTTTTGAGTCTGGATTGCCTTAAGGCTTACAAGGACTGAAAATTCAAAAACAAATATGACTGAGTATATGGTACAAAACTTATAAATCACTAGGAAAATGTAGTAAATAAATGTAGTAGGTACAGTAAGTCCTGGGGAAAATGGGAACTCAAAGGGAATGTGATGGGTGATCGGCTCTATCTTCATCACGGTCTCTGGTCTCCAATGGAGCCTCCTGGAAGAGTAAAGGGAGTGCAGGGGAGCCTAGGTTTTGGACGGCGGGGGGAACAGTCAGGTGGCCCCCTCTTGGGAAGGGCAGGGGCAGATCATAAGGCCCAGGGACCCTCAGTTCTTCCCAACCCATTTTTTTCTTTTTCTGAGAAAGATGTGTTTACTACTCAGAAGATTCCTGGATATTTTGGGTAGCCAGAAGGTCCAGAAGCCTCCCCACTCATACTCAACCTATTTCTATATAGTGATATCAATCACTAAAAGCAGAACTGGGGCCATTTGGGGTCACGCAGATCAGGAACTGCAGATGGCACCAGAAATGCTCAGATGGCCCGCCTGGGTTTTTCAGGGCCACCATGATGCTACCGCATGTCTTATCCACTTGGAGTTGCCGCTGATGGATTCCAACAAAAGTTAGAATCAACAGGGCTTGCTGATGAGCTTTTGACCTCTACTGGCGGCATTTCTCTTTCCGTCTCGTCAGTCCAAAGCTCACCCATTTGATCTTACTTCTTGTTTAGTTCACGATAAAGCCGAGAGCCATCCAAACAAAAGTAGCTTGATCACTACTGATTCCTGATGAAGACAACCCAGTATATCACTAGCAGAGACATTACTTTACCAACAAAGGGCCATCTAGTCAAGGCTATGGTTTTTCCAGTGGTCATGTATGGATGTGAGAGTTGGACTATAAAGAAAGCTGAGCACAGAAGAATTGATGCTTTTGAACTGTGGTGTTGGAGAAGACTCTTGAGAGTCCCTTGGACTGCAAGGAGATCCAACCAGTCCATTCTAAAGGAAATCAGTGCTGAGTGTTCATTGGAAGGACTGATGCTAAAGCTGAAACTCCAATACTTTGGCCACCTGATTGGAAGAGCTGATCCATTAGAAAAGACTCTGAGGCTGGGAAAGGTTGAAGGCAGGAGGAGAAGGGGATGACAGAGGATGAGATGGTTGGATGGCATCACTGTCTCGATGGACATGAGTTTGGAAAATGTTCCGGGAGTTGATGATGGACAGGGAGGCCCAGTGTGCTGCAGTCCATGGGGTCGCAAAGAGTTGGACACGACTGAACTACTGAGCTGAACTGAATTGAATCTGCTAATGCACCTCAGTAGCCCACCATACATCATAGCAAAATATAACACAGAGTGTTATAACATACCAGGCAGCACCCTAAGTGTCCTACAGGAGCTGACTTATTTAATCCTTGAAGTAGCCTTATGAGCCCTTTACTATCCTCATGCCCATACTACAGATGGAGCATGTAAGGTTCAGGGAGGTTAAGTAGCTCGTCCAAGGTCACACCGCTGGTAACTGTCAGAGCTAGGATTCAAGCCTAGACAGTCTAACTTTGGGATTCAGACTCTGTACTGTCTGTCGGTCGTGAAGACTCTTGCATGCCATGTAGGCTGTGTTTAGAGATTATTGTAGCAACGACATGGAGTCATTGCTAGATTTCAGAGAGGTGTGTTCAGATCTAACACTTAAAAAGACAGAGAGGGGCTGGAGGACACAAGATCAATACAAAAGTTAGGATCGACAGGGCTTGCTGATGAACTAAAAATGGCAGGAAGCTGAAATCAGCTCCCTTTTATTCGAAACAAAAACTGTGACTCTATTCTTTACTGTGTAGTAGCAGAGGATGAAATCTCTGGATTTCCTGGGCAATCATTTTGACTTTGCTATCTTTTCGTGGTTAACAGCCTAGGCCCTTGAATCCAACAGGCCATGGTACAAACTCCTGTTAACAATAACAGCGAACGCTTTATGAAGTGTTACTGAACCTCTGTGGTGGTGTTTACATGGATTGTGGCTTTTAATTGTCATAATAAACCTGAGGGAAATACTACTCCTCTCACCTTCTCAGATGAAAAAAACCTGAGCTCTCAGCTTGGTTAAAAAATGTGTCCAGAGTTATACTACTAAGATATGGAACCGAGATTTTAAAAAAACAACAACAGGTTATCGGATTTAAGTTGCTGCTGTGGAGCCCGCTGACCATGCTCCCAGTTCTGACACTCGTGAGTGGTCAGGCTCTGGCATTCTATCGCCTGGGTCTGAACTTCTGTCTTCCTTATCCAAAATGAGATTGGAGCATAACCTCCTTCATTGCCATGGGATGAAGGGAAATAGGCAATGAATGGAAACCTATGTCATACACTCAGAAAATTAAAATCTTAACTAATAAAAACTATTCTTAATATTTAACTCCTTCAATAGGGAGGTGCCACTGGCGATGCAAAAGTGCTGGGCTTCGCAAAACAGACACTAGAGGTTGAACCAGGATGCCTTGCTGGTCGACTGAAAACGACAGGAAGCTGAGGCTAGTGCTCTTTTTTCCTCGGAATGAAAACCATGACTGCTTTTTTCTTAAATGTATAACTGAATTTCTTTCCAGATGTATACTTTACCTTGCCTGTGATTCCAAATATACAAGAAGTGCTTTCCAAATCTTTCTCATGAAGCTTGTGATGTGTGTTTACTTTGAGTACAAGAACCTCCCTTTTCAGCCATTTCCTAAATAAAATCTGGAATAGTTGCATGTTGGAGATTTGGGGTTTTACTTGTAATAAAAGAGATTCCCTAAAGCTTAATGCATTAAGAACTAAGGTGTAATAACTCCATGTTTTTGGCTGATGGTCAGTCTTCCTCACTTCTTCCTGGATTAAGAGTTCATGTAAACAAAAGCACGGTGTTTTCTGAGTCTGTGGTTTTATTTCCACAACAACTGTAAACACATTTCAATGTAACAATGTCAGAAAACCGTTGTCAGTTTTTAGTATTAATTTGCTGCTATTCCTGTTAGTAACAATGATGGCAGTAGTATTCATGCAATTAGTAGCATTAGCTTCATTATTAATCAGACGGTAGCGTTCCTGACCACAGTTTAGAAGAGAGGAAAGACTGAAGACTCCAAGCACTTGAGTGAACTGCCCACAGTCACAAAAGAAGACACTAGCATCACTAGGTTACAGAATGGTGAACAGAGGCCTGACTCCCGTTCTCTGTGTACTAAACAACAATAAAAGAGCTCTTAATCACTGGCTGCAGGATAACATCCTCAACAATACCATTAACTGCAGAACCACCTCCTCGTGTTGGCACAGAGCCGTTCAACCTAACGGCAAGGTTTATTCCCTTTCTCTTTTAGCTTTACGTTCCCATCATCCGTTTCTCCTTTCATCCGTGGAGCAGGTGGTTCCCAAGCCTGTGTACTGTTTCAGACACTGTGCTGAGTACTGGGAACCAGCAACCAGTCAAGTCACTGTCCCTCACACAAGGAAACCAGAGCCTTCGGTAAGTGTTACACATGATGCATTTCTCAGATTTCATTTCCATTTATTGGTAACTTTAGAAATAGCCCCAAGTGTTTATAACAACTGACCCTCTTCATTCATTTATTTGGTTATTCAGTCATTTTTATGGGAAGCTTATTATTTGCTATGGGGATAAAGTGATGCAAGAAACAAATATAGCCCCTCTCTCAGGTACCTTGAATTTTCTGGTGGAAGAGACAGATTAAAAAATAAAATAATTATCAAATGTGATAAACACTATGAAACAGACAAGCAGGAGAGATGTTATAATCGGGAGATGGATTTCAGATAGGATGGCTAGTTAAGGACCCTTAGTGGGGACATTTAATCTAAACTTTGAAAGTTGAAGAGGATTTATCTATGTAAAGGGTGTACAAATCATTTCAGTAAAATAGGGGAGCATGGGGACCTTGAGGCAGAAAACGGCTAGGATTTTTCTAAGCAGAAAAGAGACCTGATCTGATTCGGACTGTATTCTTGGCTGATGTAATGGAATAGGTTGGAGGGACAAGAATGAAAGCTGGGAAACGTTTTCTTGGCTAGAAGATCACTGTGACAAGCTGGACGAGGGGTGATGGTGGCTGATGGTCAGGTGTTGGCAGTGGAGGGACAGGAGCAGAAATGCGCAGAGAGACACTGGGGGCAGTGTGTCAACAGGGCATGTTGGTGAGTCGAAAAGGTCAAGGTGAAATGAGTGAGGTGGAATATTTTCCAGCTTTTCTTCTTGTACCATTGGGTGATCATGGTTGTCACTGACTGAGACAGGAAATCTTGGGTGTTGAGAGGCAGATTTGGGGGGAAAAGAAAGCAGAAACTGAATACAAAGGAAGAGAACATCTAAAAGCATCCCTCGTATTTATAATTTAAGAGTCATATATATAGACACACATGCACACACACACAGAAATGGGAAGAGTATGTCGAAAGAATGTGTTGACGTCATTCTAAAAGTAAGATGCACGACAGCAAAAACGCCTCTAGTGCTCTGGAATAACATGATCACGGAATATATTGCTTGAAACAGTGTTAATAGGAAATACTCCTCTTCTGCCTAAATCTCCTCTGCTACGTCCCTATCAGGGGGCACACAGCTTCTGAGCAAGCATAGTTGCAGAGGATGTAACGTGAGAGTAACACGGATTCTTATGAGACACTTAAAATGCGTCAGGCGCTCTTGTAAGGAGATCTATTTGTCAAACAATTCTAACACTCATTAGGATTCTGTTCCGTTTAATCTTGAGGGCCTCCCAAAACATGGCACCTAGAGAGTATATTGGCAGGGGGAACTTGCAGGGCTTCGGCAATTTCCTGTTCTCATCCCGGCTCATTCGCTCTCCTGATGTTGTAGGGGTTTTTTTTCCTCATTGTTCAATAACAAGATGGATGAGATGACCTTTGAATTCCTTTCTAGCTCTAAACTTCTACAATCCCAAAGTGTGTATCTTTACTTTGAAATGAACAAAAGATTATGCATAAACTATGGGAGAATGAAACTGGGAAAGGACTCGAACAATCCAACCTTACATTTCCTATGGGCAAAATTTTATTTTTGAGCTTTATAACAATAAGTGGAATCCTTGCTCTTTTTAAAAGACAGAAATGCCTTTCATTTATGAACTATTTCTGGGTTTCTGCACCAAAATCCAGGTTGAATACATTGTTTACTATCTCCCCCCCACCCCCCAGGGATCTGTGTGATGACTATCTTCCTGAGTTCTAAGTTTCTCTCTGCAGACAAGAGCATATATTCCATATTTTTCTCAAGTGTCATGTCCTAGTTGAACGTTATTCCAGGAGAACTGCTGGTGGAGAAGGGATAAGACAGAAGCTCACCAAGACACCGAGGGTGAAGACAAGATAAACAGGTGCCGCTCCACCCCCCTGGCCTCACTCACTGCTTCATTAGGGACAGAGAGACCCGTGATAAGGGGGAGCCACCCAGGAGACCTGTGATAAGCAATGCCCACCCAGCCAGCCAGGTGTGCAGGGATTTAACACGGGGACCACAGACATGCAGGGATTTAACATGGGGACCCGTGATAAGGAATACCCACCCAGCCAGCCAGGTGTGCAGGGATTTAACATGGGGACCACAGACATGCAGGGATTTAACACGGGGACCTGTGATAAGGAATGCCCACACAGCCAGCCAGGTGTGCAGGGATTTAACACGGGGACCACAGACATGCAGGGATTTAACACGGGGACCCATGATAAGGAATACCCACCCAGACAGCCAGGTGTGCAGGGATTTAACACGGGGACCTGTGATAAGCAATGCCCACCCAGACAGCCAGGTGTGCAGGGATTTAACACGGGGACCACAGACATGCAGGGATTTAACACGGGGACCCGTGATAAGGAATGCCCACCCAGCCAGCCAGGTGTGCAGGTATTTAACACGGGGACCACAGACATGCAGGGATTTAACACGGGGACCTGTGATAAGGAATGCCCACCCAGACAGCCTGCTGTGCAGGGATTAACATGGGACCTGTGATAAGGAATACCCACCCAGACAGCCAGGTGTGCAGGGATTTAACACGGGGACCACAGACATGCAGGGATTTAACACGGGGACCACAGACATACAGGGATTTAACACGGGGACCACAGACATGCAGGGATTTAACACGGGGACCACAGACACACGCCCCGCTTTGTGCCACTGACAAGTAATCTGAAAAATGACGCAACAGTAACTCCATTGAGAACCTTCTCTTCGCTACATCTGCTAGTGGTGAGGACAGTTACCTAATATCCCTTCCACCTCAGTCCTCACCGGCTGAGAGCCAGGCTGAGGCCGAGCCGCAGGTGGTGCTTCTTGTCACGGCTCAGTGGAGGGGAACTGCAGCAAGAACACAGTGTGTTTCCCTTTTCCACTTTACTGCCAGGGTGCTCAAGGCTCAACTCCGATCAGCCAATCACCTCAGGTGTCCAATAACACTTAAGCCTTTAGTCCAGATAGTCCTCACTCACTTAGGATTGTTCTGAAAGGATGCCAACTACCCCTTAACCGGTGTGATGTGCTCAGTGTGGATGGCTTTTCTTATGAGCCTGTGAGTTTGTTTCCACAAATTGTGCAGCGTGTTTACCAGGAGGCAGACGTGCTCACCCCTGTGTTAGTTCATGCCAGTTGTGTTACAGCAATTATTATAACACAGATGTTAATTTAAAATTCTATAAACTTTGAAATATTAGTGCAGAAAGAAGCACTAGTAAGAAGCATGTCTGTGAGAACAAAGTTGTACATTCTGGAATCTTCAATATGTTAAGTTGCTAAAAATGATGATATAGAATTAGGCCTGGGAGGCGCATGTAGAAAAGCTAGGGGTGGGGAATCAGCTCCCCAGAAGGATTCCACATTCTGATTGTTGTGAAAATGTCTTTAAACCCTTCCTTCATTTTCAAGAAAACAAAACTTGACATTTCAGACAGTGGTGAATTATGAGTATGACCATGTATTCCAAGAAAAGACTTTTATTCTGCATCCAGCTACTGGTGCGTGAATGTATATTTTTATATTCAAGGTAAAATAGAGTTATTCAGGTATATAGCTTCTATTTATGATTTCTTACATTATCTGATTTTTTTCAAGGAATCAACTATTATTACAGATAATAGAATATATACTATAACAATCAATTCATGAGTAGGAGGGGTAGAAATCTAAAAATATATAGGAAGGAATAAAAATTAACACACCATACTTAAAGGGTCCCATGTCAGTATTTCAATGTGGCCAAATTACCTTGATAATCAAGTGGTGGGATGGCTGTATGGGACACACGTTCACTTACCTTGGGAGTACTTTAAAGGAGTCTCCCTCTAGTCATCACAGTGTACAGATGATGGCAAGACAGGCTCAGTCTGACTCACTCACTATGACAATCTCCAGGCCCATCGTGTTGCTGCAAAAGGCACTATCCTTTATATGCAAAATCTAAAAAGAAATGATACAAATGAATTTATTTACAAAGCAAGAACAGACTCATAGACTTGGAGAACAAACTTAGAGCTGCTGGGGGGCAGGATGGAGGGAAGAGACAGTTCGGGAGCTGTTAGGGAAGGACATGTACACAGGGCTGTTAGTTGCTGGGGGGCACGATGGAGAGAAGAGACAGGGAGCTGTTAGTGATGGACACGTACACAGAGCTGTGCTTAAAACGGGTCACTAACCAGGAGGTCCTGTAAGTGCAGGGGGCTCTGCTCAAAGCTGCCCGGCAGACGGGATGGGAGGGGAGCATGGGGGAGAGTGGGTACATGTTTATGTGTGGTTGAGTCCCTTTGGTGGCCACTTGGAACTATCACAACATTGTTAGCCTGCTATAACATAAAGTTTTTTTTAAAAAGTAAGACAGACTCAGAGCTGCAAGCTCAGGTGTCTTTGGAAGCTGATTTTAGCAGGTTGCTATAGTAACAGAAAGATTCTGGAGTCTGGAGTTAGCCAGACATAGGTTTCATGGCCCAACTTCATCTCTGGTCAGAGTGTGATGTTGGACAAGTCGCGTAACCTTTTGTAGCCTTGGTTTTCGCACCTGTAAACTGGGACTAATAATTCCACTCTCACAGACCTGCAAAGAGAATTAAGCCCAACAATCTACCTACAAGGCAGGGTCTCGGTCTTCAGACACTCAATAGCAGCGTTTTCTTTCTTTCCTGTTTTTCTCAAATGCAAAAATTAGCATTTGGGGTTGTTGACTAAATATACAAACATCCAGGTGATCACCCCCATCACTTCCTCTGTTGTTTTAGCACGAGAGTTTGTATTTGGTTATTCTCTCTATATAAACATTACATTAAAGAAGCATTACGTCAGTGCTTGGCCCTTGAGCACGTAACAATACTTAAAGTTCATAATTTCCAAGTGCCATGATGATACCTCGCTTTTTAAAATTTTACTGAGGCGTAGTTGATTTCCATGCTGTGCCAATTTCTGTTGTGCACCGGAGTGATTCAGCTGTGCGTGTGCACATGTTCTCTTCAATTATGGTTCATCACAGGGTATGGAACACAGTTCCCTGTGCTATGCAGTAGACCTTATTGTTTACACATTGTATGTATTAGTTTGCTTCTGCTAATCCCAAACTCCCAGCCCCTCCGTCCTCCACCTCACCTGCCTGCCCTCCACCCCACCTGCCTGTCCTCCACCCCACTTGCCTGCCCTCCACCCCACCGGCCTGCCCTCCACCCCACTTGCCTGCCCTCCACACCACCGGCCTGCCCTCCACACCACCAGCCTGCCCTCCACCCCACCGGCCTGCCCTCCACCCCACCTCCCTGCCCTCTGTCAACACAAGTCTGTTCTCTGCTTCTTTGTTGTGTATTTTAGATTTCGCGAGCACATGATGTCATGTGGTGTTTGTCTCTCTTTTTCTGAGTCCATCTGCTGAGTGTGGCCGTCTCTGGGTCACCCATGCTGCACAAGTGGCATCACTTAATTCTGTTTTTCTGGGTGAGTAGTATTCCACTGTGTGTGTATACACCACAGATTCTTTATCCGTTCGTCTATCAATGGACATTCAGATTATTTCCATGTCTTATCTGTTGTAAATGGTGCTGCTAAATGGAGCAGGACCCTAGGGTCCTCCTCAGCCCCACTGCCCCTCTTTTCCTCAGCCTGCCTCTTTGCCTGTGGACATTTAGCCAAGGAGTAAGTTCAACCAGAGAAGTGAAAAAATGCAGAAGCAAAGGAAAACAGTCCAGCAGGACTAAATGATAATCATTTAGCCATTGGGCATAGGCGAGGACATTTAGATCCTCCTCAAGGGCTGTAGATGAAATTCCGAGCCAGTCCCCGTGAGCTGTCTTGCAGATACCGAAACACGCGGAAGAAGTCACTGCATAGCGACAGGAGTGCAGCCCTGACCGGGTGTGTGGATGAGCTGCCCCAATCCGAGAGCTGACCTCAAGGAAACGGGGGAAAGCCGACCATGGAACTGAAGGCCAAGCTTGAAACCGGATGAGACTGGTCAGACCACTGGGCGGCCAGCTTCAAGGCGCCTGTCAGACTGCGCGTCTGGACACGTGGCCCCTCCCTCAGCCTGGGAAAGCTCCAGCCCTCTGACCGTCAGTGGGGGAGTCGGCCTTTGGACGGGAGGCCGCCCTCCTCCCTGCTTCCAGCGTCCTCTTTAAGGGCTGGGAGCAGAGGGCAGCCGGACCCCACTGTCGTTGCACTGTTATCAACATAGGGCCACGTGTATCTTTCAAGTTCGGTGCTACCTGGATACATGCCCCGGATCATGCCACAGCTCCACTTTTAATCCTCTCAAGAACCTCCGGGTTGGTTTCCACAGCGGCTACACCAGTTTGTATTGCTACCCACGGGCAGGAGAGTTCCTTCGCTGCTCCACACTCCCTCTAGCATTTGTCGTTTGTTGACCTTTGCATGGGGCTGTCCTGACCGGCACGGGGTGATGCTTCACTGAAGGTAAACGGCAGAGAGATATCTCTTGACAACTTTTGTTTTTATTTTTGTATTTGAAAAAAAAGTTTATTGTTAACATTAAAGATAGTTTAAAAGTTTTTTTCTTTGACAAACAAACTACACATTAGAAAATGCATCAATTTAAGGGACAATATAACCTTCAAACATAAAAATTAAGAACAGGGGTTGTTTTCAATTCACTCACATAATAGTGCAGACAATCTCAGCTAACCAACCAGTCCAGACAAGAAACGACAAAGGCCTTCTGCTCCTATGCTCTAAGTCTGGAGGGATCGGTGTGGCAAACGAAGATGCACGTTTCATCTGGCGGCTTCGGCTCAGCCTGTGTGTGCGCGTGTGTCTGTGCTTAGTGGCTTCAGGTGGGTCCGACGCTTTGCCACCCTGTGGACGGTAGCCCCGCCTGGCTCTGTCCACGGGGTTCTCCAGGCTGGAATGCTAGAGTGCGTGGCCGTCTCACCCTCCAGCCCAGGGACTGACCCGGGGCTCTCACGTCTGCACTGGCAGGCCGGCTCTTTACCACTAGCATCGCCTGCGAAGCCAGGCTCAGCTTGGTAGCCGTGATTACTAGCAATGCTTCAGTGTGTTGGTCTTTATATTGTTACGGATGCCACACTCACCCACCGCCTTCTTTCAGATGACTCTGGAATTTCTGCTTAGGTGGAGAAATGATGTTTTAAAAAGGCCCGTGGACATCACTTCAGGGGGCACCCTGCTCTCTGGGCCCTGGTGCATCTAGGCCGGTAGACTGCTTCCGGTCGTTGGCAAATTCTACTGTTGCTCCCTTTTTTCCTCCGTGAAGTTTCAGATAAACAATTAACCTATTTCCAACACAGTGTTTGGTATTGATTTAATCTAGCATGTGTTATTCATCTGCATGCCTCACAACGGTTGCTTAATTGTCTAAATCTTCCCCGTGCCGAGTGAGCTGCCTATGGACTCTCTTTCCACAGAACACTCTTAGCAGAGTGTGGCTTACTATTTCCATAACATCTGTCTTTTCTACTAAAGAGCAGATTAACAATTATGCTCCTTTTAAAGGTGTGTTTGTGGGGGGTGTGCTTAGGGGAGGTTGGGCAAGATATCTGCTTCTTGTACAAGTCAATTTCTGGCACACCAGTTGCCACTCTTATCAGCAGGTCAGAGACTTCACAGGTACCCACAACGCAGCTGGCAGGACTGCCCTTCTCTTGTGCCCGAGTGTGTCATAGAAGGCCACCTTGCTTCCACTAAACGTGGTTGTCTGCGAAGGAGGCAGCACAGGCAATCCCCCTCCCTGTGCTCACACTCCCCATCTCACACACACACGCACATACGCACGCACGCACACACACACACACACACACACACAAAGCTCCTTTCAATTGTGTTAAGCAGTAAAGCAGAAGGATTTTTTAAATTAGTGTTTTGTTTTGGCAATGGTTGCTGATGTGTTCATGTAATACAGTTTTAATCAAATCCCCAAAGCTGAAGACCTTTCAGCGTATCTTAGGCTGCACCGTGCACGGCTTATTCCACTTGAAGTGGCCACCGGGGAGGCCCAATTAGCTGTTCCCATGGAGAAGTTTGTTATAGTAATAAATAATGACTGGCATAGGTAGCGATGGAATCAATTAAAGATATTTTTGACCGTCTAATGGTTTATGGGAACGCTAAATAATTGACAACAAGTTTGGGACTACGCTTTCTATCTGCACATCTTATAACTAAACATTGGCCACACACACAGGACAGTGTCTGAGGTCACTAGTTTTTCCTTCTTAAAGCCCCATTGCCAAGGGTAAGATGGGAGGAAAGACAATCACAGCCCTTATATAACCAGGCTGATTTCGAGAGGGTTAAAACTCTGCTGTAAATATTTGCTGCAGGCGGAAGTCTAACATGAGGCAGGAGAACAAATTGTGTTATCAGTTTCAAAAACAATCTGTTTCACCGCTCCTTTATTTATTTTTTAACCAGTGTAAAACAGAACAATGGGAGATGACTGGCTGAGAGGGCTTTGTGCTTTGTCTTTGGGTTCTTACAGCTTTGGTGTTAAAATAGAAATTTGGCGAACATTGGTAAAGTGCCCTACATGCTTTTGGCATCCTGATAAGGAAAAACATCAAAATGGTCAGGCTCCCTGGGTTTGAAATTGGTGTGTGGGTACCCACAACTCACTTTATGAGTAAAGTCTCAGAAGGAAATAGGAGGGACGGGCCTATACTGTATATTCAGTGAGGAACTGATACGCCTCACACCACCTAAAGCAGGTCATGATCCATGAGCCCAGCAAGATTTACATGAAAAGACACAATGGCTCCTTCCAAATTCCTGGGTATGTGACATACGGCCTCAACGCCCATGTGGGTATCAATGGGAATTTGTCAGAATAAACAAAAGCTCAAGGTTAAATCACAATTATCATCATTTGACTATGGAAAGCATTCAAGATTGTAATTGTAAACATGCCCTCTGCGAATGGGTTTACCTTACTGCAGACTGCTTCAGCTCCTTCCTCTCTAAGTCAACATGGGCAATGCAAGAGTAACAGAAAATGCCAGGATCGGCAGCAGGGGCTTGAAACCTCTAAACACATGTTAGTTACCTCTCAGGCAAAATGTAACTTTAATAGCACCTTAAGGTTTAACAGGGATTAGCAAACTACAGCCCATAGGCCAAATCTGACCCACTGCTTGTTTTCATTAGTAAAGTTTTATTGAAACAGCGACCTTCATTCATTTACCTGTTGCCTGTGGTTGCCTTCATGATACAATGGTAGACCTGAGTAGTGCAATAGAGCCTGCAGGTGGAGCTTGCAAGGCTGAAAATGTTCACTCCTGGCCTTGTCCAGGACAAAGTGTGCCAACCCCCGACTTACAGGAGTCCAGAAACTGATGATTAAAACTTGATCTCTTAACACTCACCATATTCTTTTGAGGAACAACTTATTCTTTCATCCTTCCCATCCCTATTTTTCAGACCTGAAGACTGAAAGGCAAGTCCTCTGAGGATGATCAGGTGATCAAAGAGGACATTCGTGATTCCTGGTGCTTTTATGGCCGTAGAGAACGATCGATAATGTCAGCAGTTATTGAACAGATACCTGCCCAACAGAGAGAACCATCCTGTGGAAGGATCTGACCCACTGAGTAGCTGGGTCACTCGGGAGTTTTTCAGGATGGCGGGGAGCCTCCACCGGTGAGACGGCAGGTCCAACCAGCCAACACTAAAGAGAAAAGAAGCGAAGTGGCTCTAGAATTCAGAATGGGCAAGAAACACACAGGCCGGAGCAGAAGCCTGCAAAGAAACCGCTTGAATGTGAGAGGAGCGTCTGGAATTTCTTCTCACTGCTGACGGCTCCTTGCTGGTCATCCTGTGGAGGCTGGCCGGTTTCTGCATGTCCACACGAGCTCTGGTCTGTAGAAAAGGGGGGGCTGGCCCCTTCCTCCTTCGCCACTTACAGGATGAGCTGCAGAGAGTCGGTGAAGAGATGAAGGGTGAGACACTTAAAGGTGGTCTCTGTTTGCTTTGAGCCAGGAAATCACTCAACTTTCAGCCGCGTGGTTTGAACACATGAACACTACCAGTGGTTTTTTCTTTTTGGTGTTTCTTTTTTTGTCTTTTGAGTGTTTGGCTCAAAACGTAGTGCTGGCACGTATTCTAGAATTATCTCATTAGATAATTTCTGCATCTTTTCTAACTAGGCAGTGATTAGTAAGTGTGAAAAGGGGTTACGACTCCTCTACTTACAAGAGAAGGACAGTTTTATTGGTACTGTTTTTTTTTTTTAATTTTATTTAATTTAATTTAATTTTATTTTTTTTTACATGTTTCAATGCCATTCTCCCATCTTGAAGGTTACTCAGTAAGTGGGATAAAGAGCATCACATGAAAAGAAAGAAGACAGTGGCTTGGTCCTTACTTTCTNATTTTATTTTTTTTTACATGTTTCAATGCCATTCTCCCATCTTGAAGGTTACTCAGTAAGTGGGATAAAGAGCATCACATGAAAAGAAAGAAGACAGTGGCTTGGTCCTTACTTTCTTGGGATTCAAAGGCCTGAAGACATGTGCTCTCCATACCCCAGCTGCTGTGCACGTCCTTTAGTTGGGAGCCCACCATCCCCCTTTCCTTCCCCAGGTGAATCCCTGTCTGCCCAGATGGCTCCTTCCTCTTTGTGTCTTTCTGACACCCAGTACTTCCTGGATGTCTGCTTTGACGTCTCATCCAGAGCAGACTGGGTCTTCCTGTCATTTGATCCGTCATACCCTGTGCTTCCCACGCTAGAGCCTTCTCTGTGTCCTTGTCACTAGTCACTTGTTTTTCTTCTAGACTGTAAGCGTCATGAGGGATTCTTCACTGCCGGTTCCATGCTGACAAAGTAGCGCTTACTCAGTTTTGAAGACTCAGTTCTGAGGCTGAATCTCTCGTCTTTAGACGAAAGAATTTGTGGAATTTGTTAGGCAGTTGAGTTCCTCTCAGCTGGATAATCTTTGCAGTTCTGCAGTAGGGCTGGTGAAAGTGATCGGACTAAGTTTATGGATCAACATCTTTGTGCAGATCTTGTACCTCAACTTCTAGAACATTATCTCATTTAACAATCTCCACAAGCCCGTGTGGTTAGGGCACCTGGGACTGCACCGCTTCAGAGCAGGTTCAAAGAAATCAAGTGTTGGCCACACTCAACAGCAGCCAGGGTCATGCAGCCAGGAGATAAAGGAGCCGCAATCTGAATCCAAGCCTGACAATTTGTACAGTCCATCTTTTCTCACTGAGCCCTGCTACTGCTGCTAAAGGGCTTTTTCTGGATGGGAGTCAAAGAAAGGCAACATTTTTTCTTTCTTTCTCTTCTTCCCTTTTTATGTCTTTGTGTCTTTTCTATTGGCAAAACCTGAGGCCTGTTAAAAGCGGTCTGTCGTGTAACTGAGAAATTGTCAACCTCTGCTTTCTGGGCTGAAAATAGCATACTTACTTCTCATTCTTGCCACCCAAGACCATACATTTTCAATCCCCTAAAATGCTTGCAAACTCATAATTAGGTCTTGTGTAAACTTTTAAGGGTTTCATTAGCCTTTGAGAAAGGGGTGTTAAGACTTGGGTGGGGACCTTGGCATACTCCATTTTTCCTTTTTTCAAATAACTTATTAAAAAGCAACAACACACATACTTTTTAACAAAGCACAAGTAGGAATTTAGCTCTCCAAAGTCCTCATCTCTACCCAGTGTTCTATAAAATTAGTAGAAGATTAGATAGAAATTATTAATCAAGGATATCAAATGGGAAAAACAAAATAGGTGTTTGTTCTAAGTTGTTTTACCTTTATTGTTATCTAAGAACTCGAGGTATGACTTGTTAAGGAACTCTTCTGAGACCCTTCCATAAACCGATATTTCATCTTGAAAATTGAAGCCTAAAGAAGGAAAAATTGCTGCAAATCAGGATAGATCTGAAGTTGAAATTATCTTTGAGTATAGCATTTAACTTTTGAGAACCTGTGCTACCCAGTTACGCCTATCTACTCTTCTGCGAATGTAGTGAAGATGGTCTTCTTGGAGGATCCAGGCATGGGTTATGATGCCTCAGGGTGCTAGGACTCAGCCTATATTTCCATGTTCTTTCAGGCTCCTTTATGACATTCAACTTATGGCAGCGGGTTAGCAGAGCCTGAGTGACCACCTGACTCTCAGCGTCACTGACCAGCCAGGAGCCTTCACTCCGGGCTCACCCTGGAGCCTGCTCCCTGGCCCAGGATTCTCCACTGGAGCCCATGGCTGCCTCCTCATCTTTATCCTGCGTGGTCCCCTACCACATTACTCCCGGGAACATGAACAGAGAGGAACTGCTCAGACGGAGTGGCGTCTTTGGCGTCGTCTCACCGTCTATTCTCTTGTGACCAACATCAGCTCCCTTTCTCCTCCCAGTCATTCCTTGCCGCCGTGCTCAGGCACCGTTTCTCTTTAAGAAGCTGGCCTCAGTGCCGTACTCCACGTGACGTGAGTCCCTCCTTCCTCCAACCCACTTCAGTCCCTCATCCATGTTTATTTCTTTGCATTGCATGGATCATACTGTCCAGAAATTATTTGTTAAATGTCTTTCTATCCGAAGGGCAAGTGCCATGACCTTCCTTTATCCCAGCATTTACCTTGCTGCTGCTGCTGCTAAGTCGCTTCAGTCGTGTCCGACTCTATGCGACCCCATAGACGGCAGCCCACCAGGCTCCTCTGTCCCTGGGATTCTCCTGGCAAGAACACTGGAGCGGGTTGCCAATTCCTTCTCCAATGCAGGAAAGTAAAAACTGAAAGTGAAGTCGCTCAGTCATGTCCAACTCTTCGCGACCCCATGGACTGCAGCCTACCAGGCTCCTCTGCCCATGGGGTTTTCCAGGCAAGAGTACTGGAGTGGTTTGCCATTTCCTTCTCCAGCATTTACCTTAGGAGCTAGCATTTATCTTCTTTGGGAGGTCTTCATACCCCAGGCATGTGTAGACCTGAACTGATAGATAGATAAAGGCAACGTTATCTGGCTCCTAGGACACAAAGCTTAGCCCTTCTAACCTGCCGAGATAGTTTAAAATTTCAATAGTCTGTCATTTTCTCTATTAGAATTGCTTTTGTTAGTTCCTATAAAGTTAACTATTGGGTAGATTATTGGAGGTAATAGTTAGGTGATAGAGTAAAGCTTAGTTTATTAATGGCTGAACTTCAATCAGATCCATTAATGTTTTAGAAGCATAAGCCAACACTTATATTTAAAAAACTGATATAATCTCGTATCTGCAAAAGCAACAAATATACACAAGTCCCTCCTTGTAATGAGTCACTTGGATGCAAAATCAACTGTAACTCAAGAAACCGAAAACACCAAGAGGGGTGAGCTTTGTCAGACTGGACCAACTTGTTCTACTTGTTATGGACAAAGAAGGGCCTGGTGAGGTCTCAGGGTGCAGAAGTCATACCTTGGGTTAGTTACAAGGAGCATCCTGTGTCTCCCCCTGCTGGCTGGTGGGATAACTAAATGCGCCCACCCCCAGGAGTCAGAAAGGCACCGCCTTGCAGCTTTGTACCAGCCAGTCAACTGGGCTCTGAATTTTTAAGGAAAGCTGATCAAGAGTTCATGTCAGGGTGTTTAATTTCATCCTCAGCTCTCTAACTCTGGTTAATTAGCACTCTGCATTTCTTAACAATTCTAACTTCACATCCCATTGAAATAAACCATTAAGAAATCCACTTCTTGCATATTTTAATTCCAGGCTATAACTACATTTTGATTAGATTAAAATTGTTTTAAAAAGGTTGTGTTTGAAAATAATCTCAAGTGTTACCACAAGGGATACCATTTCCTCTAGTCTTCAAGGGATTATTTTAGTTCACTGGTAAATTTGGGGGGGGGGGGATATA
>SJYQ01002500.1:393632-404994 GCA_006410935.1 Redunca redunca
GTTCCTCTTCACTTTCTGCCATAAGGGTGGTGTCATCTGCATATCTGAGGTTATTGATATTTCTCCCAGCAGTCTTGATTCCAGCTTGTGTTTCTTCCAGTCCAGCGTTTCTCATGATGTACTCTGCATATAAGTTAAATAAGCAGGGTGACAATATACAGCCTTGACGTACTCCTTTTCCTATTTGGAACCAGTCGTTGTTCCATGTCCAGTTCTAACTGTTGCTTCTTGACCTGCATACAGATTTCTCTGGAGGCAGGTCAGTGGGTCTGGTTTTCCCATCTCTTTAAGAATTTTTCAAAGTTAGTAGTGATCCACAGTCAAAGGCTTTGGCATAGTCAGGAATGCAGAAGTAGATGTTTTTCTGGAACTCTCTTGCATTTTCCATGATCCAACGAATGTTGGCAAATTGATCTCTGGTTCCTCTGCCTTTTCTAAAACCAGCTTGAACATCTGGATATATGTCTATGTATAACTGATTCAATTGGGGCTGTACACCTGAAAGTAATACAACGTTGTAAATCAACTCTTCTCCAAAAACATTTGAAAACATGAGAAAATCAGTTGCACAGATCAGTACAAGGATCCAAATATGGGGATAAGGTTTCCACATGAAACGGGGCACTTAGCTAAATTTGAAATTGGGACAGACAGTGGTTACTCCTTTGTGCCCACCCGTCTTACCGTTACCCTCTCCTCCAGCTTTGTCCTCTGAAAACCACTCATCTGTTCGGCTCCATGGTTTCATACAATATGCCATCTTTTATGATGAACACTTTTCACTATTAATAGTAGGAATAATGACCTTTAAGTTCATCCGGGCTGTCGTATGTGCCACTCAGTTCCTTTTGCTACTGCATAAGATGTCGTTGCACGTGTATGCCGGAGCTGGTCCAACTGCTTCTCATCGAAGGACATTTAAGGTGTACTACGCATGTTTACGTCCTCCAAAAATCACGTGTTAGAGCCTTAACCTCCTGTGTAATACTGGTGGTGGCATCTTCGCCTTAGTGAGGTCATGCGGATGGTCACCCCCAGTTGCCTAAGACAAGTTTTTTTCAGCATTTTACTATTACCAGTAAGTTGTGATGAATATTTCATGTACAGGATTGCCACTGTCTTCTTAAAGTCAGTTTTGCTAGAAGCTTCCTTGAAATCATAGGTTTGAAGTTCTTGCGTTCTTTTGCCTAACTATAAATAAATCCATAGTTATTAAAATTGTTAATCTCTGGAAAAAAAACGTTCAGACACATCCTATACAATGAACAGACACACACACCCCAGTCTGAATGGCTCTTGTACACATACGGTGAGTGACTAAAGCCAGTCGTGAGGGTTAGATCACTTTCATGCACACTATAAATACACAAAGTTCACTGATACTTTCAGAAGTCTGAAGGGCGGTTACCCTTTAGAAGAGGCCATCAGTGGCTTTTCAATGCCACGAACAGAGACATCACTTTGCCAGCAAAGTTCTGTCTAGTCAAAGCTATGGTCTTTCCAGTAGTCATGTACAGATGTGAGAGATGGGCATAAAGAAGGCTGAGCGCTGAAGAACTGATGCTTTTGAACTGTGGTGTTGGAGAAGACTTTTGAGAGCTCTATTAGATGGATCGATAAATAAATATTTTCTCTCTTTTGCCACCCAGATTGATTAGGAGCAAAAGCGATATCAAGTGATGATGATCAGCACGCCTCCCAAGCCACTGCCACATTCCTTTGATATTCTGAAAGTGTGTGTGTGTGTGTGTGTGTGTGTGTGTGTGTCCCAAAAAGTAAAAATAAAAATGAACATTTGCTTGCAATTCAAACATTTCCCTGAAGTGTCCCTTTGTCTTGTTGCACATAGCAGGCTGGGAGTCTTGATTCCATTTAAGGTTGCGATCATCAATAGCATGCTATTTCCCTTTGTGCTTTGAGAGGAAAGGGGAGAGTTGTGTTTCAGCTGTGGTGACCTGACCAAACTCCCATTAATTTCCTTATAATGGTATCATTGATTTCATCTGTAATTCTTTTTTTCCTATAATCAATCTCTCTGTCAAAACTCAACCTGAGAACAATGGAATGGGTAAGTGGATTTTTTATTTATAAAAAGGGCAACATCTCAGAAGCGAAATCACAATTTAGTTGGGATAAATTGTCTTATAACTTCAATTTTTTTACATTAAAGCTATAATTGAGGGGCATTATGTGCTGTTTATCACAGCAATGAAAATGTAGTCAGAATGAACTTCTCTAGGCTGTTAAACTGCCTCTTATTAGCATTGAAACTATACTCACAGCCCATTATCTTGGGCTATATTTTTTGGTATAAGGGAATTGCTATCAAAGTGTACTTAATCTGAAAGGAATTGGTTTATAATTGGAGTCTTTGTGAAAGAGGAGTTAAAATTATTTGGTATTGCTGCAAGGTAACAACGTACTTTCGGAATATCAAAGGACTGTGGCGGTGGCTTGGGAGGCGTGCTGATCATCATCACTTGATATCGCATGGTGCTCTGTGCTTTCACTCCTAATCAAACTGGTGCCAAAAGAGAGAAAGTATTTATTTATCGCTTCATCTAATAGACCTGTTTTTTTTTTCCAAAGTCCATTGAGGAGTTTTCATAACGCTCTGTTACCAACACTAGGCATCACTTGTTTCGGCTTAGATGGTAAAGCACCTGTCTGCAATGCGGAAGACCCGGGTTCGATCCCTGGGTTGGGAAGATCCCCTGGAGAAGGAAATGGCAGCCCACTCCAGTAGCCTTGCCTGGAAAACCCCGTGGACGGAGGAGCCTGGTGGGCTACAGCCTGCTGGGTCACCAAGAGTTGACCCCACTCCAAGGAGTGTTAGAGTCTGAGTAAGAATTGCTGTATTTGGAACAGAGCAGGTGTTTCATAAATGTCAGTGACACTAAGTCAAGTCTCTAAGAGGTCTGAGTAAAGGAAAATCTTTCTTCTAATAATAAACAGTATATTTTTTCTATTGTTATGCCTTATTGCAGGCCTCCCTGGTGGCTCAGTGGTGAAGAACCTGCGTGCCGATGCAGGAGGTGTGGGTTCGATCCTCAGGTCAGGAAGATCCCTTCGAGAAGGAAATGGCAACCTGCTCCAGTATTCTTGTCTCCCAAGGACAGAGGAGCCTGGCAGGTTACGGTCCCTGGGTTCGCAAGAGTCGGACATAGCAACTAAACAACAGATGTCTTATTACAGTTCATTCTAGAGCTAATGAAGGGTGCAAAGATGGCAAAATAATGGATGTAGGATAATTTTATCATTTTTATATTGATAGGCTAGGCTAATTACCGCCAGGCATACCTGTCAAAATAAAAAGAAATAAATAAACACTGTCACATAATCTAGATCAGAGTCCGGCCACCTTTTTTGGAAAGGACCAAATAAACATTTCTAGCCCTGGAAGCCTAGCGTGCTGCAGTCCATGGGTTCACAAAGAGTCGGACGAGACTTAGCGACTGAACAGACTGCAGAGTCCTTGTCACAGCTACCCGACTCTACTGTTATAACTTGGAAGCCTCTGTAGACTGTACTAAAAATGCACAGCTATAGCTGTGTTCTAATAAAACCCTAAAATCATAGCTGGCTGAACTCGGCCTGTGGGCCTTACTTTGCAGATCCCCATCTAGAAGATTACCTGTCAACTCTGTGATTGTAGATGAGAAAGCAAGCCCAGGCTCTGAAGCCTCATGACTGTATGTGGTCATAAATTGGCATCCAGATGCGAAATATGGCTTTATTTGTTATGATATTTATTATATTACAGTATTATTAAATTATAAGCTAATTGTAACGCAACAATTTATTTTATCTATAATAGGCTAAAAGTGCCTATTATTATCATCAGAAGTAAATAGCGCTTTGTTCTTTTCTCTTTGGAGACACTGAAATACAAGCACCCTTTACTCCTAAGTAGAAACACAAAAAGCAAGCTAATATAACTTCTAAACAAAGAAAGGATTTAAAAGTTTAGTTTCAGTTCTGTTCCCTCTCCTTCCTTGATGTGATGTACAACCATTTCCATGTGTGTGTGTGAAATACTGACTGAAATGTGCAGCTGCAGCTACAAGCCTTCTCCAAGTCACCGTTGCTTTCTCAAAGTCTTTAAATAAGGGAGACTGAGAGCAGGTTTATTTCTCTGCTGATTTATGAGCAACATGTTGCATTACCGAAACAGAAGTTCCAACAGCATCTTGTCTAAGCTTTGAAGCGCTGAGGAGACCCAGAGACAGAGGGACTTCCTGCCAGGGGAGACGCTAGAGGCCTCACTGCTGACCCAGGTCTAGAAAGGAAAGTTGGCTCAGAAATAAGTGATTCGGAGGTCTCCTTGTGCCACCAGCCTGAGAATGGCACAAGTCGCCTTGTAGACAATACCTTGACCTGCCCAATTGCCAGGTCCTTCATTTGGAGATGAGATAACATTCCCCCTTTGCAGGGTAGATGCAAGAGAGGAAGGAGATGGGACACACGCAGGTGCTCGGCTCAGACAGCCAAGAGCGGCATGTCATCCTGTCCTGAAGGGTTCTTCATTCAGTGGCTGCTGCTGCTTTTGCTGGTGGCTGGTACTGGGTGAACCGCAGGCCCTGATAAACAGTCACCAACGCATTTTCTCCCCTCTCCATTTGCATTCCTCTTCAAAATCTATGGGCTGACCCCCAGATGCCGTGCCGTGATGTCCCTGCGTCTTTTAGCTGCACAGGCCGTCTAGGGCAAGAGCTGTGGTGCCTTTCCCAATTCTTACATTCCCAGTACTTTTTTGACATTTAACACATTGGAACATGCTGCAGAATCCAAGTACTGCTTCTTCAAGGTAAAAATGTGTTTTCTCATATCTCAGTGTGTTGAATAACTTTTAGATGCAAAGTTAGCGCAGCAAACATTGACACGATGCAAGCAGCTTGGTGCAAAGTGCCTAAAAATACATAAAAGATGTGTTTGTGCCACCAGAAAGGAGGGCTACACACTTAGCGGCAAGACAGCTTTGAGGCTTACAGATCTGTAACATTGCACTGTCGTCCTTGATTCCAGGTATGCAGTGGGTTAGAAGACACGAAACAGAGTCGTGCTTATTCTGTATGTACTTTACTTAGACAGATCTATCCATTTGCTTTGGGGTCTATGGTTTTAAAATCTTTATGGAGACTGTGAAGCTTGGCTATTTCAACCGGGACTTCGATTTATGAGGCTCTGCAAGACCACGTGATTTTAGAGTCAGACCTTTTGGATCTGAGTCCTTAACTGAGCTTTTAGGACAAATTGGATGACCTTCGGTTTTCTTCTTGGTACAATTATCGTGCCACCCTTCATGGGAGAGTTTCTAATGTTCCTGCAAGAGGACACCTGCTGTACTCTCCACCCTTGCCTTCTGCTGGGCATGGTCCTTGGAATAAGCTCGGAAGTCTGGTCTCTCCCTCCTGGGAAATGAGACTTTTTCCAAGGATGCTTCCTGACTTCAAGCACCATTGTTTTCTGGTAGACATTCTTTCCTGCTCTTAATGAAAACACTACTTCTACGCTCTTTGGAAGCTTCCTCTCCCTTATTCTCAGCCTCACGGTTTGATGAGATTGACCCTAATTCAATTTCACTGGTGGATCTAGATTAGTTGAAGCAAATCAGCATATCCTATCTCCTGATCTTGGTGAATTGACTAAAGGACAGTTAAGCATCCCAATATCAGCTCTTAGTGGAGGCGTCTGAGTGATGGGTCCTTTCCTGGGACCGTCAGAGTGCATGCGAAGACGTTGGCTTAAAGCTCTGACTTCTCTGTTGAACATGAAGGTAGATGCAAGTGTCCTTGGAGAGCCTCTGGTAGTCATGTTTGGAGTGAGATATAAAAATAACTTGGCTTTTGATGGCATTTTAAAGCCATGGATTTAGCTTTGCTTGAAGTCAGGGTTATCTTTATATCATAAGTTGCATGAGCCAATCAGTTCATTTTAGAGCTTAAGCCATGTGAGTTATACTTTTGTCATGAGTTGAAAGAGTCCAGCGTGAAGTAGAAATACTCTCCAGATATACACACACGTCTGACTCTGAGGTGGACACGGAACAAACAAGCAGAGCGTCACTTGCATATGAAAGATCGATACAAGATTAAGTGACGTCAACACTGTCACTCCTATATCCCCCCATCCAGTTTTCTAAGTTTCTTTCCTTCTGTCTACTAAATTTTAATACTTTTTGCATGTTCAATATGCATATTCAATCCTACTGACTCTTTTATTTCTGATAATAGTAAGATAATTATTTAACATCTACCAGCCTAGACGCTGTACTCACTGGGTGCTTTATAAGAATGCCTGAGGCAGAGGAGCTAGAGAACAAATTGCCAACATCCACTGGATCATGGAAAAAGCAAGAGAGTTCCAGAAAAGCATCTATTTCTGCTTTATTGACTATGCCAAAGCCTTTGACTGTGTGGATCACACTAAACTGTGGAATATTCTGAAAGAGATGGGAATACCAGACCACCTGATCTGCCTCTTGAGAAACCTGTATACAGGTCAGGAAGCAACAGTTAGAACTGGACATGGAACAACAGACTGGTTCCAAATAGGAAAAGGAGTATGTCTAGGCTGTATATTGTCACCCTGGTTATTTAACTTATATACAGAGTACATCATGAGAAATGCTGGGCTGGAGGAAGCACAAGCTGGAATCAAGATTGCTAGGAGAAATGTCAACCTCAGATATGCAGATGATACCACCCTTATGGCAGAAAGTGAAGAAGAACTAAAGAGCCTCTTGATGAAAGTGAAAGAGGAGAGTGAAAAAGTTGGCTTGAAGCTCAACATTCAGAAAACAAAGATCATGGCATCCAGTCCCATCATGGGACTGGCAAAGAAATGGGAAAACAGTGGAAACAGTGGCTGACTTTATCTTTTTGGGTTCCAAAATCACTGCAGATGGTGACTGCAGCCATGAAATTAAAAGACGCTTGCTCCTTGGAAGGAAAGTTATGACCAACCTAGACAGTATATTCAAAAGCAGAGACATTACTTTGCCAACAAAAGTCCATCTAGTCAAGGCTATGGTTTTTCCAGTGTTCATGTATGGATGTGAGAGTTGGATTGTGAAGAAAGCTGAGCACCGAAGAATTGATGCTTTTGAACTGTGGTGTTGGAGAAGACTCTTGAGATTCCCTTGGACTGCAAAGAGATCCAACCAGTCCATCCTAAAGGAGACCAGTCCTGGGTGTTCTTTGGAAGGACTGATGTTGAATCTGAAAATCCAATACTTTGACCACCTCATGTGAAGAGCTGACTCACTTGAAAAGACCCTGATGCTGGGAAAGATTGAAGGCAGGAGGAGAAGGAGATGACAGAGGATGAGATGGTTGGGTGGCATCACCGACTCAGTGGACATGGGTTTGGGTGGACTCCGGGAGTTGGTAATGGACAGGGAGGCCTGGTATGCTGCGGTCCATGGCATTGCAAAGAGTTGGACATGACTGAGCGACTGAACTGAGCTGAACTGATCTCTGACAATCCTGTTAAGTAAGCATTGTTATATTCACTTTAAGAGGTTTAGGTTAACTAAGTAACTTACTCAAGGTCACCCCCCAGTAAGTGGTGCACATGGGGTTCAGGCCCAGGCATTTTGGTACCAGACTTTGTGCTCTAACATCTTCTTGGCCTGATGATCAGTTTATTGGCTTGTTCTCAGCACGTGAGGCAAAGTGATACACAGCCTTCCATGTATATGAAATTCAAAAATATTTATTGCATGTCTAACATGAGCCAAACACTTTCCTGGATGATGGGTAGATGCAACTGTCAACAAGTCAGACTCAGACGCTCCCGCTCCAGAGCTCACAGTCCAGCAGGGACACGGCAGGTGGATTGTCATTATCGATCCAGGGAGGTCAGAGCTCCAGCTCCATTGTGGAAGCTGCTAGAAGGCGGGGAGCAGCCACACAACCCTTCTTGGAGCCCAGGGCGAGCTTCCAGGACAATGTGAAGCCTGCGTCCGGACTTGGTGGGAGGCAGCCAAGTGATGGGTAAGCGAGAAGTATTTCAGGGAAAGAGAATAATGTGAACAAAATCCTGGAAACAGCATTGTGGGTTCAGACAACCAAGAGCTTTCTGAGTCACTTAGAGAAAGTGACCAGCACAGAGGCGAGATAGAATCTTGGGAACTCAATCCTGGAGTTCAATCCTCATCTTCAGAATGGAGGCAAGGATGGAACATGCGGTCTAGGGTTTTGCTCAGAACAGTTGTTTAGAAAATCACTTTGGCTGTTTGGAAAACACATTAGAATTGGGCGTGACCACGGAGACTACAGAGGAGGCTAGGCAGGGACGTGGTGGAAGATGGAGCGGTCTTAACCCAGAGGGTAGGAGTGGAGTGCAGGAGGTGCGACCAGTGTGAGACTTCTCCAGAAAACAGAACTGGCTCGGCTTGGTGACGGATTGGACCTGAGGTCTGAAGAGGAAGTGACATTGAGTCATTCCTGGGTTATGTCTAGGGTGCCTGGGCAGAGAGTGATCACAGTCACTGAAATGAGGAACAGAAGGGAAGAAAAGGTTTGGAGGGGAAGAGAGATGAAGCCATCCTTGACCACGTCCGTGGTTTCTGAGCTTTGTGGTACCTTTCCTTAAAATATATATATATATATATATATATATATTTATTTATTTATTTATTGGAGAATAGTTGATTTACAAGCTGTGTTAGTTCAGGTGCACAACAGAGTGCTTCAGTTCTACATCTGTCCACTCTGTTTTAGACTCTCTCCCCATTTAGGTCTTGACAGTATGGAGCAGAGTTTCCCACACAGTACTTCCTATTAGTTTTCTCTTGTCGCTATAGCGATGTGCATATGTCTACCCTTCTTGATTTAATTTTCTCCTTCTGATCAGTCCCTACGTAATGGCAACTATACCACTATACTTGGTTAAGTACTTGTCTAACTTTCTCAGAAAACACAAATATGAAGGAACTGATAGCATCATCTCATACAAAATCCACCTCAGTGAGGAGGGAATCAGAAGCTCCTCCAGACCAGAGGCTCAGGAGCCCCCAATTATACAGATTTTCCGTGAGACAGTCATTAAATGAAAACAAACAAGTGGGTGGTATTTGAAACTTTTAAATGATTTTGGGAATAAGATTTAATGTGAGTGTTAAAATAATGGTGCGTTAGAAGAAGTGGTATAAGCCAACACTTCTATGCCATCATTTTCTTAGGCTTTTAAGCAAATTATCAACAAACCTTAATGAGGAGCCCACATAGGAGAAATCCTTTGATGAGCCCAAATTAAAGGAGAAAAACAATGGACTTTTTGAAAACCAATTCCAGAGTTAGCCTTGCAAAAAATTAAGCTACTTTCAGTCCAGCTTCAGCATTTAGCGCCCCACACTGGTCCTCCTCTTTCTATCCTCCTCAGTGGTGTCAGCTCTTAGCTGAAGGAAACAAACACATTTGTCTACAGCAAATAAAGCCAGTGGTCTGCAAAGCACAGACTGAGAAAAGTGAGTATGAAAGTTAATAAGAGGCGTAGGGTACAAAGCTACCGGCCAGTGATATTTCCTAAAGCCTTGTTGACAAAGGACTGTTGACAAATATTTTCTTGATTCCTCTGATCTGATTTTAACTCCTTTTCTTCAGCTTTCTGTTATGTCATCAGATATAGCATAGAGGATGAGAGATGCACCCAACTAGTCAGGACCCATCATTCAGTGAGCCCAGCTGAAACTCTGGAATCCTTCCCAACACAGTGTTCCAGGAGGTCAGGCACCTGGGAGAAGCTGGCCAAGGCCATGTGCCGAGTTATTAGCTCCTGTGGTTCGCCCCTCCCTGTGGCTATGCCCTTCGTCAAGGAATTTCGCATTTCTTCCTGCTTTCCTTTGACTTCACCACGTGCTAAGTCACTTCGGTCATGTGCAGCTCTTTGCAATCCTATGGACTGTAGCCCACCAGGCTCCTCGGTCCATGGCGTTCTCCATGCAAGAGTACTGGAGTGGGTTGCTATTTTCTCCACCAGGGGATCTTCCTGACCCGGGAATGGAACCCACGTCTCTTGTGTCTCCTGCATTGACAGGCAGATTCTTTACCACTAGTGCCACCTGGGAAGCCCCTCTCTTGACCGTAGGGAAGGACACGTGACTTGCTGTGGACAATGAGATCGTATGAAACTGATACAAACAGAGGCTTGAGCATGCGTTTGTGATCATACTTCTTCCTCATTCTATTGACCAAAGAGGACAAGGACCAAGGGGGAGGAAACTGCAAGGGAAAATCATGGAAACTGGGAAGGGTTAAAAAACTGGTTCAGTTCACTCCAGTCGCTCAGTCGTGTCCGACTTTTTGCAACCCCATGAACTGCAGCATGCCAGGCCTCCCTGTCCATCACCACCTCCAGGAGTTCACTCAGACTCACGACCATCGAGTCCGTGATGCCATCCAGCCATCTCATCCTAGGTCGTCCCCTTCTCCCCCTGCCCCCAATCCCTCCCAGCATCAGAGTCTTTTCCAATGAGTCAACTCTTCGAATGAGGTGGCCAAAGTACTGCAGTTTCAGCTTTAGCACCATTCCTTCCAAAGAACACCCAGGACTGGTCTCCTTCAGAATGGACTGGTTGGATCTCCTTGCAGTCCAGGGGACTCTCAAGAGTCTTCTCCAACACCACAGTTCGAAAGCATCAGTTCTTCGGTGCTCAGCCTTCTTCACAGTCCAACTCTCATATCCATACATGACCACAGGAAAAACCATAGCCTTGACTAGACGGACCTTAGTCGGCAAAGTAATGTCTCTGCTTTTCAATATACTATCTAGGCTGGTCATAACTTTCCTTCCAAAGAGCAAGCGTCTTTTAATTTCATGGCTGCAGTCACCATCTGCAGTGATTTTGGAGCCCAAAAAATAAAGTCTGACTTTGTTTCCACTGTTTCTTCATCTATTTCCCATGAAGTGATGGGACTGGATGCCATGATCTTCATTTTCTGAATGTTGAGCTTTAAGCCAGCTTTTTCACTCTCCTCTTTCACTTTCATCAAGAGGCTTTTTAGTTCCTCTTCACTTTCTGCCATAAGGGTGGTGTCATCTGCATATCTGAGGTTTTGATATTTCTCCCAGCAATCTGGATTCCAGCTTGTGCTTCTTCCAGTCCAGCGTTTCTCATGATGTACTCTGCATAGAAGTTAAATAAGCAGGGTGACAATATACAGCCTAGACGTACTCCTTTTCCCATTTGGAACCAGTTGTTCCATGTCCAGTTCTAACTGTTGCATCCTGACCTGTATACAGGTTTCTCAAGAGGCAGATCAGGTGGTCTGGTATTCCCATCTCTTTCAGAATTTTCCACAGTTTATTGTGATCCACACAGTCAAAGGCTTTGGCATAGTCAATAAAGCAGAAATAG
>SJYQ01002500.1:405433-482212 GCA_006410935.1 Redunca redunca
ACTTTTGCATTCCAGTCCCCTATAATGAAAAGGACATCTTTTTTGGGTGTTAGTTCTAAAAGGTCTTGTAGGTCTTCATGGAACTGTTCAACTTCAGCTTCTTCAGCATTACTGGTTGGGGCATAGACTTGGATAACCGTGATATTGAATGGTTTGCCTTGGAGATGAACAGAGATCATTCTGTTGTTTTTGAGATTGCATCCAAGTACTGCATTTCAGACTCTTTTGTTGACCATTATGGCTACTCCATTTCTTCTGAGGGATTCCTGCCCGCAGTAGTAGATATAATGGTCATCTGAATTAAATTCACCCATTCCAGTCCATTTTAGTTCTCTGATGCCTAGAATGTTGATGTTCACTCTTGCCATCTCTTGTTTGACCACTTCCAATTTGCCTTGATTCATGGACCTGACATTCCAGGTTCCTATGCAATATTGCTCTTTATAGCATCGGACTTTGCTTCTATCACCAGTCACATCCACAGTTGGGTATTGTTTTTGCTTTGGCTCCATCCCTTCATTCTTTCTGAAGTTATTTCTCCACTGATCTCCAGTAGCATATTGGGTACCTACTGACCTGGGGAGTTCCTCTTTCAGTATCCTATCATTTTGCCTTTTCCTACTGTTCATGGGGTTCTCAAGGCAAGAATACTGAAGTGGTTTGCCATTCCCTTCTCCAGTGGACCACATTCTGTCAGACCTCTCCACCATGACCTGCCCATCTTGGGTTGCCCCGCGGGCATGGCTTAGTTTCATTGAGTTAGACAAGGCTATGGTCCTCGTATGATTAGACTCACTAGATTTCTGTGAGTATGGTTTCAGTGTGTCTGCCCTCTGATGCCTTCTTGCAACACCTACCATCTTACTTGGGTTTCTCTTACCTTGGGCATGGGGTATCTCTTCACGGCTGCTCCAGCAAAGCACAGCCGCTGCTCCTTACTTTGGATGAAGGGTATCTCCTCACTGCCACCCTTCATGTCCTTCAATGTGGGATGGCTCCCCTAGGCCCTCCTGTGCCCGCGCAGGCACTGCCCTTGGAGGTGGGTTTGCTCCTCCCGGAAGCCGCCCCTGGCCTCGGACACAGGGTGGCTCCTCCTGGCCACCACCCCTGACCTCGGACGTGGGGTAATTCCTCTTGGCCGCAGCCCTTCGGGCATAGGGTCCTCCTGGCTTCTGCCCCTGACATCAGACATGGGGTAGCTCCTCTCGGCCATGCTTAGTGCCAGGGTCGCAGCCGCCTGCGCTTAGTGTGCCGGTCAACATTAAAATTTGCCACTAACTTACTCACTGCTTTGTTTTGCTGCCTTGCTGCCAAGAGTTAAAAGGAGAGTTGAGAGAGAATGTATTTGGAGTGAGGAAAGGTTAGTTTTTCATGCAGTTCACGGGAAGCATACTTCTCACGGCAAGTATACTGGCTGGTCTGCCATGCCCTCTGCCAGCAGATAACATTTTGTCAGAACTCTCCACTATGACCCGTCATCTTGGGTGTCCCTGCACAGCGTGGCTCATAGCTTCATTAAGTTACAGCAGCCCCTTTGCTACGACAAGGTGGTGATTCCCGAAGGGGAAGGTGAAAGCTAAAATCTCTGCGGATGGTGACTGCAGCCGTGAAATCAGACACTTGCCTCTTCTCAAGAAAGCTATAACAAACCTAGACAGTGTGTTAAAAAGCAAAGACATCACTTTGCTGACAAAGGTGCATATAGTCAAGGCTGTGGTCTTTCCAGTAGTCATGTAGGGATGTCTATAAAGAAGCTTGAGCACCTCAAACTGTGTTGCTAGAGAATATTCTTGAGAGTCCCTTGGATAGCAAGAAGTTCAAACCAGTCAATCTTAAAGGAAATCAACCCTGAATACTCTTTGGGAGAACTGATGCTAAAGCTAAACCTCCAATACTTTGGCCACCGGATGAGTATAGCCAACTGATTGGAAAAGACTCTGATGTTAGGAAAGATTGAAGACAGAAAGAAGAGGGTGACAAAGATGAGATGGTTGGATGGCATCACTTATTCAATGGACATGAGTTTGAGCAAACTCTGGGAAATGGTGAAGGACTGGGAACACTGGTGTGCGGCAGTCCCTTGGGTGGCAAAGATTCGGACATGACTTGGTGACTGAACAACAGCAAGGTTGGTTTAAGTAAGATGGTCAAAGAGGGCTTCTGTGTGGAGTAATAAAGAAAAGGTGGGGGAACTACATCTGCTTATGGCTAGAGGAAGGATGCTTCAGGTGCAGGGCCGCTGCAGCACACACAGGACCTGTGTGTGACCTAGAAAGGCCTCGTCTGTGAAGAGCTGAATCACAAGGGATGCCCTTCCCCTGGGCTCCCTGGCTGGACCAGCAAATTTGGTGCTAGATTTCAGGTCCCTCTGGTTGTGTTCCAAATGGGACAGCGTGCTATTAGAACTACCAGGAAGCTGCCATGTCTTGCCAACGTGATCAGGTGGGAGTCGTTATTTATATCATAGAATCACCCACTGTACCATAAAGATGAATCCTGAGGGTACTGTGAATATCTGGGTTTGCTGTCCCTGCCTGAGTGGCATGCATTTGAAGTGAAAATGTTAAGAATCATTGACCAACCTCAATCACTGAAATAATCCAAGAGCCTTGGGAATAAAAATGCATATTCATGAGAAAATGCAGTTTGAATTTTGAAGGTTTGCACGTGTTGATTTAAAAATACACCCATAAGGTAAGACAAGTCATGACTCGGGCAAAGACAGAGAACTCGTGTTGTGAGTCAAGCCTCAAGGAAGCAATACGGCCAAACAAAGGAGATGGGAGTTCCTCACGGGGTTTTTGAGATCATGAGAGGCATCCCGTCATCTGGTAATTGGAAAGTAGGATGAAGGTAAAATTGGAATATTGAGTGAGGTTGGGTTCTAGCTCATCCCCTTCCACGAATTGTCCATTCTAAGCATCATGACTGACCCTAAGCACTGAGTGGAATGTGCCATTTCTGCCTCACATTTTAGAAATGCTTGGTTTGTATCATTCTGGTGTAGAAGCAGAGGGTGAAAGGGAAGGATAAAATTTGATAATCCTTGCTGAAAATACCGTGAGTTTCAGTTCAGGAGTTCATGGGGAATTCTGAGACTGTGTTAATGACTCTTCTTTCATGGAAGAGACAGAGAAGAGGGAAAATGAGGAAAAAAAAAACATTAGGAGAGAGAAGGGAATGGAAGCCGAGCCTTCTGCAGTGAGTAAGCAAGCAGCTGGTGTGTGGCTGGACAGCTTGAATTCTCTGTGGGTAGATTGGATATTTGGATGGAAGGGCATGAGTTCCTTGGCTTGGGTTTTCATTGTGAGCAGCAGGTGTTATAATGGGCAGCCGGGATCATTTTTTTTTTTTTTCTGAGAGGCTGGAGAGGAAACCAGACTTTTGTCATTGCTAGTTTTGTAGCAAAACATTGTTTTGCTCTTGTTTCTAGCACAACCATTCAGAATCTCATCTGATGGGGTTGGGCAGAATTAAGCCATCTGAACAAAAGTGGGCAGAGTTGTGTATTTTAGGAGTGCAAGGTGTGCATATTTGAACACTTAGATATCATTTTATCTTATTGCCAGGGGCTTTAAAATGAGCAGCGTTCTTTTCAAAAAATGATCATGTAAAAATATCTTAATGCTCTTTTCTTTAAGAGAGGGAGATCCAAACTGCTGTTCACCTTAATTGTGATTGCCGCCTCCGGGAGATTTTGGAGTAGAAGTCGTGGCCAGGTATTTTTGTTACTGCAGATTCATTATATTTACCTACTTCCTTTCGAAGGCTTCCTGCAACTTGCATATACTGACACTAGCTCCAAATAGTACAGGATAAAAATTAAGACAGTTTAAAAGTGGAATGCAAGAAAGGAACAAGGGAAATCTCTCCCCGCACTGCCCCTCTCCCCGGCAGGTCAGGGTCTGCACTGCGACCTCCTGGGAAACACAGTAAGTACTTCAAGATCCAGCTGCACTTTCCATGGAATGCGTGAGAAGATCCTAATACATCTCACCCTTGCTCTCTGTCAACAACCATTTTACGGCACTGATATTTCTCCCAGAGTCAGGTGGCAAGGATTTCCCCTGTCTGCCCGCTCCCTTTTGGACAGAACGCCCTCTGCAATCGCTGCGGTGGCCGTTGCCCACTCACAGTGTGAGCCAGGCAGGCCGGCAGAGCCTCGCTTGAGCACCAGCACGGAATGTCTCACTGGTTGGGTAATGGTGACAGTCTGGGAACAGGCAGTGACTTATGTTGATCAGCATCTCTCCTGCCCAAACTGATGGCTGGGAAGCCAGCCCCTTGGCCCACGGAGAGGACAGTGTGTTCCCTCTCGCACTGGCTGCAGGGTGGGAATCGCTGCTAATCTGAGCTGCTCGAGCCCGTTAATCTTGGAATTATCTAAGAAATTGCCTGGCACCTCCTCAGCTCACAAAGCCGAAGCCGCTATCAGTACTGCCATCAACAGGGTCTAATCGGACAGAGGCATCGCAACAGCTGAATAATGTGCACTGGTGTCTACTGGCCCCAGAGACACATGCTATCTGAGTTCTAGATGAAAGTGTAAATGCACAGAGACGTGTGGAGGCTGATTAAAAACTCTTCACAAGTTATTTTCCAGCTTTGGTTGGAGATTTTGTTAAATACACAGGTCCCTGGACCTGTCTCTAAGAATTCTGATGCAGTAGGTCTGCAGTGCCCCACTTGGGCCTTTGAATTGCCAACAGACTCCCAGGAGATGTTCCTGAGGCCTGCAGACTGCACATTGAGTTGCACTGTGCTCCACTCTAGGATTCACAGTTACCTGGAAGTTCCTGCTTTGCTGAAAAAGTCCTGGAACTCCAGGATTTCTGTCCACAGGTCTCTGGGATCTGATGGGACCGCTGCTTCATAAACGGCTCAGTGATTAATAGGTTCGAAGGAAAAGAAATCTGATAAACATGCCTCCATTAGACACCTGCTTGTTCCCCAGTGACAGGATCTGTCCAGTGTAGCAAAACGTACCATTGTTAGGGGTGGAGAAAAGAGAGACACCGAAGCATTTAGCTTTCTTTCTATTTTTATTTTCTACTAGTGCAGTGGAGTTTTTAAAAGTTCTCTCTTCCTCTGCTTCTCACAGAAAAATGTGGGTTGAAACAAAGAGTTGAGGGAAGCCTACCCGGGCCCCTTGGGTGTTAAATTCAGGCCACTCTGCAGTTACACCCTTCAGAAATGTTGATGGATTTTGAGAGGATCCCTTGATATGGAAAACAGAGGAGTGCAGTGATTCCTGCTGTGACCAGGCTGCTGGAACATTTGACTGACTCAATAATAATTATCCCCTTCGTCTTCTCAGGTAACTATTGTGCAACTGCTGCTCTACATTAAGACCCCCCCTCCCTCATTAGTTTTACTCTCAACACTTCTTAAACTGATTTTTAAAGAAATATCATACTCACAAGCAAAAATCAAATGTTAATGACCCTTGTTATATATGTCATGACAATCCAGGTAAATAATTATCAGTAGTCTAGGCAGGTCTCCAAAAGTGTGCAATAAAATTGGTAGATGAATAAATAAGTTTGTGTTTCCAAGCTAAGCACACAGAGCAAAAAAGGAACAAGTTCTTATCTTGCTCAAGCATGCATCATTCACCACATTTTTCTGTCCAGCTCAACTGTGAATGTGTGTGTGTGTGTTTTTCAAACCCTGTAGCAAACCAAGAGAAGACTGATACGAGCGAGTGTTTGTGTGTTAGTCAGGATAGGGTTGGTAGTTCTGCAATAACAAATAGCTCCCCAAGGCTCAGCGGTTCACGTGAGCTGCCCAGCCATGGTCAGCTCTGCTCATCCCAGTCGCACAGGAGCCAGGCTGATGGACAACCTACTTTGATTTGTGTGGTCTGGATTAGAAGGACAGGCAAGGTACAGAGTCTCACAATAACCATTAAGTGATCTGGCCCAAAATGTGACACTTGGCATTTCTGCCTACGCCAACAAGCCCTTGATGGACCAGGACGTGATCATGACCTTGCCTCTCTCCAAAGAGAGAATGAAGCAGTTTTCCATGAAGGAAACTGGATCTTAGCGAACAGTAGAACAGTCAGCCTCGGGTAGAATCTGTACAGCAAGTTGAATATGGAAGCAAAGAAAATGGGAATTTTATTAGTCTACAAACTACAAATGCATGTCAGTTTGATGGCTGGAATCCAGGCCTGACCAGAGCATTCTCTTGAAAAGATGAGACCTTTTTTTAGAAAATGGTGTTATTAATAGTTAGGTCAATCACTTTAAAATAAAAGTTGTAGACCACCAGGCTAAACCTCTTGTGCCATTAGTCTATAAGATGTGGTGGGAAAGGCACTGATGGGAATGAGACGTGATTCTAGCCTCATACCTACCACTCTGTACCCCTAGACAAATTGTCTCACCGCCTCTGCATATGAAGTTGTCAGACGAGATGACCTCTTAGCTTCCTTTCGGTTCCAAGATTCTGTAATTCTCTGAATTACAATCTTCATTTGGATTTATATAACAGTCACCAGAACACAGTGTGGTAGAAAAAAGATATGGGATATATTAATGATAATAGTGCTAGCCTTATAATGGAGCATATATAAGTTATGTAATGAGTTCCCTTTCATAGTATGTATATTTCTCTTTGGTGCCAGAGTTAAGTTATTGCCCCCAGACCAACTGAAATGCCAAGATTCCAGTCTGGATGGAAGTCCCTTATATAATGCTGAGAGTGAGCAGAGGAGTGATGAGCGATTGTGAAGGACGGGGACCCTGGCTTTTCACCTGCCTGGTCTCTCCAGCTTTCAGGGTCCTGTCTATTCGGATCAACCATTTGCTGATTACAAGCTGCTTTGGAAGACTCCTGCAGACTGCCTGGTGAATCATGTTTTTGCATTGATTTTCACATAAGCTAAGATGCAGTTGCATCATTTAAGCACTTGGAAATTGGTCATCAATGAACTATTTTGGACTTAATAGATTTGATAACATTTGGAGACTCTTTATGTTTTGATTTTTGAATTGTACGACCTAAGATAGTGGAAGCCGAGGCTTATATTGCTTACATTTATAAAGAAACCCAGCAAGGATGGACCTGATTTGTGGCTGGACTTCTATAGGCAGCCTGAGATGAAATGAAGCCTAAAAATTAGTTAGATTTGTTTCAGTCTTCCTATTCGGAGAATGTTCATCCTATTTTAACCTGACTTTGGCACTGTTAGTGAAGTGGCTTTGTTTTAAACAGGGGGTCCTCTGCGCTGTGTTAGGACCTTAACCACCAAACTAAAAACCACATTGAGTCCTTTAGGTCATAAATGTTAACTCAAGAAAAACTGAAGTCACTAATTTATCTAAAAGATACCTGGAGTGAATCGTCCAAAACAATGTTTTTATGTGTTTTTTGAGTGCTGAAAAGCAAAAGATACTTGAAAAGTGTAGAGCCTGATCTAGCTGAAGCGGGGCTCCTGGCTTAATTTTTGAAATCCAAAGCCTTCTTCTGATATCCCAGGTTCCCCTAAGGCAAGCTGGTGGCAAACAAAAGCACACAGGACTCCTCCAGAACCAACGTCCTTTCTGCTTGAAGTTGCCCTGTAGCATGTTGGCCAAGTGTCTGGCCTTGGAGGCCCTATTTTGAGACCTAGATCTGTTTTGAACTCTTCCACTTATCATAGGTTTCGAATCTAACTTCTTTAATTCCACTCCCTTATATGAAAAATCCTGGTAATTATGTCTAACTTAAAAGAGCTCTCTGGAGGGGAAACTGAGAGTAAGACAATTGGCATGTGGTGTTGGAAAATACTCTTGAGAGTCCCTTGGACTGCAAGGAGACCAAACCAATCAATCCTAAAAGTCAAGCCTGACTATTCATTGGAAGGACCGATTCTGAGGTTGAAGCTCTAATACTTTGCCACCTGAATGAAGAACCAACTCATGATGGTTCTTCAAGCAACTCGTGATGCTTGAAGGAAAGATGGCAAAAGAAGAAGAGGGCGGCAGAGGATGAGATAGTTAGATAGCATCACCGACTCAGTGGACATGAATCTGAGCCAACTCTGCGAGATGGTGATGGACAGGGAAGCCTGGTGTGCTGCAGTCCATGGGGTCACAAAGAGTTGGTCTCGACTGAGGGACTGAACAAAAAGCTTGGCATTGTAGTAAACACACGATCAGCATTAGCTTTCTCTCCTCCTAATAAGCCATGTTTCTTACTCAGGGTTGCCGACTTGAATAAATTAATAGGACAGCTAATGCTGGTTTTACATCCTAAATTTAAGAAATAATTTATATGCAAAAGGAAAGAATCAACGCAAAGAACTAAATATAGCAGATGGAAGGAAGGTTATTTCTCTCATCAAATTCCTTCCTTCCTATGTAACTTGTGTTATTTATCTGAGCATCTAAGATCTTCCTGTATTGTGGAATCATTGTTTTCTAGTTGCTTAAGTAAAAATAGTTTGAAATCATCCTGTGACTATTAAAGCCCCCCATGGGGATTCTTGGAGTCTGGTCATTTCTCCTAAATAACTGACTTTATTTCCTGCTTCTACTGAATTTTTCAAATCCTGCGTGTTTCTCCCATGAAGAAACCGAGCCCTGGAGAAACCTCTTGTCCTGGCTTTCCCTAAAGCACCACTTATGCAAAACAGATGTGGAAGGTATGTATGGCAACAGGGCAACACAACCTTCAGTTTAAAACTGTACCCACAGCATCCGTATTCCTACAAGCCGTTCCTTACCTCCCGTGGCGTGTTTTACATGTCAGCTAGGCTTGTTATTCAATCAAATGCTAGGTATAGCTGGAAAGGTATCTTGTAGGTGTGGTTGACAGAGATAATCAGTTGAACTTAAATAAGGGAGATTTTCCTCAATAATGTGAGAGAGCCTCAGCCACTCTGTTAAGTTTTAAGAGTGAAAAGGAGGTTTCTAAAAAGAAGAAGATCTTCCTACCACTGTAACATTGGAGTTACAGCCTGAGTACTGGCCCGACCCAATAGCTGCGTGCATGCTCACTCACTCAGTCACATCCTACTCTTTGCGACGTCCCCAGACTGTAGCCCGCCTGGTTCCTCTGTCCATGGAATTTTCCAGGCAAGAACACTGGAGTGGGATGCAATTTTCTCCTCCAGGGGATCTTCCTGACCCAGGGATCAAACCTGTGTCCCCTGCGTCTCCTGGATTGGCAGGTGAATTCCTTACTACTAAGCCACCTGAAGTAAATAAATAATCAATCAGTTTATCATCTATCCATCTCTCTATTCTATTGCTTTTGTTTCTCTGGAGACTACCAACTACCAAAGCCCGTCCCATTCCCACTTGAAAGTTCCCATTCATTTTCTGTCATAAAGCAGACTTCAGAGGAAACAGAACAATAATTTATAACATTCGTTATTATGAATAATACTGGCTATTACTTAGTCAACACTGGCGGCATCAGACAAGTCTTTATTACTACACCCCACTGTCCACCTCTATTTAACCACCCCTTGTGCAGTCTGGATAATCCAGTTTTGAAGGGACCCTTGTCAGGATTAGTTCAGTTCAGCTCAGTCACTCAGTCGTGTCTGACTCTTTGCGACCCCACGGACTGCAGCACGCCAGGCTTCCCTGTCCATCACCAACTCCCGGAGCTTGCTCAAACTCATGCCCATTGAGTTGGTGATGCCATCCAGCCACCTCATCCTCTGTCAAAAATCATCGCCAAGTGCACTGCTTCAGCACTTGGAACTCTACTCATTCCTTTGTGGGTTTTTTTGCTGCTGTGGTTGCTTACAGATTGATCGACTCTTCCGACTGTATAGGGTCTTCGTTGCAGAGTCTGGACTGCAGCAAGAGGGATCTGTGTCGTGTCCTGAGGGATCTTTTGCTGTGGTGCACAGACTCTCTGGTTGTGGGGTGTGAGCTCAGTAGTTGAGCCATGTGGACTTGGTTGCACCACAGCATGTGGGAACTTAGTTCCCTGATCAGGGATCCGACCTGTGTCCCTTGCATTGCAAGGTGGACTCTTAAGCCACCAGGGAAGTCCCTCTTCTACTCACTTCTTTGGACAAAGGTCTTGAAAGAAAATCTTTTGGTGGAAACAATACATGGGGGAAGAAATAATATGTCAGCTGCCAGGCCATCTAGTATTTTATCAAAAAAATCTCTTGCTAGACAGGCATGAACAATGACCTGTATTTTTAATTAACACAGTCTTGAGAATTGTCCCCAGGGAGCAGGCCTGGGTGCAGCCCACAGTTGGGGGGCCACTGGGCACCTGCAGGATGAGGTAGGAAAAAGATGAGAAGAAAGGTGGGAGGCTGCCGGAGGAAGTGCCAGCTCCTTCACTCTTGAACTTGTTCCAACCACACCTGCTCCCTTTAGGGGAAGCCTTCCCATTAAACAATGATTGTGACAACTTGGCAGGCAGACTGGGTCTGGATGCAGATGGATTATCAGAGACGTTTCCCCCCTAGGAGCTCTCCCTTCCCCTGCATGGCAGAGTCCTTTCTCTGCCCCCGCCTCCTCTCTCGAGTCCCCCAGGAAGGGAAAGGGGGTTATCTCCCCGTCCACAGTTCCTCCAGCTGTTCGGTGGGCTTCCTCATCGACTCTTGTTTCCTCAAGGACCTGCTCCCTCTGTCTCCCTTTGTCTGCCCTCCCTCCACTCTTGGGCCTTCTTCCTCTGCCCCATCCAAGCCTCCTCCGTCTTGACAGGAGCATTTCCCCCACCCGGCTGCTGCTTCTCTTGGCTCACTCTGAAGCACGTCTTTATGTCCTGTCTTCATTTCTTCACTGTCCTTAACTCAAAGCAATGCAATTTCTGTACATCTAACCGTGTTAGGACTCTCCACGAATCCTTTAACCAGGTGCGAAGAGCAAGAGTCGCATTCAGCTGTCCTACTTGGACCCTGCTGGAGCCTCAGCACAGCCGGTCAGTGGAGGACTCAGCACCTATTTTCACTCTGCCGTCCTTGACACTTGCTGGCGTTTCTTCATCTCTCTTTTATTGATAGCACTTTCCTTCCCATCCCCTCAATGTCAACTTGCTCAAACATTTAAATCTTACTTTTCTGTAGTTGTATTGACTCAAGATATATTCCTCCACTGAAACTTTATTAACTCTAGATGGACAAGCCTCCCACTGTAGGTCTAGAACACTCACCTACATTTCATTTCCACATAATTCTGGCTAGCTACTGGTGATTTATACTTGTAAGTTTTTCTACCATATCACACTTAGAGTATCTTCAAACACAGGTCTTGTCCATATTCACAAACTGGTATATCTTTCCCATGCATCCTTATTTTTTGCCTAGATATTGGGGCTACAAATTCTAGAGCTCCTTTATCCAAACCTATGACATAATTTTGAGTCTTCCTTCTTGATGACTTTTACACTTTTTTTATTTTTACCTGCATTTCCCACCACGATTCTGTCTCCAGTCTTCAGCGTCTTCAGTCGTGTCCAACTCTTTGCGACCCCGTGGACTGTAGCCCACCAGGCGCCTCTGTCCATGGGGTTCTCCAGACAAGAACACTGGAGTGGTTCCCACGCCCTCCTCCAGGGGATCTTCCCGGCTCAGGGATCCATCAAGCCCTCATCTCCTGTGTCTCCTGCATCACAGGCAGATTCTCTACCACTGAGCCATGCAGGAAGCCTTCAGCAGCGAGATCCAAATTATAGACCTCTCCCTCACCAATCTGTCTGACAAATTCATACCAGAGAAATTATGTTTATAATACCATTTGGGGGTCAGCTAGTCTCTCTTCTATAAATAGTGTTTAAAGAATAAGGTTCAATTTCCTTTCCCTTATATTCAGGAGCCTCTCCCATTTAATCCCAATCTTATTCTCTAAACGTCCATGTACAGTGGCCCTAATTATTGAGGCTGATCTCTGGGTCGGGAAGATCTCCTGGAGAAAGGCATGAAAACCTACTCCAGTATTCTCGCTTGGAGAATCCCATGGACAGAGGAAGCTGGTGGCCAACAGTCTATAGGGTCACAGTCGGACATGGCTGAAGTGACTTAGCATGTGCACACGGCATATTATTACCTTGAATTCTTGCATCCAAGTGTGATATTTTTCCTCCATTGTAACACTTTCCTCCCATTCTTTCTTCTTGCTCAACCTTTGGTGCCCACCAAATTTGACACTTATTTTTCTGCTTTGAAAGTGAAAGTCTCTCAGACGTGTCCAACTCTGTGACCCCACGAACGGTAGCCCACCTGGCTCCTCTGTCCATGGGATTCTCCAGACAACAATACTAGAGTGGGTTGTCACTTCCCTCGCCAAGGGATCTTCCTGACCAAGGGTTCAAACCCAGGTCTCCCACATTCCTGGCAGACACAATCATCTGAGCTACCAGTCTTACTTTATTTGTCTGCCTTAGTTGCCAATAAGTCCCATCTTTTATGAATTTCTGAAACATGCATAAATACAAAGTGTCTTTATCTAAACATATTTATGCCAATATCTATCTCGCTGAGCAACCTTCAGCTCTTTTCAAGTCAGGGTCTAGCTCTCTAACTCTTAAATCCCTGATACCAAAAAGAGTATTTGTTGCTTTTGATGCCAAGAGTCTTCAATAGATTTATTTCTACCACAGAAAGAGAGCAACCTATCATGGTGGTTAATAGTGCAGGTATCAGACTTGAGACAAACATTGCAGCTGTGAGAACTTGGTCACGTTATTTTAACTCGCCAAGCCTTATCTGGGCTTCCTTGGTGGCTCAGATGGTAAAGAATCTGCCTGCAGCCTGGAAGACCTGGGTTCGATCCCTGGGTTGGGAATATCCCCTGGAGAAGGGAAAGGCTACCCACTCCACTATTCTTGTCTGGAGAATTCCATGGACTGTATAGTCAGTCCATAGGGTCGAAAGAGTCGGACACGACTGAGCGACTTTCACTTTCAAGCCTTATCTAAAAAATGGACATGACAATAGTACCTGCCTAAATGTCTGTAAGAGCACAGAGATAACATATGCAAAGTGCTCAGCACAGTGCCTGGCATATATTAGGCAGACAACACATGTCATCTCATAGTGGGCACTCAGTGTGCAGTGACGAAGGACTGAGTTGGTATTGTATCCCTTGTGGTACAGCAGCGAAGAATCCGCCTGCCAATGCAGGAGACGCAGGAGACGTGGGTTCGATCCGTGGGTCGGGAAGATCCCTTAGAGTAGGAAATGGCAGCCCGCTCCAGGATTCTTACCTGGAAGGTCCATGAACAGAGGAGCTGAGTCCCCGGGATCACCAGAGTCAGACACAACTGAGCACTCATGGAATCAGGAAATTACACACTTTATAATTTTAACATGCTTTTCAAGTCATATTTCTATGTTAGTTTATCAAAACTTGAAAGACTAAAATGAAATAAAAGACTAAAATGAATTAAATGCTGAATTCCTTTTCGCCAGGCTTGGGCTGATAAAGTCAGTAATGTTTACTGTGATTATGAGTGCGCCTTGCTGTAGGAAGCTTATGGTGCATCTGGGTATAGAGTAAATTGACTTCACATTTGAGTAGAAAAGGCAGAAAAATTTTAAGTCTTAACTCTGTTAATAATTAGGTTGCTGATTTAAGGGGTAGGTTACTTTACCTCTGTGAATTTTAGATTTTTAGCCTTTTTTTTTTTAATGTAGTAAGAATTAAGTAAAGGAACATACTTAAATATTTAAATATTCTATTCTATAAATAAAAACACTATGTGATTGATTCCCTTCCTTGAATATTTTTACTTTCAAAGGGTTGTAATGTATTTTTAAATAGGTTTTAAGCTTTTCCCCTTGACTTAATCATTTGAAAATTTTGTCGTTGTTGGTTTTTTTTTTTAAACTGTGGACTTCTGTTTACTTGGAGCATCATTCTGGATATACAATATAAATGTCACGATTATTTATAGGTACCAGGAACTGTCCTCAGTTCAGTTCAGTCGCTCAGTCGTGTCCGAAAGAGGAACTGTCCTAGGCATACACAAATGTATGCACCCATAGGCAATGTGACAGTGTTAAAGCACTACCGAAGTGAACACAGAAAAAAGAGTAATTAAACAAGACGCAGAAGGGTGAATGTTGCATGATCTCACTTATATGTGAAATCTAAAATAGTCAAATTCATAAAAGCAGAGGGTAACATGGAAAGTGCCAGGGTGTGGGAGGAGGAAGTTAGGAGGTGTGTCAAGGGTACGAAGTTTCAGTTACGCAAGATGAGTGAGATCTGGAGATCTAATGCACAGTGTGGAGATGATAATTAAAGCTGCATCATATACTTGAAATTCGCTAAGAGCATAGACCTTAAATATTTTCACCACACGTACATATACACAGTGTGAAGTCTATGTGTGAGTGATGGATGCGTTACCTAGCTTGCGGTGATCTTTTCACAACGTACATGTGTATCAGGACACCAAGTATGCCTTAAATATATGCAAGGTTATATGTCAAAGACATTTCAAAAAAGTTGTTTTAAAAAAAGGGAAAAGGGATAATTAACTTTTCTCTTAGAGGAAGTGGTAAATCATGAAGACTTAACATTTCTCCTGGACCTTAGGGGTTAAGTAGGAGCTCACTAGATATACACGTGGGCGGGTGTCTGGCAGAATTCACAGCGTAACCAAAGGCGGGGGGAGCTTTTGTGCTCAGGAAGCGCTATTGTGCTCACGGAATTTGGCTCCCCTGCTGTGATTGTGGTGCTGAACCGTGTGTGTTAGGGTCAGCGGTGTGTTGGTGTCAGCCCACACAAGCTCACTCATGAGAGCCAGTTGTTGGCGTTGTTCCTTGCCTTCGCATCCACTGACGCCATGCTGGAAACTTGCAATTGGTCTTTGTGGGAGTGTTTACACTGGCAAAATTGGCCCTGTAAAGCAGTGTTGGTTGTTACTGCTGTTTTCCTTCAGGGAGCCGAATGTTAAAACATTCATCAGACTTCATTCAACTTGTTCGAAACGGCTGCAGTTTTGACAAAGTTAATCTGAAAAATTAAATAAGGAGATATCGTGAGTGGCTCTTTAGTTCCTCCCTTTCTGCCATAAGCGTGGTGTCATCTGCGTATCTGAGGTTATTGATATTTCTCCCTGCATCTTGATTCCTGATTGTGCTTCATCCAGCCCGGCATTTCGCATGATGTACTCTGCACAGAAGTCAAATAAGCAGGATGACAATATACACTCTTGACGTATTCCTTTGCTGATTTGGAACCAGTCTGTTGTTTCATGTCCAGTTCTAGCTGTTGCTTCTTGACCTGCATACAGAATTTTTAGCAGGCAGGTAAGGTGGTCTGGTATTCCCATCTCTTTAAGAATTTTCCCCAGTTTGTTGGAATCCTAAAGGAAACCAGTCTTGAATACTCACCGAAAGGATTGATGCTGAAGTTAAAACTCCAATACTTTGGCCACCAGATTCATTAGACTCATTAGAAAAAACCCTGATGCTGGGAAAGATTGAAGGCAGGAGGAGAAGGGGACGACAGAGGATGAGATGGTTGGATGGCATCACCGACTCGATGGACATGGGCTTGAGTAAACTCTGGGAGTTGCTGGCGGACAGGGAGGCCTGGTGTGCTTCAGTCTGCGGGGTCACAAAGAGCTGGGCACGACTGAGGGACTGAGCTGCACTGCGTGAGCGGCTTGCTAAGATCATCCTCCCTGCTGTTCAGCTGCTCAGTCGCGTCCAACTCTTTGTGACCCCATGGACTACAGCATGCCGGGCTTCCCTGTCCTTCACTGTCTCCCGTGGTTTGCTCAAATTAATGTCCACTGAGTTCGTGATGCCATCCAACAATCTCATCCTCTGTCACCCTCTTCTCCTCCTGCCCTCAGTCTTCTTCAGTGAGTCACCACTTGACATCAGGTGACCAAAGTACTGGAGCCTCAGCTTCAGCATTTGTCAAGATCAGCCAAGGCAGTTGAACTTTAAATAAGCTCCATTTGTGACTTATATTGACACAGGGCATTTCATGGCCAAATCCTCTGGAAAATAAGACAAGGCAAAGGGGTAGCACACATGTATCTAAACAGAAACCAGATTGTTGAGGGCAAATGGTTATAAGGTGGGTGAACAGATCAGCACTGGCAATGCTCAGGGTAAGGAGTAAAACCATTTGGAAAATATTTGATTGCCTTGTCAGCCAAAATAAAATGTTCTCTGCAGTTGTAAGAATTCTAAGAGTCATTTCTACTGTGCAAACATTTCTTGCTTCTGCTGACATTTCTTCTTGACAACACTCCATCTTTTAGGCGATAGAAAGTAAACTTTGAGCCTATGAAATTATTTTTAAAAAACATTTCATTCTTGCGTTCCCTTTAGAAAAAGTGACTAATGAAGTCTTTCATATGTAATAAGGAAATATACTAAAACGTAAAAGTGGCAAATTAGATAATGTCCTTAAGTAGATGATCAATCACAGCTCTGGGGGGCTTGGTTGTTCTTGAAATGATCAATGAGAGCAAGCTAGATACTGAACTGATTTGGAATATGTTTTAAGTGTGTTATACAATCGGAAAGGAAGACCAAGAACAAGGGGAGGTCAGAAATTAAGGCAGAGAAAAAACTTAAAAACACCATACAAAACTGGCATAAATTTGAATATGTCCACACTAATTTTTATTAATAGTTAATAACCTTTAAGGGCTTTCTTGGTGGCTTAGTTGGTAAAAAAATCTGCCTGCAATGTGGGAACCCTGGGTTCAATCCCTGGATTGGGAAGATTCCCTGGAGGAGGGCATGGCAGTATGCTTTCCTGGAGAATCCCGTGCACAGAGTCTTTCCTGGAGAATCCCGTGGACAGTATTTCCTAGAGAATCCCGTGGACAGTCTTTCCTAGAGAATCCCGTGGACAGAGTAGTCTAGCAGGCTGCAGTCTATGGGGCTGCAAAGAGTGACTAAGCTCAGCACAATAACTTCTAAAGCCTAAATTTGAGTAAAATAGTTTATCAATAAGGAAAGATGCACTTACTGGGTGCTTGCTATATGCCAGGATTTATTTTAAATGCTTTACAAGTATTTTCTTGTTCAATATTCTCAACAACTCCATAACATAGTTAATTATTACTGTCTCTGCTGCTACTGCTAAGTCACTTCAGTCATGTCCGACTCTGTGAGACCCCATAGATGGCAGCCCATCTGGCTCCCCAATCCCTGGGATTCTCTAGGCAAGAACACTGGAGTGGGTTGCCATTTCCTTCTCCAATGCATGAAAGTGAAAAGTGAAAGTGAAGTCGCTTAGTCATGTCCGACTTTTAGCGACCCCATGGACGGCAGCCCACCAGGCTCCTCCACCCGTGGGATTTTCCAGGCAAGAGTACTAGAGTCTACTTTGCTGCAAATAAGCATAGGCACAATGTCAAAAGAAGAGTAGGTGGCAGACCCAGGATTCAAACTCACGTGATCGGTAGCTTTAGCAGCAATACCACTTAACACCATCCTATAAAATAGCGTTTCTCAAAGTGTGAGCTCTGGAACAACAGCAGCAGCCTAACTTGGAGCTTGTTAGAAACACGGATTGTGTAACAGGAGGAAAGCTGGAAAATTAAAAAATGCCTGGCAACTAAATAACACACATTGAACAACAAATGGATAGAAGACAAAGTCAAAAGGGAAATTCAAAAATGCCTTGAGACAGATGATAATAGAAACACGAAATACCAAAACTTACAGGATGTAGCCAAAGAAGCTCTAAGAGCTAAGTTTTCAGTAATGAATGCAAGTATCAGGGAAGAAGAAAGATCTCACATTAAAAAACTGAACTTTATACCTCAAGTGGAATAGTTAACAGGAAAAAAATAGAAAAAATAACAAAAGTGAGTTGATTATTTGAAAAAAAAGTGACAAATCTTTAGCTAAACTAACCAAAAACAAGAAAGAAGAATCAAATAAATAAAGTTTCAGATGAAAGAGGAGATATTACAGTTGATACCACAGAAATATAAAGGGTCATAAGAGAATACTATGAACAATTATATGCAATATGTTTGACAACCTAAGAAACCTCACCAGACCAATAATGATTAAGCAAATTGGACCAATAACCTAAAATCTCCCAACAAAGAAAAGACCAAGACCTGAGGGGCTTTTCACTGATGGTTTTCAGTATTTAAGAAAGAATTAACACCAACTCTTGTCAAGTTCTTCCAAATATTTAAAGAGGTGGGAACACTCTTAAACTTTCCTCATGCAGCCAGCATTACCCTGACAGTAAAGCTAGGTAAGGATAAAGAGAAGAAAACTATAGGTCAGTGCGCCCGATGAATATAGATGCAAAAATTCTCCATACAGTACTAGCAAACCCTAATTCAAAGCATATTAAAAGAACCACCCGGCATGACCAAGTCAGATTCTTCCCTGGGATTTAAGGACAGGTTAATTTACACACGTCAAAAAGTATGAAACACCGCATGAAGAGAATGGAAGATTAAAAACCTATGATCTTCTCAATAAACACAGAAAAAACATTTGACAAAATTCAACATCCATTCATGATAAACATTCTCGACGAACTGGGTATAGAGGGAACATACCTCAACATAATAAAGGCCAACTCTGACAAGCCTGCAACTAATATCATACTTAGTGGTGAAAACTGCAAGCTTTTTCTAGGATCAAGAACAAGATTGCCCACTTTCCTTACTTCCATTTAACATAGTACTGGAAGTCTTAGCTATAACAGTCAGGCAAGAAGAAAGAAACACCCAAATCAGAACAAAAGAAGTGAAATTGTCTTTTTCTGTAGACAATGTTTTCACATGTGTATATAAATACAAATCCCAAAGACCACCAAAAAACTGTTTGAGCAACTAATGAATTCATTCAAGTTACAGGCCACAAAGTCAACATAAAAGGAGTTGTGTTTCTACACACAAACAATGAATTCTACAGGATAAATAAAGAAAACAATGCCCTTTACAATAGCATCAAAAATGACAAAATACTTAGAAATAAATTTAACAAAGGAGGTAAAAGACCTGTACTCTAAAAACTATAAGATGTTAATGACTGAAATTGAAGATACAGCAAATGGAAAGCTATCCTGTGTCCCTGGGTTGGAAGAATTAATATGATTAAAGTGTTCATACTATCCATTGCCATCTATAGACTTGATATAAACTTTATCAAGATTCCAATGGCATTTTTATAAAAATAGAAAAAAAATCTTAAAATTCATGTGAAATTACAAAAGAACCAAAGCAATCCTCAGAAGGCCAAAGCAGNAAAATAGAAAAAAAAATCTTAAAATTCATGTGAAATTACAAAAGAACCAAAGCAATCCTCAGAAGGCCAAAGCAGGAGGCATCACATTCCCTGATTCCAAACTATATTACAAAGCTATAGTAATCAAAATAGTGTGGTATTGGCATAAAAATACAGACATCAATCAGTAGAGGAGAAGTGAGAGCCAGAAATAAAACCACACTAATGTTGTCCACTAATATTTGACAAAGGAGGCAAGCATACTCATTGTAAAGAACTGGATCTTTTTTTTTTTTATTTTAACTTTATTTTACTTTACAATACTGTATTGGTTTTGCCATACAGTGACATGAATCCACCGTGGGTGTACATGCATTCCCAAATATCTTTAATAAATGGTGTTGGGAAAACCTGATAGTCATGTGCAAAAGAATGAAACTAGACACCTGTCTTAAATCACTCACAGCAAATATCTCAAAATGGTCTAAAGGTTTAAATATTAGACTCAAAACCAGAAAACTCATAGAAGAAGGCTTAGAGAGAAAAGTCTCCTTGACATTGGTATTGGCAATGAATTTTGGGATATGACACTGAAAGAAAAAACAGCAAAAAAAAAAAACAAGTGAGAGTATGCCAGACTAAAACGTTACTACATAACAAAAAATCAATCAACAAATATAAAAGGTAACCTATGGAATGGGGGGAAATATTTGCAAATCACATATACGGCAAGAGATTGATACACAAAGTATATAATGTAAAACAGATGAGGAACTCACACAACTCAGAAACATAAGATCAAATAATCCAATTTAAAAAACAGGCAAAAGACCTGGAAAGACACTTTTCCAAAGAAGCTATTCAAATGGCCAACAGGCACATTGAAAGATACTCAGCATCCATAGTCATCATGCTAAGTCACTTCAGTTGTGTGCAACTCTTTGTGACCCTATGGACTTTAGCCCACCAGGCTACTCTGCCCATGGATTCTGGAGAATACTGGAGTGGGTTTCCATGCCCCCCTCCAGAGGATCTTCCCAACCCAAAGATCAAACCTGTGTCTCTTACGTCTCCTGCATTGGGAGGCAGGTTCTTTACCACTAGCATCACCTGGGAAGTTCTCACTAATCATTAGAGAGAGGCAAGTTAAACCATTAAGCGCTATCATGTCATAACTGTTAGAAGGGTTATTTCAAAAAAGACAGGAGAAGACCAAAGCTAACGAGCTATGGAAAAAAGGAAATCTGTGTGTACTCTGGGTGGGAGTGGAAATTGAGACAGCCAGTATGGAAAATAGTTTTCATATAAGTTTGAAAACAGAAATAGTAATATTAATTAAAAAGAGAAATGCCATAAGATCCAGAAATTTCAGTCTTGGGTAATATCTGAAGGAAATGAAGTCACTATCTGGAAGATATATCTTTTCATGGAAGCATTATTCATAGTAAACATGGATGCTAACTAAATGTTAATTGGTGAGTGACTGGATTTAAAAATGAGATGTATACATATATTGAAAAGTGGAAGTTTATTGTTTTATATATGTACATATATATAAATATATGTGATACACATGTACATACATACATGTAAGTATACACACCACACATACACACTATACAATGAAATGGTATTCAGTAGCAACAATTTCTGATGTTTTGTGACATGAGTAAACCTTGAATGCATTGTGTTAAGTGAAATAAGTCACACAAAGACTAATAATGTGTGATCTCAGAGGCAGAATCTAAACAAAATGAACTCATAGAAACAGAGCTTGGTAGTTGCTAGAGGCGGGAGGTGTAGGCAAAGGTGGGCTACAAACTCCTGTTACAAGACGAATACATTGTGGGGAATATGTCAAGGCTGTATGTCGTCACCTTGCTTTTTAAAATTATATGCAGAGTATGTCATGCGACATGCAAGGCAGGAGGAATCACAAACTGGAATCAAGATTGCTGGGAGCAATATCAGCAACCTCAGATATGCAGATGATAACACCTTAATGGCAGAAAGCGAAGAGAAATGAAAGAGCCTCTTGATGGAGGTAAAAGAGGAGCGTGAAAAAGCTGCCTTAAAGCTCAACATTTAAAAAACAAAGATCATGGCATCTGGCCCCATCATTTCATGGCAAATAGATGGAGATATAATGGAAACAGTGACAGACTTTATTTTATTGGGCTCCAAAATCACTGCAGATGGTGACTGCAGCCATGAAGTTAAGACACTTGCTCCTTGGAGGAAAAGCTAAGACAAACCTAGACCATGTATTAAAAGTCTGAAACATCACTTTGCCAACAAAGGTCCATCTAATCAAAGCTATTTTCCAGTAGTCGTGTATGGATGTGAGAGTTGGACCATAAAGAAGGCTGAGTGTGGAAGAATTGATGCTTTTGAACTGTGGTGTTGGCGAAGACTCTTGAGAGTCCCTTGGACAGCAAGGAGACTAAACCAGTCAATTCTAAAGGAAATCAACCCTGCATAATGACTGGAAGGAGTGATTCTGAATCTGAAGCCACCTGATGTGACGAGCTGACCTGTTGGAAAAGACCCTGATGCTGGGAAAGATTGAGGGCGGGACGACAGAGATGAGATATTTGGATGACATCACCGGCTCAATGGACATGAGTTTGAGCAAACTCTGGGAGACTGTGAAGGACAGAGAAGCCTGGCGTGCTTCAGTCCATGGGTTGCAGAGAGTCAGACACAAGCTAGCGACTGAAACACAGCAACAGCGTTACAGCACGGTCACTGCAGTTAGCATGGTGCACCGCATTTCTGGAAGTTGCTAAGGAGCAAGTGTTAAACGTTCCCAACGTACACACACATACAGCTGCAGCTATTGAGATAATGGAACTGTTCACTAACGTTATTGTAGTCATCATTTTGCAATATATACACCTATCAGCTCATCAGTTTGTACACGTTAAACTGACACGAGGTATCAATCACATCTCAATATTAAGCTAGAGAAAATAAAATATAAAAAATAAAAGAACAAACACGTACAAGCCAATTTGAACCATATGACTCTTAAAAAACAAAAAGAAATGAAGAGTTTTAGACTCCACCCCAGATCAATGGAATTGGAAAATCTGTAGTGTGGTCGTCATCTGGGTTTTTAACAAACCTGCCTGTTGATTCTGTTTCCTGCTCCACTACTCTATAGCATTCTGCCTTTACAGTCTTGTATAAGAATAACTAATTGTTTTGAAAGATAACTAATATTTTATGAAAATGATCCTAAGCTAAACAGCTTGTGGATGTGTGCCGCAACAAATGGACTGAGCAGGAAAGCCTGTGTTTGTTGGAAAGTGGAACCGACACTTTATCCCCACTCTGACCATGTGCCTCACATTCCACAGAGAAAATAACTGTGAACTAACACAGATTCCAACTAATAGGATCACACTGGCTGGTGCAGACAGGTCCTCAAGAGAATAAAAGCTTTACCCTTTTTATTAGTATTATCCTGGACTCTCAGGAAAAAAATGGGAAAGGAAAGAAAAGAATATCCCTATATTTACTTCTGCTGATGTCTGAAGATATATTATAACCTTCTTAAGCATGACAACCGTCTAAGAAAGTGACTTTTTCCACCATGATCAGAATAATATAAATATGCTTACATTGGTAATTTTATATAGGTGCATTTTAAAATACTTGGTATATGTTTTATTTGCTGAGCCAGGAGTTCAAAGTTTGATCCTGTTCCATTTATCTATTGCTTCATAATAAATTCCTTTCTAATTCTGTGTATAAATTGGAGTCAGCCCCATGTACATATGATTCCTTTGTATCTTCCATATCTGGAAATTCAAACAATCATGGATAATGCAGTATTTACTATTAAAAAAAGAAAAGAAAACTGCATGTAAGTGGACTCACAAGATTCAAACCTGTGTAATTCAAAGGTCAACTGTATACACTCCCTAGTGGTTCTGTTTCTCTGGAGAATACAGATAACTTTTAAAATAGAGTTTGAGCCCTTTAACAATATTTGCAGGGCCCTTTGTGGTCTGGTTCTGACTCCAACCTCATTGTTCATCATTATCCTTCATACTTTACCAGTCGTAGTCAACTGTTTCGTTCCTTTTTTCCTTTTTCTCTGAGACTGCATGCACTAGAAGTTCTGCCTTGAACACCTTTTCTCCAGAGCTCTCCTCCTCTCCCTGCTTATACATTCAGTTCGCTTCAGTTCAGTCGCTCAGTCGTGTCCCACTCTTTGCGATCCCATGAACTGCAGCACACCAGGCCTCCTTGTCTATCACCAACTCCCGGAGTTCACCTAAACTCATGTCCTTTGAGTCGGTAATGCCATCCAGCCATCTCATCCTCGGTCATCCCCTTCTCCTCCTGGCCCAATCCCTCCCAGCATCAGAGTCTTTTCCAATGAGTCAACTCTTCGCATGAGGTGGCCAAAGTATTGGAGTTTCAACTTTAGCATCAGTCTTTCCAAAGAATACCCAGGACTGATCTCCTTTAGAATGGACTGGTTGGATCTCCTTGCCATCCAAGGGACTCTCAAGAGTCTTCTCCAACACCACAGTTCAAAAGCATCAATTCTTCAGCGCTCAGCTTTCTTCACAGTCCAACTTTCACATCCATACATGACCACTGGAAAAACCATAGCCTTGACTAAATGGACCTTTGTTGGCAAAGTAATGTCTCTGCTTTTGAATATGCTATCTAGATTTGTCACAACTTTCCTTCCAAGGAGTAAACGTCTTTTAATTTCATGGCTGCAATCACCATTGGCAGTGATTTTGGAGCCCCCCAAAATAAAGTCTGACACTGTTTCTACTGTTTCCCCATGTATACATTAGGCTTAATCAAAGTCTCTCATCCCATTTTGAGCTTCTGTCATTTCGTTCTGCTGTTAGATCTGGAATTACACCATAGTCTCTCTTATTCTGGGGCCCTTGAACATAGTGTTCACTCCTTCCTGGTCTATTCATTTTTCCAGTCTCGGTGTATCTGTACTTCATTTAGAAAGACTTCTGTTCTCATCTCAGGATGGGCGAGGTGCTTTGATCACCAGTCCCAAGAAACCTGTAATGCTTTTGTGTTTACACTGCACTATCATCACTTGTCTGTGGAAGTATAAACTATGTCAGGTAACTTTTCTGTAATGTCTGTTATCTATGATAAGATGGCAGAGTACAAGGATTTGCATTCATCTTCTCCTGTGAGAACTCCAAAACTGCAGCTAACCGCTGAACAACCACCCACAGGAGAATGTTGGATCCCACCAAGTAGATACTCCACATGCAAGGGCAAAGAAGAAGCCCCAACAAAATGGTAGGAGGGGGAAAATCACATATAGAATCAAACCCATCTTCTCCAGAGATGCTCAGAGGGCTCAATAAAAACCTTGTGCACACCAGGACACAGGAACCCCACAACAGACTGAGTGAGACCTGCATCTGAGTGTCTGAGTGTCTCCTGCAGAGGCACGGGCCAGCAGTGGCCTGCCACAGGACAGGGGCTCTCGCTGCAGCAGACCTGCAAGGCGCTGCATGTACCACTGAGCAGACAACCCACAAGCTGGAGAACAATTCTACAAAAAGATCCTCACACTGTTATGGAAGTTCTAGGGCCCACAACAAACTTCCCAACCTGGGGAGCTGGCAAAGGGACTGAGAACCCCTAGGGAATTTGACTTTGGAGGCCAGTGGGATCTGACTACAGAACTTCCACAGGACTGGGGAAACAGACTCTTGGAGGGCACAAACGAAACCTTGTGCCACCAGGACCCAGGAGGAAGGAGCAGTGACCCCACAGGAGACTGAGCCCGACCGGCCTGTGAGTGCCCAGGAGTCTCTGGCAGAGGCCGTGGGTCGACAGTGGCCGGCCATGGGGTCAGCGGAACTGCACCAGTCCTAGCACAAGTCCTTCAGAAGGAGATTGCCGTTATTGCCATTACTGGAGAAGGTAATGGCAAACCACTTCAGTATTCTTGCCTTGAGACACCCATGAACAGTATGAAAAGGCAAAATGATAGGATACTGAAAGAAGAACTCCCCAGGTCAGTAGGTACCCAATATGCTACTGGAGATCAGTGGAGAAATAACTCCAGAAAGAATGAAGGGATGGAGCCAAAGCAAAAACAATACCCAGCTGTGGATGTGACTGCTGATAGAAGCAAGTTCCGATGCTATAAAGAGCAATATTACATAGGAACCTGGAATGTCAGGTCCATGAATCAAGGCAAATTGGAAGTGGTCACACAAGAGATGGCAAGACTGAAGGTTGACATTCTAGGAATCAGCAAACTAAAATGGACTGGAATGGGTGAGTTTAACTCAGATGATCATTATATCTACTCCTGTGGGCAGGAATCCCTCAGAAGAAATGAAGTAGCCATCATGGTCAGCAAAAGACTCCGAAATGTAGTACTTGGATGCAATCTCAAAAATGACAGAATGATCTCTGTTCGTCTCCAAGGCAAACCATTCAATATCACAGTAATGCAAGTCTATGCCCCAACCAGTAAGGCTGAAGAAGCTGAAGCTGAATGGTTTTATGAAGACCTACAAGACTTTGTAGAATTAACACGCAAAAAAGATGTCCTTTTCATTATAGGGGACTGGAATGCAAAAGTAGGAAGTCAAGAAACACCTGGAGTAACAGGCAAATTTGGCCTTGGAATGCAGAATGAAGCAGGGCAAAGGCTAATAGAGTTTTGCCAAGAAAATGCACTGGTCACAGCAAACACCCTCTTCCAACAACACAAGAGAAGACTCTATACATGGACATCACCAGATGGTCAACACTGAAATCAGATTGATTATATTCTTTGCAGCCAAAGATGGAGAAACTCTATACAGTCAGCAAAAACAAGACCAGGAGCTGACTGTGGCTCAGATCATGAACTCCTTATTGCCAAATTCAGACTCAAAATGAATAAAGTAGGGAAAACCACTAGACCATTCAGGTATGACCTATATCAAATCCCTTATGATTATACAGTGGAAGTGAGAAATAGATTTAAGGGCCTAGATCAGATAGAGTGCCTGATGAAGTATGGAATGAGGTTTGTGACATTGTACAGGAGACAGGGATCAAGGCCATCTCCATGGAAAAGAAATGCAAAAAAGCAAAACAGCTGTCTGAGGAGGCCTTACAAATAGCTGTGAAAAGAAGAGAGGCAAAAAGCCAAGGAGAAAAGGAAAGATATAAGCATCTGAATGCAGAGTTCCAAAGAATAGCAAGAAGAGATAAGAAAGCCTTCTTCAGTGATCAATGCAAAGAAATAGAGGAAAACAACAGAATGGGAAAGACTAGAGATCTCTTCAAGAAAATTAGAGACACCGAGGGAACATTTCATGCAAAGATAGGCTCGATAAAGGGCAGAAATGGTCTGGACCTAACAGAGGCAGAAGATATTAAGAAGAGGTGGCAAGAATACAAAGAAGAACTGTACAGAAAAGATCTTCACGACCCAGATAATCACAATGGTGTGATCACTCATCTAGAGCCAGACATCCTGGAATGTGAAGTCAAGTGGGCCTTAGAAAGCATCGCTATGAACAAAGCTAGTGGAGGTGATGAAATTCCAGTAGAGCTGTTTCAAATCCTGAAAGATGATGCTGTGAAAGTGCTGCACTCAATATGCCAGCAAATTTGGAAAACTCAGCAGTGGCCACAGGACTGGAAAAGGTCANCTGCTTTATTGACTATGCCAAAGCCTTTGACTGTGTGGATCACAATAAACTGTGGAAAATTCTGAGAGAGATGGGAATACCAGACCACCTGACCTGCCTCTTGAGAAATCTTTATGCAGGTTAGAACTGGACATGGAACAACAGACTGGTTTCAAATAGGAAAAGGAGTACATCTAGGCTGTATAATGTCACCCTGCTTATTTAACTTATATGCAGAGTACATCATGAGAAACGCTGGACTGGAAGAAACACAAGCTGGAATCAAGAATGCCGTGAGAAATATCAGTAACCTCAGATATGCAGATGACACCACCCTTATGGCAGAAAGTGAAGAGGAACTAAAAAGCATCTTGATGAAAGTGAAAGTGGAGAGTGAAAACGTTGGCTTAAAGCTCAACATTCAGAAAACGAAGATGATGGCACCTGGTCCCATCACTTCATGGGAAATAGATGGGGAAACAGTGTCAGACTTTATTTTTTGGGGCTTCAAAATCACTGCAGATGGTGATTGCAGCCATGAAATTAAAAGACGCTTAGTCCTTGGAAGGAAAGTTATGACCAACCTAGATAATATATTCAAAAGCAGAGACATTACTTTGCTGACTAAGGTCCGTCTAGTCAAGGCTACGGTTTTTCCTGAGGTCATGTATGGATGTGAGAGTTGGACTGTGAAGAAGGCTGAGAGCTGAAGAATTGATGCTTTTGAGGTGTGGTGTTGGAGAAGACTCTTGAGAGTCCCTTGGACTTCGGGGAGATCCAACCAGTCCATTCTGAAGGAGATCAGCCCTGGGATTTCTTTGGAAGGAATGATGCTAAAGCTGAAACTCCAGTACTTTGGCCACCTCATGCGAAGAGTTTACTCATTCGAAAAGACCCTGATGCCGGGAGGGATTGGGGGCAGGAGGAGAAGGGGACGACAGAGGATGAGATGGCTGGATGGCATCACCAACTCGATGGACGTGAGTCTGAGTGAACTCCGGGAGTTGGTGATGGACAGGGAGGCCTGGCGTGCTGTGGTTCATAGGGTCTCAAAGAGTGGGACATGACTGAGTGACTGAACTGAACTGAACTACCATACTTTGGCCTCAGGACAAACCATAGGGAGGGAACACAGCCTCACCCATCAACAGAAAAGTGGATTAAAGATTTACTGAGCATGGCCCCACCCCTCAGAGCAAGACCCAGATTCTGCCGCAGCCAGTCCCTCCCATCAGGAAGCTTCCACAGGCTTCTACCCCCACCCATCAGAGGGCAGACAGAATGGAAACCAGAATGACAGAAAACTAATCAGACTGACCACTTGGACCACAGCCTTTTCTAACTCAATGAAACCATGAGCCATGCTGTGCAGGGCCACCCAAGACAGAGGGGTCTTGGTGGAGAGATCTGATAAAACGTGGTCCACTGGAGAAGGGAATGACAAACCACTTCAATATTCTTGGCTAAGAACCACAAGAACAGTATGTAAAGGCAAAAAGCTGGACACTGAAAGATGAACACCCCAGTCAGTAGGTGCCCAATATGCTACTGGAGAAGAGAGAAGAAATAACTCCAAAAAGAATGGAGAGTCTGAACCAAAGCAAATACAATGCCCAGTCGTGGATGTGACTGGTGATGGAAGTAAAGTCTGATGCTGTAAAGAACATTATTGCATAGGAACCTGAAATGTTAGGTCCATGAGTCAAATGACATTGGAAGTGGTCAAACAGGAGATGGCAAGAGTGAACATTAACATCTTAGGAATCAGAAAACTAAAATGGACTGGAATGGGAGAATTTAACTCAGGTGATCATTATATCCACTACTGTGGGCAAGCCTCCCTTATAGGGAATGGAGTGGCCATCATGGTCTACACAAAGGTCCAAAAGGCACTACCTCGGTGCAATGTCAACAACGACACAATCGTCTTTATTGGTCTCCAAGGCAGAAACATTCAGTATCATGGTGATCCAAGTCTATGCCCATTCACTACTCCCAAAGAAGCTGAAGTTGAATGGTTATATGAAGACCTACAAGACCTTCTAGAACTAACACCAAAAAAAGATGTCCTTTTCATCACAGGGGACTGGAATGCAAAAGTAGGAAGTCAAGAGATCCTGGAGTAACAGGCAAATTTAGCCTTGAAGTACGAAATGAAGCAGGGCAAAGGCTAAGAGAATTTTGCCAAGACAAAGCACTCGGGTCAGAGCAAACATCCTCTTCCAACAACACAAGAGGGGACTCTACACATGGACATCACCTGATGGTCAACACTGGAGTCAGACTGATTGTGCTCTTTGCAGCCAAAGATGGAGAAGCGCTATGCAGTCAGCAAAAACAAGGCCAGGAGCTGACTGTGGCTCAGATCATGAACTTCTTACTGACAAATTCAGACTTAAATTGGAGAAAGTAGTGAACACCACAAGACCATTTAGGTATGACTTAAATCAAATCCCTTACAATTACACAGTGGAAGTGAGAAATATATTTAAGGGATTAGACCTGATAGATAGAGTGCATGAAGAATAGTGGTTGGAGGTTCGTGACATTGTCCAGGAGGCAGTGATCAAAACCATCCCCAAGAAAAAGAAATGCAAAAAGGGAAAATGGTTGTCTGAGGAGGACTTACAAATAGCTAAGAAAAGAAGAGAAGTGAAAGGCAAAGGAGAAAAAGAAAGATATATCCATCTGATTGTACAGTTCCAAAGAATAGCAAGAAGAGATAAGAAAGCTTTAAGCCTTCCTCATTGATCAATGAAAAGAAATAGAGGAAAACAATAGAATGGGAAACTAGAGACCTCTTCGAGAAAATTAGAGATACCAAGGGAACATTTCATGCACACATGGGCACAATAAAGGACAGAAACAGTATGGGCCTTACAGAAGGAGTAGATATTAAGAAGAGGTGGCAAGAATACACAGAAGAACTGCACAAAAGAGGCCTTAATGACACAAATAACCACGATGCTGTGATCACTCACCAGACATCCTGCAGTGTGAAGTCAAGTGGGCCTCAGGAAGCATCACTACTAACAAAGCCAGTGGAGGTGATGGAATTCCAGCCGAGCTCTTTCAAATCCTGAAAGATGCTGCTGTGGAAGTGCTGCACTCAAGATGCCGGCACATTTGGAAAACTCAGCAGTGGCCACAGGACTGGAAAAGGTCAGTTTTCATTCCAATCCCAAAGAAAGGCAATGCCAAAGAATTCTCAAACTACCGCACAATTGTACTCACCTCACACACTGACAAAGTGATGGTCAAAATCTCCAAGAGAGGCTTCAACTGTACATGAACTGAGAACTTTCAGATGTCCAAACTGAGTTTAGAAAGGGCAGAATAACCAGAGATCAAATTGTCAACATCCATTTGATCATACAAAAAGCTAGAGAACCCCAGAAAAATGTCTGCTTTGTTGGCTACACTAAAGCCTTTGACTGTGTAGGTCACAACAAACTGGAAAATTCTTAGAGAGATGGAAATATCAGACCACCTTGCCTGCCTCCTGAGAAATCTGTATGCAGGTCAAGAAGCTATAGTTAGAACTGGAAATGGAACAACAGACTGGTTCCAAATTGGGAAAGGAGTACTTCAAGGCTGTATATTGTTGTCCTGATTATTTAACTTATATGCTGAGCACATCATGTGAAATGCCGGGCTGGATGAAGCACAAGCTGTGATCAAGAATTCTGGGAAAAATATCAATAACCTCAGATATGCAGATGACACCACCCTTATGACAAAACATGAGGAGTAAATAAAGAGCCTCTTGATGAAAGTGAAAGAGGAGAGTGAAAAAGTTGGCTTAAAGCTCAACATTCAGAAAACTAAGATTATGGCATCTGGTCCCATCACTCCATGGCAAATAGATGGGGAAACAATGGAAACAGTGGCAAACTTCATTTTCTTGGGCTCAAAAATCATGGCAGATGGTGGCTGCAGCCATGAAATTAAAAGATGCTTGCTTCTTAGAAGAAAAGCTATGACAAATCTAGACAGCTTATTAAAAAGCAGAGACATTGCTTTATTAACAAGGTCCACATAGTCAAAGCTATGGCTTTTCCAGTAGTCACGTATGGGTATGAGAGTTGGATCACAAAGAAAGCTGAGCACCAAAAAATTGATTTTTTTGAACTCTGGTAGTGGAGAAGCCTCTTGAGAGTCTCTTGGACAGAAAAGATATTAAACCTAAAGGAAATTCCAAAGGTAATCAATCCTGATTGCTTATTGGAAGGACTGGTGATGTAGCTAAAGCTGCAATACTTTGGTCACCTGATGTGAAGAACAGACTCATTGGAAAAGACCCTGATACTGGGAAAGATTGAAAGCAGGAGAAGGGGGTGACAGAAGATGAGATGGTTGGATGACATCACTGACTTGATGAGTCTGAACAAGCTCTGGGTGTTGGTGATGGACGGGGAAGACTGACATGCTGCAGTCCATGAGATCTCAAAGAGTTGGACACAAATGAGCAACTGAACTGAACTGAATGTCTGCCGCATATCAAACATCCCATAAATTATGGCTGAATAAGCAAATTAAACTAATGCAACACTGAAGTTCATAAGATTTTCTCGATGCTGCAAATGAGAGATATAGTAATTACTAGAAATGGGGGGGCGGGCACTTCTCTGGTGGTCCAGCTGTTAAAGCTTCATGTGTTCAGTACAGTGACACAGATTTGATCCCCGGTCAGGGAACTAAGATCCCACATGCCCCGATGTGCAGCCAAATAAAAAAATTGACACGAGCAAAACAGAGGAATTGGAAAGAAGTTCAGCTGAAATGGGATAAAATCAGGAAATGGAGAAGGGTTATTGGAAATAGCGTCACACAATGAGGCACATCCTTCGTGGCTGTTGTGCAAGTGTATTTGGTATATGTCAAGGCACAGGGCTAAGTTCACTACTGCTTCAAAGAGAGGAAATAAACTGTAACAGCATTTACACAAATATTAAATGATATTTTAATAATCTCCAAATATTATTGTCAGCATTATTAGCATTTGTTGTGGGTTCATTTCTTTATCCCAAAGAGAAAAACCACTTGGGAGTTCTCTTAAGCAGGCAAATGTTCTTTTCTGGGAGAGTGTTTGGTGATAAAGGTCACTGTGATCTTATAGAGGAGCTTTGTGGAATGGAAGCAGCATTTATTTATGTGTATTTATGTGCTTATTCATTGATGGCTTTGCTGAGGAAAGCTATATTGTCAAGCACCCTAATTAAGAAATAATAATGTAATTGATTTTTTATGGATTATCTTCAATTGAGTCCCTTTACAACAGCAAACTCTCATTGACTAGTTGGGATAATTGATGGCTTCTCAGCACAATGCCCTTGGCTGACTAGAGAACAGCTGATGTGGGTCTGACAGCGATCTCCAGCTGTCTCTGTTCTCACCATGGCAAACCCCAGAAAAGCAGCAGGCTGAGCTGAAAAGCGTACCATCAGTTCATGGAGCATCAAGGGTCAGCTCACTTCATTTTTGTACGTGAGGGTCTGAACTAAACCAACGACTTGGAAATAAAAATTCAATAGAACACCTCAATCAGACAAATTCTATGTAGGAGCTGAGTATGTAAAACAAGCCTCAGTGTGTTGCCTCTCACTGAAGCAAGTTTCGAGTGCAGGGTTTGACCCAGTCTCCCACCACCCAAAAAACTCTGAAGGACTCCAGGACAACACATGTTACCAAAGCCAGTTGTACTGCTTGCTACACAATAGGCCAATAAAGCAACAGATGAGGTGTTGGGCAAGGAATATAGATGTTATGTGGAAATCCAGCACACTGCTGAGGTCGGGGAAGTGTGTTCCAAAGAACCACCTTGCAAGGGTTTGGGTGCTTGTTTCATTAGTAGAACAGACTGGGAGGTGAGGAGGAAGAGTCAAACAGTGGTAAGTTCTTGCAAGTATTTCTTGGTTCTGGCCATACTTTGGAGGGGATGTGCTAATTTCTTTTTGACTGCAGCCATTCCTTGGTGAGCCTGGTCAGAACGATTCCTGTGAGATAAACAAAGGTATTTTAGCTCAGCCATTGGAGGAAGGGTTCCGAAAGATGGTCCATTATATATACTTTAAGAACTGGGCGCTGTGACTTTAATGATTAACTTGTAGCAAAAACAATAGAATACAAAGGTTAAATACTAGGAACAGGTCCAATTGGAGTCAGATTTGTTCTTCCCTGTTACTTGCAGTTTGAAAGCTGCTGGGGAAGACGATCTGCAAGCATAAACCACAGTATTCATTGGTCTCGTCTTCAGAGTAGATGTGTCTTGAAGCATTTTCCATCATCAGTCAGCTCAATTCAGTCGCTCAGTCACGTCTGAGTCATTGCCACCCCATGGACTGCAGCACACCAGGCCTCCCTGTCCATCACCAACTCCTGAAGTTTGCTCATATTCATGTCCACTGAGTCAGTGATGCCATCCAACCATCTCATCCTCTGTCGTCCCCTTCTCCCGCCTTCAATCTTTCCCAGCATCAGGGTCTTTTCCAATGAGTCAGCTCTTCGCATCAGGTGGCCAAAGTACAGGAGTTTCAGCTTCAACATCAGTCCTTCCAATGAACACTCAGAACTGATTTCCTTTAGGATGGACTGGTTGATCTTCTTGCTGTTCAAGGGACTCTCAAGAGTCTTCTCCAACACCAAAGTTCAACAGCGTCAATGCTTCAGCACTCAGCTTTCTTCACAGTCCAACTCTCACATCCATGCATGACCACTGGAAAAACCATAGCCTTGACTAGATGGACCTTTCTTGGCAAAGTAATGTCTCTGCTTTTTAATATGCTATATAGGTTGGCCATGAACTTTCTTCCAAGGAGCAAGGGTCTTTTAATTTCATGGCTACAGTCATAATCTACAGTGATTTTGGAGCCCAGAAAAATAAAGTTTGACACTGTTTCTCCATCTATTTCCCATGAAGTAATGGGACCGGATGCCATGATCTTTGTTATCTGAATGTTGAGCTTAAAGCCAACTTTTTCACTCTCCTCTTTCACTTTCATCAAGAGGCCCTTTAGTTCTTCTTCACTTTCTGCCATAAGGGTAGTGTCATCTGCATATCTGAGGTTATTGATATTTCTCCCAGCAATCTTGATTCCAGCTTGTGCTTCATCCAGTCCAGTGTTTCTCATNCATTCCAGGATGTCAGGCTCCAGATGAGTGATCACACCATTGTGATTATCTGGGTCATGAAGAACTTTTTTGTACAGTTGTTCTGTGTATTCTTGCCACCTCTTATTAATATCTTCTGCTTCTGTTAGGTCCATACCATTTCTGTCCTTTATTGTGCCCATCTTTGCATGAAAGTTTCCCTTGGTATCTCTAATTTTCTTGAAGAGATCTCTAGTCTTTCCCATTCTATTGTTTTCCTCTATTTCTTTGCATTGATCGCAGAGGAAGGCTTTCTTATCTCTCTTTGCTGTTCTTGGAACTCTGCGTTCAAATGGGTATGTCTTCCCTTTCCTCATTTGCCTTTGGCTTCTCTTTTTTCACAGCTATTTGTAAGGCCTCCTCAGACAACCATTTTGCCTTTTTGCATTTATTTTTCTTGGCAATAATCTTGATCACTGTGTCTTGTACAATATCACGAACCTCTGTCCACAGTTCTTCAGGCCCTCTATCAGATCTAATCCCTTGAATCTGCTCGTCACTTCCACTGTATAGTCGTAAGGGATTTGATTTAGGTCATACCTGAATGGTCTAGTAGTTTCCCCTACTTTTTTCAATTTAGGTCTTCAGTTTCCCTTTGTAGTCGTCTCACAATATCGAGTCTGGCTCAGAACACCCAGACTGATTTAAGCAGAGCGAAGCTGTTTATGTCTGTGACTTTGGTGATTTCGCGTCTGTGTGTATGTCTGTATATACACACATGTGTGAGATAGTCTGCAATCTCACAGGAGCTTTGCATCTTCTTATTTTAGCAGATTTTTGTCAGATTGTGAGGATGTTGCAGTTATCTAGGAGAAGGAAGCAACAGCTGTTGAGTTCTGCGCCAGCTTTTTTTCATACAAGGAAATGTATTAACCATTTCATTCTTAATGTAATTAAAGTTCAGAAATGTCAGCCAAGGTCACTCTTAGCTTCTGTGACTCCAAAACTCATACATGCATGTATGCTAAGTTGCTTCAGTCGTGTCTGACTCTGCAACCCTGTGGACTGTGGCCCGCCAGGCTCCTCTGTCTATGGGATTCTCCAGGTAAGAGTACTGGAGTGGGTTGCCATTCCCTTCTCCAGGGGATCTCCCGGACCCAGGGACTGAGCCCTTGTCTCTTACGTCTCTTGCATTGGCAAGCGGGTTCTTTACTACTAGTACCACCTGGGAAGGAAGCTGATATTTGTTACTAAATGATGATTTGTATAGAAAGGAGAGAGGCCTATTTGGATTATTTGAGGAGAGAGTTAATTTAGATATATAATCATTTAGAAAAACATAAAATTTTAGTGTAGTAAAATCACTAGTAATTTCTATCAGAGTAAGTCAAGGAGATCCAACCAGTCCATTCTGAAGGAGATCAGCCCTGGGTGTTCTTTGGAAGGAATGATGCTGAAGCTGAAACTCCAGTACTTTGGCCACCTCATGCGAAGAGTTGACTCATTGGCAAAGACTCTGATGCTGGGAGGGATTGGGGGCAGGAGGAGAAGGGGACGACTGAGGATGAGATGGCTGGATGGCATCACGGACTCGATGGACATCAGTCTGAGTGAACTCCGGGAGATGGTGATGGACAGGGAGGCCTGGCGTGCTGCGATTCATGGGGTTGCCAAGAGTCGGACACGACTGAGCGACTGAACTGAACTGAACTGAAGTCTAGTCTTTGAGGGTTTGAAAGAATAGGGTAGTTGAATCAGATTCCGTTTCCATTCGAGTATGCTTATATAGTCTTTATCTAGGACCATAGTTTTAACAAGGCATGGTCTCCCCTTCCACAGGCACATTTGGAAACATCTGAAGACATTCTTGTCATAACTTGGGTGGGAGGTGTGTGTCATCGGCATGTACTGGATGGAGGCAGGGATATTGTGCAGAGTTACTTGACCCCAGACACTGATAGCAGCAGGCTTGAGAAACTGCAATCCAGAGATATGGGATTGCAAGATAAGAGGGTAAGAAGACAAGAATGGGAAGCCACATATAATTTTTAACCCACTTGAATGTTTTTGTGTTTTGTTTTGTTTTTTTTTGCCGATCTACTCTAAAGCTTCTTAGCTAGGCAGTGATGCCCTGATTTAGTTTTCTGGGGGTGATGATTAGCCCTGTTTAAAATCAAACCAAACCCCACACATATTACAAGATATTGTCATCAGTCAGGAAAGAATACCTGCCATTTAGCAGCCATCAGACTGAAGCTCTTAGGAAACTCAGGATGTGAAAACAGAATATTGGCCCAAGATAAGTGAGGTGCATGTCAAAGGATGCTTCCAGTGAGCCCAGACTCTTCTTCTCATACAAAGAAAAGCACGAAATTCCTTAACTTGAGATAATCAGGTTTTCTTTCAGTTCAGTTCAGTTCAGTCGCTCAGTCGTGTCCGACTCTTTGTGACCCCATGAATTGCAGCATGCCAGGCCTCCCTGTCCATCACCAACTCCCGGAGTTCAGCCAAACTCATGTCCATCGAGTCGGTGAGTTAATAGAAATTTTTTGATGCTCAGACTGCCTACCGTTTGTTGCAAAACTATACATCCTGGCCTCCCCGCTCACCTCCTCACAGCAGTCTTCCAAGAGTTACTTGAGATGCTGCCTCCCAGGCTTGAAGTCCTAAAATTTTTCACTGAATAAAACACAACTCTCGAATTTTAGATTGTACACTTATTTTTCAGGCAACAGCCAGCAGAACTGCTGCTGCTAAGTCACTTCAGTCGTGTCCGACTCTGTGCAACCCCATAGATGGAAGCCCACCAGGCTCCCCCGTCCCTGGGATACTCCAGGCAAGAACACTGGAGTGGGTTGCCATTTCCTTCTCCAATGCATAAAAGTGAAAAGTGAAAGGGAAGTCACTCAGTCGTGTCCAACTCTTAGCGACCCCATGGACTGCAGCCCACCAGGCTCCTCCATCCATGGGATTTTCCAGGCAAGAGTACTGGAGTGGGGTGCCATTGCCTTCTCCAGGCTTTAAATTGAAAGAGAAAGGCAGAGGAGTTTAGAGGGACGTGGCATGCGGACTTGGTCTGTTTCTCCTGACTCTGAAGATGGAGTAAGGAGCTGAGTCAAGGGAGGTGTGCAGCTTCTTGAAGCTGGAAAAGGCATGGAAACAGGTCCCACCCAGGGTTTACAGGAAGGAACACAGGCCTTGTCAGGCCTTGATTTCACTCTGGTGCGATCTGAGTCGGTCTCAAACTACAGAAACGTAAAACAATAAATTACCTTTGTTTGAACCGCTGCTTGTGTTCGCTTGTTATGGAAGCAGCAGAAAGCTAGTAGAATGAGTAGAGAGAGTTACCTCCAGCAGGTGTGACAGGATGGTCTGCTTAAACCTTAATTAACTTCGAAGGACTATCCCACCCCCCAGACATCTGTTTCAATTCTTTGATATGTTTGCAGAAATTAGATTCTTGTGTGAAGCTGAAGGAGGAGATTGCCAGACAGAGACAAGAGGAAGAGGAAAAAATAGACCATACATATCCACGAGCTTTTCCCAGGTATTGATCTGAGAGCCCGAGGCACTGATGTCTGATAGAATTTAATGTAAGCCACACATGTATCTTTATTTTTAGTAGCCTATTAAAGCAATACTAAGACACAGGTGAAGTTAATTTTAATAATGTATTTAACCCAATTTATCCATCCTATCATCTTAGCATATCAATATAAAGTTATTGATAAATATTTTACATTATTTCCATATTAAATCTTTGAAGTGTATGTATCTTACACTAAGGCACGTCTCCATTTGGACTAGTCACTTTTCAAGTGCCCAATAGCCATGTGTGGACATATATTGGACAGTGTGACTCTAGGTGAGAGAGGTAAGGATTCAATGAAAAATACACTGTGTTCTTTTTTTTAACTGAAAAGTTTCTAATGCATTTTATTCATAATGTAACCATATTCAAGACGCTGAAGGAAATGTCCATGTTTGTGAGCTCTTGTTGGCAGAAAGTCTTTATTAATTATCCTGTCCAGTATCACACGCAGACGCCACTTTTGATCTGTCGGATGCTTCATATACTTGTATAATAAGCGTCAGGTAATTGACGATTTTCTTGTCCTCTCTACTAACTTACATCAGCAGATGCGTGGGCTTTCTTGCACACTGACCAATTCTCTGACGCCAGCTGTGTGTCCTACAGTTCAGTGCGTTCTGACACAGTCTACGTGGTGTTAGCATCGGATGTTACAAGCTAAGGGTTCAGCCCCACAGGCCTGAATCCACACCAGACGCCACTTCCAAGTCCCAGGTTTGCACCTGTACCAGCTGCAAATCAGGGTCCCCATGACCCCCTCATGTCCAGTAATTTGCTAGAGTGGCTTCCAAAACTCAGGAAAATAGTTTACTTACTAGATAGGATACAGTTTAAGAGGTATTAGACTAAACCTGTGTCCTCTCCAGGCACCCACCTTCCTTTTCTGCAAGTCCACCAAACTAGAAGTCCTCCAAATCCTATAGTTCAGGGTTTCTTATTCAGGGAAGCTTCATCTCAAAGCTGTGATCAATTATTAGGTCAACATAACCTAACCCTTCTCTCCTCCTTGGAGGACGGAGAATGGAAATGAAAGTCCAAGCTTCTCATCCTGACTTGGTTTTTCTGGTGACCAGCCCCCATCCGGGACCTCACCAAGAGTCATCTGAGCTAAAGTCCCTCCCATCAGTCAGGAAATTCCAAGGAATTTAGGAGCTCTGAGTCAGAAACCTGGGTCCAAGATCAACTATTAAAATAAAAGATACATCTAGCACCCTTATTGCTTAGGAAATTGCAATAGGTTTTAGGAGTGCTGGCCAGATCTGGGAACAGAAACCAACATATGTATATATACATATATACATATATTTCTTATAGTACCATACCACAGAGGTGCAGGCTAGCTTGAGGCCATTTTGATGGAGAGATCTGGGAAGCTCAGGAATGGGAACTTTTGCCTTAGAAGCCAGGTGAAGAGGCAGCGCAAGGGGATAGGGAACGCCTCTTTCTAACGTTCCCACGGATCTGCAGGAGATCCAGTGTCTGCCGAAGAATCTGGACGGGATTCTGGAGAGGAGAAGAGTCTTGTGAAGGCGTTCTGGCACCACGTGATCCGAAGACCCCTCCGATGAACTAAGACAGCGCACCTCGAGGGATGCGGGAGAGAGCAGGGAGTGCATACAGTACACGCATGTGTATCTGGTCTCCCTTCTGCCCATATTTTAATCGAAAAAGATCCCTTAATGAGCTTCTAGAACATTTTTCTCATTGGAAGTGATCTACAAGTCTCTTGAAAATACAAATCATCGAACACATTAATTTACTTAACTGGACTTGGAAGGTTTAATTACTTTCTTATCATAAAAATTAGCAAATAACCCAGCCAGAGAGATGGTTTTGGAATTTGCAGGTTCATGCTAAGTCACTTCAGTTGTGTCCGACTCTTTGCAACCCCATCAACTATTGCCCACCAGGCTCCTTCGTCCATGGGATTTTCCGGACGAGAATACTGGAGTGGCTTGCCATGTCCTTCTCCAGGGAGGTCCCTGACCCAGGGATCGAAACCCACATCTCTTGTGTCTCCTGCATTGCCAGGTGGGTTCTTTACCGCTAGGTGTATTATTTAACCTGTACCAAAATGCCTGGCATATATAGGTGATATTTGTTTGTAGAATAAAATACCAGGCTTTTAGTCAAAGACCAAATGCTAAAACTAGTTGAGCAACTAATAATGTGCTTGGCTGAAGGAATATCAGCATAGAATATTTTTAACGAGAAAGGCAGTGATTCTGTTACTCCCATGGAAGAACACACCAGAGCAAGAAAATCTAGCACAAGAGAACTTTGTAGATTTCACTATTAATAGCCCCAGCGAGTGCTGACAGTGGAGTTCACCACAATGCCCAAATTAGAGCCCTCAGATGGGATGACCGCAAAGGCTACGAACTCTCAGGCCAGCAAGCTAATGGACGAGATGCTAAATATCAGCCTAGGACCGAGATAGATTTGTAATTACGGCCGGCATCTTGCTTCTGCTTAATCCATTACCTAGGAGCCGACACTATGCCGTTCCCCCCAGTTTCTGACTTCATGCGTTGCTGGGACTCAGTTTCGGTCAGCAGCATTAGGTAGGAGGCCAGCCACTCGGGAGAGGGGAGGGCTGGCCTGGATGACACACCAGCACCACAACAAAACCAAATGAGCCCGAGGCGGCGCACAGACAAGGCCTGAGACAAGCACTGCAAACTTGTGGCAGCGTTTCGCGGTTCTTACACAAGGCACTCTATTGAATTCCGGGTTGGGATAAGCCTTTCTGCTTTTCCTGGTAAAACTGAGATGAAAAGCATTGCTGTAAAAGGGCTAGATCTCAGAGGAAAAGTCTTAGAGACAAAAGTTTTTTTGCAGCAGATGAGGCATTTAATCTTTCTGAGCTTTGTCTAATTTATGAAATAAAAAAAAATACCTTCCCTGTTTTCTTCATTTGCATATTGTGAGGGTCAAATAACAAAAAGTGCTATTGTATATACTAGATAGGTTTTCATTTTTGGAGTAAAGGGTAACATAAATGTGAGTGACTCTATCTCTATGATTAACATCACAATCCTAGCTACTGATAAGGTATAACGAAACCATGTCCATTTGTCCATGGGGATCTTCCTTTTGCTCATTTTCTAAACTTGTCTTTCTGCTTTACACTGGTCCCCAGTCAGTGTTTTTTTCCTTCCATCAGATTGTGTTTTTTTTTAATCAATTCCCCTCTATATTTTCTCTCTGTCTAGTGTTTGCCCAGTGGAGCCAGAAATCCCAGTGTATCCAGGGTTGCTGTTGTTGTTGAGTAGCCCAGTCGTGTCTGCCTCTTGGCGACCCCGTGGACTGCAGCATGCCAGCCTACCCTGTCCTTCACCATCTCCTTGAGCTTGCTCAGACTCATGTCCATTGAGTCAGGGATGCCATCCAAGTATTCGGGGAGTATTCAGCAAATCCTCTCCAAAAGCCCACTTATCTCTTTCTCCCAAAACCTTCTAAGGAATGGTATCAGTCAGATATTGCCGCATGGTAACCGCAGCAGCGGACGCCAGGAGCATTTGCTTCTCCTGCGTATGTGGATCGGCCGGGTCGGCATCTCTAGGCCGAGCTCTGGCAGCTGCATCTGGCCGTAGGTCCAGCTGGGTCTGGTGCTTTTCATTTCAGCTGGTCTTAGGTCTGGTATTCTTGCCTGCAGCCTGGGGCCAGGGCTGAAGGAGTAGCCCCTAACCCTGGTTAGTTTCCTCTCATGAAGATGCAAACGGCACAGAAGGGCAAGCACGTGCAGACGCCGGACGCACCGTCTATGTAGCTTGTCTGTTGGTGGGCCTGCTACAGACAGCCTTGAGACATAGTAGCTTAAAAGAAATACAGTGCATTGGGAATTTAGATGGTGCTCTTCTGGGCAGTGCTTCTACATGGCATCAGCTAAAATTCGTTTAGCTGTATTCAGCTCCTGATAAGCCAGCTTCTCTTGCACACCTGGCGCTGCTGCAGCTCTCCGCCCAGCAGCTCCTCTCCGAGTACTCGGGCTTCTTTACAGCCTGGAGGTGGCCCGGGGGTGGGACGCCTTACAGGGCAGCTGGCTTCCGGAGTGAAGGTGCTAAGAGGCGAAGGTGAGAGCACCCAGGTTCCCGACTGTTATGTCACCGAGACCAAAGGGTCCAGCAATCGCCACTGGCTCATCTTCGAGATTTAATAATTTCAATAAACAATTTAATAATTTTTCGTGACTGCTTTCACACGGATGAGCCTGTTTTAAGATATCTTAAGGCTCATCACCCATGAAAGCTAAATAGAGTGATTCTTCCCACATTCTACTGAATACAACAAGTCCCAAAGTTACCCCAGATTCGAGGAGAGGGAAATAGATTCTATCTTTCAGTTGGATGAGTGGCGAAGAATGTGCAGCAATTTTAATATTTTCATTTACCACAATATGTTTCAGTATATATATTTTAAAGCCTACAGACATCAGCCAGTCAGTGATAGAAAAATGCTTGCTAATATACCATAAAAATGTTGATTCCAGTTCACAAAAATAATCAAGTTACTGAGAAATATTGAGGTAACAAGCAGTGCTTTTAGAAATAAAAATAGTTTTCTTTAAAAAAGTAAACATTTCATCACACGCTCCTAGGTCTGCTTTAAAGCTCACGTTTTGGTAACACAATGTGTTGTTAATGAGAAAAAAACATCTCTGCACAGTGTATTTAATCACTTGGACGTGTCCTAACCGTCAATTTGTGGACAGGCTCTTTTCTTCATGCGTGCTTTGACATATACATTAAACCTGTTACTAGTCTCCTGATGAATCTAATTCCCATCAAGCCTGTGACATAACCTATAACTATCACCAGCTTCTTTGTGGGAGTTTATGATCTTTGTGATATATGCCTTCTGAAATATATGTCTGTGGGCTTATGGTAAAATTAATAAAGCTGAAATTAAAACTGACAGCTCTGAAATGTTATGCTACCCTTAGCATATGGAATAACTACCGTGAACACTTCTGGGGTTTGTTGCAAGATTATAGACAGTCACCTAATGGGGGATAACTTCTGAACTGTGTGGCTAAATCTCCTTTGACAGGTTTTGGATTTGGTATAATTCTTCTATAGCATTTGAGTGTTGTGTGAGCAGCCCATTAGCTGTGATTCAGAAGATGTTTCGTGCCTGAGCTCTTCACTGCTTCCCCTCCAAGTCTGCCCTCTCGTCCACATCAAGCCTCCTCCTTCCTTCCTCTCCCTCTGTATACACTCCATCTTCTCTAAGTATTTTAGGACTTAGTTCATGGCTAGGGGATGCTTTATGAAGCATGATAAAACCCTCTTTGTCTGCAAATCTGAGTGTGGACACCTGCAAATCTGAGGGCACATATTGGAGCTCTATCTACTCGTTTATCTAGCTGTGGATTTATGAAGGTTTCCTTTCCCATGCCCAAATGTTTATTCTCTTATTTCTTCTGTAATGGTAGAAATGCAAATTGCAAGAATTTAGTCCCAGATCTTGTGTTCAGTGATCTAGCCTTTTATAAAAATCTGTCTTGGCTCCAGTTTATGAATAAATGTGTGTATACGCCTGCTCAGAGACACACACAGTCACACACACACTGCCTAACATGTGTTTACTTTTTTTAAGTGGGTGTATTTATTTCTCATTCTGGTGAATGAAGGGCTGCCAAATAGATGATAACTTTGTAAAGAAGGACGCTATCTCCACAAAAGACTTTTCAGTTTGGTGAAAATGGTTAAGGATTGGTTGCTTCCATAGCAAAGAAACAGTCAAATATTGTAATGATGTTAGAACTCAGGATTCCATGCACTGAAGATGATGGGCGACTATTAATAGATGAAGATAAGAAATAGGGCCAGAAGGAGATTATGTGCTTGGAACTCAGTCGTGTCTGACTCTTTGTGACCTGTGGATTCTCCAGGCCAGAATCCTGGAGTGGGTTGCCGTGCCCTCCTCCAGGGGATCTTCCCAACCCAGGGATCGAACCCAGGTCTCCTGCATTGTGGGGGATTCTTTACCATCTGAGCCAGGAGGGAAGCCCGGAAGGAACTGGAGGTACTTTAAATGTTTTCTTCCTCCTGTATATCAATTTTGCCTTGAAAATGCAGAAGTTATATAATATTATTCAAAACAGTAAATGAAAACAGTGCATGTTGACAAATTCAGTATTTTAGATGGGAATGTGACTCCTCTTTTAAAGTCATGGGCCTTTCCAAAATTCGTCTCTAATAAGGTAGACAATCGCTTCTGATACAGTTTAGGTTGAAGCTGCCTTTAACTACCTTTTAATAAGTGCTCCTAAGTGATTTCTATCCCCACAGGGATCATCCTTTGATGTGACACTGTTTTTATAAATAATAAGAGACCACAACAATACTAAAGATGTTCTCGGTTACCTATTCCTCAACCAATTCACTCTTGTTTCTTGGCAGCTGGGATAGTATGAGTCTGATTAAATGTCCATGTTCTTTATTTCAGTCAAGAGGGAACCTGGCTTTGAACAGGAATTTTGTAAGCAGAGATCCATGAGTCATATGTTGGATATGTCACTCCCCAGCATTTTTTCCCTTCTTGCCGCCTTGAATGAGTTTGTAGGAGCTAATTTGTAGCAACCACCTTGTGATTATATGGAAAAGGTTAATATAAATTACCAACCCAAGGCCCTGACAATGGACACCTGTTGAGTCCATGCTAGAAACTGTCTTCTTCTGAGATTTATTACAAACTAAAATAACAGCAACTCTCTACTTTCAATTATTATGTCAAATTTGTTGCTGATAGCCAATTCTAACTACTTTCAATGAACCTACATAAAGAGCTCACTTGTGGATATTAAATTTATAGTTTTGAGGTTACGTTTTCTGTGGTTCTTGTTGGTTTTCCTGTACTTTTCTCTGTTCTTCTATTCAAGTAGCTACCAAACTCCGTGCTTTGATACATAAGGATGTTTGCAATATATTACTTGGGTGTTTCCTTCAAAATCTTATAGCCATTGAGGTTTAGATTTGAAGGAAGGAAGGTTTAGATTTGAAACTGCTTCACTCTAAGAGCAGTTTTCTCTTTTAAGGGAGTCCAGAGGGGCTGTGGACTTCCCTGGTGGCTCAGAGGTTAAAGCGTCTGCCTGCAATGCAGGAGACCCAGGTTCGATTCCTGGGTCAGGAAGGTCCCCTGGAGAAGGAAATGGCAACCCACTCCAGCACGCTTGCCTGGAAAATCCCATGGACGGAGGAGCCTGATAGGCTACAGTCCATGGGGTCGCAAAGAGTCGGACACGACTGAGCGACTTCACTTCAGAGGGGCCTGTGGGTCTCATGAACCCTGAGGGTTAAAAGTCGTGAGGATGGACTTCGCTGGCAGCCCAGGGGTTAAAATCTGCCTGTCGGTGCAGAGAACACGGGTTCGAAACCTGGTCCAGGAAGATCTCAGGAGCTGCAGGGCAGGTAAGCCTGTGCCCCACGACTCCCGAGCCCGCGCTGCAGGCCTGCAGGCCCCAGGCTGCGCTCAGCAGCGAGAGGAGGCCCGCGAGAGCAGCCTCCCCCGCCCCGGCTCCGCGCCCTGGAGAAAGGCCCAGTGCAGCCAGAGCAAAATAACAGCAACGAAAGAAAGAGTGGTGAGGATGTGGGTTTGCGGAATGTCACCAGTGGCGGCATCTGGAGTCCAGGAGCCTCACGCCGCTTCTCCGACGTCCTTGCCCCGCGCCCCGCCGGGGACTGTCTCCCGGAATTGCCCCGCGGCCTCAGGGCCGCTCACCCTCGCTCTCTTAGGACCCGCGGGGACTCAAGAGGCCTCCGCAGGCTCTTAGGCTGGTCCATCCAGCAAACAGGCAAGCGCCCCTCCCTACGCTCCGGATCTGTGAGCAGGAAGACAATCTGCTGAGACTCGCTGACACCTGGCAAACTGGAGCAGAAATAAGATTAAGGCCCCTCCGCTCCGAGAGCCCGGGAATGGTCCCCTTGTCTCCGCTTTTCTTTGTCAGTATCCCGGGACTGGGGAAGTGTGCATGGGCCAAGACCCTTATCAGAAAAAGCAGCTTGTTTTCTATTATGAGTAATAATTGCCTTATAAAAGTACACAGACGTAAATATATAGCTCAGTGAATTCTCACAGTCAATGCCCATGTGAAACCTTCGGGTACTCACTCACAAAACTTACCTTTGTGAATTAAGCTTGGGAAACTGATGTCCATGATTGTGTGTAGCTGCAATTCATTCATTTTCTGCTGCTGTGTAGTGTGCCATTCTACAAAACATCATAACATATTTAGCTATTTTATCATTGAAGGACATTTGTATTCTTTCAGTTCTTTGAATAAAACTCCTATGACTTTAGCAGGAGGTGCTGCTGCTGCTGCTAAGTCACCTCAGTCATGTTCGACTCTGTGCGAGCCCATAGACGACAGCCCACCAGGCTCCCCTGTCCCTGGGATTCTCCAGGCAAGAACACTGGAGTGGGTTGCCATTGCCTTCTCCAATGCATGAAAGTGAAAAGTGCAAGTGAAGTTGTTCAGGCTTGTCCAACTCTTCGCGACCCTGGACTGCAGCCTGCCAGGCTCCTCTGTCCATGGGATTTTCCAGGCAAGAGCACTGGAGTGGGGTGCCATTGCCTTCTCCGTTAGCAGGAGCACCCAGTTCCAAAAGTGATACACACAGGCCCTCTGCATTCCCCAGTCCCTGCTACACTCTCCTGATGGACTCCCTGGTTAGCTGGCTGGTCCTCAACTGATCCTCTGACACGAATTAATCACAGTGCCCTCAAGACAGCTTTCCTAACTGGCCGTGATGGACTGGTTCCAGAAGACATTTGGCCTCAAGTTTTTCCAAAAATTCCTGGGAATCTTGATTTGGAACAGGAGGGAGTATATCTCTGAGTTGCTAGAATATAATGCATAAATCCAGGAATTTTTGGCAGCTCTGTTTTCCAAATGGAAGGAGAAAATATTTAAAAAGGAAAAAAAGCAGCTGTCCGTGGGGGCAGAGATGTAAGATTGCAGAGAACCCTGATGATCAGATTCCTGGTGTCAATTTGTCCTGGAGCTTCTATATCTTTATAACAAATTCACTGATTAGAGTTTGGTTTGAGCTTCTTTTCTATGCAAATATAAGAGCCTTAACATTACATATATTTATTATTATATTATAATTGTAGTTACTTTAAAGTAATTTTATATGTGAGGCTTTAAGTATCTGCTGCTGCTGCTGCTATTAAGTTGCTTCAGTCGTGTCCGACTCTGTGCAGCCCCATAGACGGCAGCCCACCGGGCTTGCCCGTCCCTGGGATTCTCCAGGCAAGAACACAGGAGTGTCTGGTAAGATACTAATGTGTTGAATGAACTTGGACAGGTAAAAGTACTTCTCTATAACTCAAATTACTCATTAGTAACATATGGGAGTTTGGATAGTAAGATCTCAAGAGTCCACTTCATACCAAATACAAAATTGTTCTATCCGAGCAACAGCAGAAAAAGCATTATTTGCACTTGACTTCTTAGAGGTGACCCTGAGAGAAAACAATTTATTCTCAAAAACGTTTAAACCAAAATATTTGAGAGCTCCTCTACTTCTTAGTAAATGGTACATTCTGCATTAGAATATTTCCTGGTGCATAGCAGGCACTCAATAAATATTTGTCAAATGAAAGAATAAATGAATGACTATCCACTTGAGATATTTTATATCCCAGGATCTAGAACATTAAGCACATGTTCTAATGATGTCAGTTTTTATTTGACCCTTGCCATAAATCACTAGTCTTTACAAAAGTCAGACGCAGTCTTCCGAACATGTGGTCTTCTGCCTCTGGGCTGATTCAGAACCAAAGGGGTTAATGAGGAGCCGGCTGTCTCCATAGGGTTGCTGTGAAGCACAGGAAAAAGTGCGGTGCCAAAAAAAATCCCTGAAGAGCAAACAAAACTTGGAACTGTGGCAAACCATAAATTGCCAATACCTTATAGAAGCGATGGATAATGAAAACTTATCATGCCTATAGTTAGTATCCTCTTTAAAAGAATTTACAGAGTCTATGAAATTAAATTCTGTGCACAGTTCTCTTAATTTGTCCTTAATTAAACAATACTCCATAAATGGTGCATTCAGTGACCAAATGTTCAGAGACAGCAAAATGGTGGGTCCCAAGCCATTAGGAATGAAATAAAGGCAATCCCTGGAGAGTCTGCAAGAATCTGGTCTCTCTAAGTGACAACTGATGGTTTAGGAAAGATAATTAACTTTGCAATTACAAACTGCAGCTTTCACCAACGCTGTTTTCCCCCAGTATAATCTTTTAAATGTTGGATTATTTCCTATAACATGAAATAGTTTACTTGGAAAGGGGAAAGGCAAACAAATATACCCTACCCTAGGCTGCTGAGTTCATCAGGAATTAGATCCTTATTGATTAATTTAATGGGTATTTTTATATCTAATGTTAGATCAATATCCATTTAATGTGTCATGCTATGCAGATTCTCAACACTAAAATTTCAGCAGTAAATTTATACATGTAACGAAACAATACTTAGATTTTACACAAAACCAAGAAAGATAGATCTTTTATTTTTTATTAGAGAATAAACATGAAATTGCTGCTTATAAATTAAGACTAAAACTTTTAAAGAACCCTTATTCTGCTATAGATTTAGTAACTTCATACCATTCTTCCTGCTTTAAGTGATTCTCTGAAAATCTCATTCCTTTATTTATTATGGATTTTAAATTACCTTCATACTGGAGTAATCCGGTTTTTCTCCCCTCCCCCCAAAGAATTCAGGCTAACCTAACTCCACCTGGCCATCTTTTCTTATGGCCACTGACACTGGGCAGTAGGCAAATGTTAATGGCAAATGAAAAGTGCCATTTTTCTGATTGTGGGAAGGACATCTTTGTTGTGTCTATGCAGACGCCCTGGACTGATTTTAGGCTCCAAACACCCATCTTCTCCTCAACATTGCTCAGTTCATCAGAGGTCAGTGCCCATCTTTGCTCTGCTTCATTTTCTGATTATTCTTGTCTCTAAAGAGTCATCCCTTGATGTCCAAGGCGGATTTGTTCCAGGACTCCCTCTGATAGCAAAATCTGCCGGTGCTCAAGTCCTATGTATATATTTTGTATATAGAATCTTACAGAAAAATCCAAACCAACTTTTTGGCCAGCGCAGGAAACGGCATAGTATTTGCATATAGCTTACGCATATCCTCTTGTATCCTTTAAATCATGTCTAGATTACTTATGTATCAAATACACTTATGCTATGTGAGTAAGGACTGGTGTGACGAATGTAAGTTTTGCCCTGGGAACATTCTGGGATTTTTCCCTCAATATTTTCAACCTGTGGTTGATTGAATCCACAAATGCAGAGCCTGAAGGAGCTGACAGCAGGTTCTGGCTGGCTGTAGATGGGCCTTTGTTATTAGCGTTCAGATGGGTCCTGCGTTCACAGAAAACGCACCGGACAACTGTTACTGAAAGCTGACTCACGCATGCAAATACCAGGTTGTCTTTTGCTTACACTATGGGATAAAGATGAAGAATCAGAAGATGTCAGAGCAAAAGATATACTGGGTTTGATTTGGTGCCTCAAAAAGTCAGATAAAAGTTGAGAGGTCATGTCTCATGTCATTATGTCCTTAGGTTTTAACAGAGACTCATGATGTCAGGGTTTCCTAGGTGGAGCTAGGGGTAAAGAATCCACCTGGCAACGCAGGAGACGTTGGAGACGCAGGTTCTATCCCTGGGTCGAGAAGATCACCTGGAGGAGGGCATGGCAACCCACTCCAGTATTCTCGCCTGGAGAATCCCATGGACAGAGGAGTCTGGCGGGCTACAGTCCATGGGGTCACAAAGAGCTGGGCAGGACTGATGTGATTCAGCATGCACGCACTCACATTGTTAAATGATCTTTACATGTTGTCTGATCTTTGGTAGGGTTTCCCTTTCTCCCTACTTCCCTTCCCTCTTTTCTTCCTTTCCCCTTCCACTCACTCATCAAATATTTATCAAGTTCATACTACATGCTAAATGTACATACTAGGACCAACCCAGAATCTGTGGGTACAGAGACAGACATGCCACACGAGAGGAAGTTACCGTTAATAGAAGCTGAAGCTCCTTGCTTGTGGGTCCCATAGATAGACAGCCACAGGGGTCTTAGCTAAAGACAGGAATGTGAGCTCTTCTATTCCTGGAGGTCTAGCTTCAACCCTGCCACAGAAAGCCCAGACAACTTGCCACAGCCAAGTCCATGTCAACATTCCCCTAGGGACCTCTCCACCTCTCCCTAAAGAAAGCAGCGATGGGAGCAAAGTTCCATCTGGCCTGCTGCCAGAGGCCTCCACTCCCTGTGAAGACCATGCCTGTTTTCACCCTCCTCAGCCTTCAGACTTTAAGGACACTCCATCTCCAATGCCTTTAACCTCACTTTCCTCCCGTTCACACCTGTACAGTAAGCTGGCCTGGATCACACACGTGTAACTGCAGCCTTAATGGCATCTGCACGTCTCCACTTGCCCAAGGGTGACTTCTCTTCTCTTTGCCCCTTTCCTCGACCAGCTTTTCACTTGGCATCACACCTCATCTTCCAGCTGGGTCTTTCCTTCCAGCCTTCTTACGGCTCATGGGATTTGCATTCAGTCTCCCAGCTCTGACCTTCCGACATGTCAAGAATCACCCAGGGTTTAGCCTCTGCCTCCCTCAGGGTCTCTCGGGATTCCTCAGCTGGCCTGGACCCCCTCGTCCCCACTGAAGAAGGGGCATAAAGGAGCACATTCACTGTTTACCCTGAACTCAAATTTTTGGACAAGTGTAGACGCTTCATGGCTTGTTTATCCTCCTTCCTCAACCCTCAAGTCTGAGATCTGCCGCTTCAAGAGGAACATGTCTACAGTTGTATTCTGACTATACTGCTCTCCATCTCTGAATCATGACTTAAATCTGGGGCTTTTTTCGCTACACAGCACTACGTCACTCGTACTCTGGAATGTATACCATTTATCTTCGTGTTTCCTTGATAGCTGCTGTAGAGTGCTGGCAGAGTACTTCTTGAAATTCATCGGTCAGGTGCTGGATTTCTCCTGGATATTGACGTGCATGTTTCCATGATTTTCCACCAGTAAACATAGGAACCGCCATCTTAACAAAACTTAAAAAAGTTGACTTGACTGCAGGATCTCCCTGAGACTTGAATATGGTGAAGCACTTGGAGTGTTCACAGAGGAAGAGAAAGGATATACTCTTGAACAGAAGTCCTGTTCTTCCTAGATCTTGACTATAGCTAGTGCTAGTGCCCTGAGAAGCACACGTTTAGTAAGATATTATCCAACAAAATAAAGTTTTGCATTCAGAGTAAGAAAAAGGCTTCCTGGATTTGTTCCTTCTTTATCCTCCCATTCCACCTTATTTATTTTCTGCACATTTCCCCTTACTAAATCTACATCAGGAACTTCCAGGTGGCACGGGGACACAGAACCCGCCTGCCAGTGCAGGACACGCAGGTGATGCCTGTCCCCTCCCTGGGCTGCAGAGATCCCCTGACATGTAAAATGGCAGAGTGTCTCAGCATTTTTGCCTGGAAAGCTCCATGGTCAGAGGAGCCTGGCAGGCTACAGTCCACGGGGTTACAAAGAGTTGAATATGACTAAGCAACTGAGCACAGCGCTACGTTGAAAACTATGTTATTCAAACATATCCTACCCTTTTCTGAACACCTGGGCTTTCCCCCCTTTTTACCACCCTCCCATCCAAACTTCTCCAGTTGATTTTATCCACTATTGAAATGACTTCTTAACCATAAAGAAGACTTTATGGTCACTCTGGCTTCCTGTTTAACTAAGTATGTCTTCCCTACAGTCTCAGAGTCTGTAAGAACCACGTTATGGCCTATATCTCGATCTGTTAGATACTGTGGGTAATGAGAACACCTTTCCACGATCAGTTTACAAATTCGTTAAAGAATGCTGTCACATGTCAGGTCCACTGTGAACTAGGACAGCCAGCCTTAGAGACATTTCATTCAGTCACCCTCTCTCACGCCTCCTATCCTCGATCCATCCATCCATCCATCCATCATCCTGAGTGAGCACCAAGGCCTGTTCTGGGGAGAGGCACTGGAAACAGAACGGAAAACACGGGAGACAAAGCACATTCCCTCACAGAATCTATGTTCTAGTGGAGGAACATGGATCATAAACGTGAAAGCAATAAGTAGGACAAGTTGCAGGGCAAGAGTCGACACATAGAGAATAAAAGAGAATGATGATCCAGAGGACAGCAACCTGGGAGGGCATGATGCACTGTTAGAGTGGTCAAGAGCTTTCGTATATGCCAGTTCATTTCATGCTCAGAATAATACTCTGAGCTACTTCTTACTAATACCAGTGTGTGTGTGCTCAGTAGCTGGAGCCGTGTCCAACTCTTCGCAGTTCCATGGAATGTAGCCCACCAGCTCCTCTGCCCATGGGATTTTCCAGGCAAGAATACCAGAGTGGGGTGCCATTTCCTCCTCTAGGGACTCTTCCTGACCCAGGGATGGAGACCATGGCTATCGCACCTCCTGTATTGGCAAGCTGGTTCTTCATCACTAGTGCCTCTGGGAAGCCCTGTCATCAGCGCCAGTCAGGCAGCCAGTCAGGCGCTCAGTCATGTCCGACTCTTTGCGACCCCATGAACTGCAGCACACCAGGCCTCCCTGTCCATCACCATCTCCCGGAGTTCACTCAGACTCACGTCCATCGAGTCCGTGATGCCATCCAGCCATCTCATCCTCTGTCGTCCCCTTCTCCTCCTGCCCCCAATCCCTCCCAGCAGCAGAGTCTTTTCCAATGAGTCAGCTCTTCGCATGAGGCGGCCAAAGGACTGGAGCTTCAGCTTTAGCATCATTCCTTCCAAAGAAATCCCAGGNTGCATTCCAGTCCCCTATAATGAAAAGGACATCTTTTTTGGGTGTTGGTTCTAAAAGGTCTTGTAGGTCTTTATAAAACCATTCAACTTCAGCCTCTTCAGTGTTACTGATTGGGGCATAGACTTGGATAACCATGATATTGAGTGGTTTGCCTTGGAGACGAACAGAGATCATTCTGTCATTTTTGAGATTGCATCTAAGTACTGCATTTTGGACTCTTGTTGACCATGATGGCTACTCCATTTCTTCTGAGGGATTCCTGCCCACAGTAGTAGATATAATGGTCATCTGAGTTAACTACACCCATTCCAGTCCATTTTAGTTCGCTGATTCCTAGAAAGTTGACGCTCACTCTTGCCATCTCTTGTTTGACCAGTTCCAATTTGCCTTGATTCATGGACCTGACATTCCAGGTTCCTATAATATTATTCTTTACAGCATCGGACCTTGCTTCTATCACCAGCCACATCCACAGCTGGGTACTGTTTTTGCTTTGGCTCTATCCCTTCATTCTTCCTGGAGTTATTTCTCCACTGACCTCCAGTAGCATATTGGGCACCTACTGACCTGGGTAGTTCCTCTTTCAGTATCCTATCATTTTGCCTTTTCATAGTGTTCATGGGGTTCCCAAGGCAAGAATACTGAAGTGGCTTGCTGTTCCCTTCTCCAGTGGACCACATTCTATCTGACCTCTCCACCATGACCCACCCGTCTTGGGTTGCCCCAGGGGCATGGCTTAGTTTCATTGAGTTAGACAAGGCTGTGGTCCTAGTGTGATTAGATTGACTAGATTTCTGTGAGTATGGTTTCAGTGTGTCTGCCCTCTGATGCCCTCTTGCAATACCTACCGTCTTATTTGGGTCCTCTTACCTTGGACGCGGGGTGTCTCCTCACCACCCCCCTTCCTGACCTTGAACGTGGGGTGGCTCCTCCAGGCCCTCCTGCGCCTGAGCAGCCACTGCTCCTAGGGCTGCTCCTTCCAGCCGCGCTGTTATCAGCTTACACATGAGCAAACTGAAGTTAAGCTCCACAGATTGACAAGGTCATTTAGATCTTAAGTATTTGGACAGGGTTAAGGCCTTTGATCACATAGGTTGTGCAACTAAAACTCTCAGAAGAGGTATCCATGTCATAGTCTACATGAATGGTCTCTCTATTAATGGGATTTGGTAGGTGGAACCACTAAGAGGGATGTGGGATAAGGGATCTGGTGAGAGATTGGATCTTGCATAATCATGAGAGCTGATAAAGAATCTCTGCAAAAGTTGTCTTTGTCTGGTGTGGGAGGGAAGACAATATAAGTGACCAGGGCTCATAGTCCTAAGAAAATTTTATGTACGTGGAGGACAAATTGGAACCTAAGGAAAGCGTGGGTCCCCCCAGCACAAACTGGATCCCACGAGGACAAACTGGAGCCCGTGTCTGTGTCTCCCTGCCCCCAGTCTAGATAAAGCGGGCAAAGTGAAGGAGGAGCTGGTACCCTTTCCCACGAGGCTGTACAGCACCTGGACCGTATCTTGAAGAAGCTGAGGAGGAGAAGGGAGGGATGCGGACTGTGGCCTGGCTGCTGCTGGTGCCCTTGAGGTGGGCCCTGAGGTCAGTGACGATGGCACAGGATGCAACAACGTGTGCATGACGGCCACTGCTTCCAAATCTTGCACAGATTTCTCCTCTGCCCATTCCTTGCTAGAATCATACAAGGAACTGAATTACTGGAAATCTAGGTCAAGTTTAGCTAAAAGACACAGCGGCCCTGGGGTCTGCAATCAGCGCAGATGGTGCACAGCCACACCAGCATCCTTTGCAGCAGAGGTGGGCTTTCATCTAGACTGTGGGACTCCAAAAGTTGCAGGCTTTTGACAGCATAGTATTACCTCCATCAGATGAGATGCAGTATGTCTCATATCCATCCATCTCATAATACCTACCACAGAAAGTAAGTGCTTACTAAATATTTAGTAAATAAATAATTCACACAGCATTGCATAAGCCTGACCTGAAAGTAACTACAGACAAAAAAATATTCTTACATTCTCTCATTTGCCTAGACTGTAGCAAAGCACACAGGCTGGGAAACAAATAACCATTTTAGACCAGAGAAAAATAGAATGATCTCTTTGTCACTGAAACACTTTGCTTTCAGGAGAGCAGGACTGGTTCCCATTTCTAAGTGTAAGCTTTTGTGTTCTGGCATCACCAGACCAGCATTACCTGGAGACAGAAGCATCAGCATGAACCTGGACACTTGTTAGAAATTGACATTCTCTATTACTCGCCTATGAAAAAGAACACATTTGAGTCTAATGAGGTGGATGGAAGTGGAGTGAAGGAAGTCGGAAAGAGAAACACCAATACAGCATATTAACGCCTGAATATGGGATTTAGAAAGATGGGAACAGTGACCCCGTATGCGAGACAGCAAAAGAGACACAGATGTAAAGAACAGACTTTTGGACTCTGTGGGAGAAGTCGAGGGTGGGATGATTTGAGAGAATAGCATTGAAACATGTATATTACCATATGTGAAATAGATGACCAGTCCAAGTTTGATGCATGAAGCAGGGCACTCAAAGCTGGTGCTCGGGGACAACCCAGAGGGATGGGGTGGGGAGGGAGATGGGGGGGGTTCAGGACGGGGTGACACATGTGCACCGTGGCTGATTCATGTCAATGGATGGCCAAAACCACCACAATATTGTAAAGGAATTAGCCTTCAATTAAAATTAATTAATTTTGTTTAATAAGAAAGAAAGTGCAAAAACAACAAAAAAAAAGAAATTAACATTCTCATGTTTCACTCCAGATTCACTGAATTAGAAATTCTGGGGATGGGACCCAGCAATCTGTGTTCAAAAAGTCCATCCCCGCCCCAGCTCAACTCCAGGTGATTTTGAGGCATGCTCAGATTTGAGGATCATGGATCCAGAAATGTGAATTCCTGGGCAAGTGAGTAAATGGAGATGTGGGAGCAGGTTTCACTTGGTGAATCTACACATTCGGTGAGTTTATGAAATGATGTGGGAAACGACAGACCTGCGATTGAGAGGATTCAGGCTAGGGAGGCCTAGGCAGGGAAGGCACGAAGCAGCCAGTAGGAGCAGGTGATGATTGGAGCCAGCGACCCCATGAAGCTGCAAATAAGAGACAGTGTCACGCGGAGGCAGCCTAGGGGACTTCTCCAGTGGGGCGCTCCTGGTGGCTGATTCCCTGTTGTGGGGCAGTCTCCGGCGAAACTGAAGGGTGACGCATGGGTTCCCACCCTGTCACTCAGACACTCTGATGGAAAGGTTCATGAAGCAACAATACAGCTGAACTGCCATCTCAAGCTCACGTATGATCACGTCTCTCCTTGGGAATACCCGTGTCTGTCCAGAGGAAAGCCAGTCCTTGAGGACTCAGCCCTTATAAAGGCCAGGAGATGACTTGATGCTGATGAGGGCTGGCCTTTGCACCCACTTTCCCTCCATCTGTCTGAAGCTCCTCTTCAGTCCAGTCCGAATTTCACGAGCTCTACATTCCTGCTCCAGTTCTTCTGCAGAGCCATGCACTTAGCTTTCCAACTCAGGGCATGATATTATGGGGGAAGAATATTTTAAAATGTGAATCACTGTGGAGGTGTTTCCTCTCTGCTCCTCTCCCCTGTGATCAAAACTGAAGATTGAATTCTCTGTGGTTTTTCCGTCCCTCTAAGCTAAGACTTTCGGAGAAGGCAACGGCACCCCACTCCAGTACTCTTGCCTGGAAAATCCCATGGGCAGAGGAGCCTGGTAGGCTGCAGTCCATGGGGTCTCGAAGAGTCAGACACGACTGAGCGACTTCACTTTCACTTTTCACTTTCATGCATTGGAGAAGGAAATGGCAACCCACTCCAGGGTTCTTGTCTGGAGAATCCCAGGGACGGGGGAGCCTGGTGGGCTGCTGTCAATAGGGTTGCACAGAGTCGGACATGACTGAAGTATCTTAGCAGCAGCAGCAGCATGCTAAGACTTTAGGGGACTTCCGCAAATGTATCAAATGGCTGAAGAAATAGGATTGAGCTGTAAACAAGTAGTCAGTGAAAAACATAAGGGGGAAGAAATAAAATTTTGACTGAGGATGGGAGAATCAAAAGGGAGGAACATGGGAGGGCTAGAGCAGAGTTTCCATACAGTCTGGTAGTGATAAAGGAGTTCAGAAGGAAAATGGCTTATCAGGCATGTCTAAGCCTATAGGAGCAGAGGAAGCTTCAAAGACGGATGCTAGGCCCTGAACCCGAAAAAGATGAAGTAGAGAGCTGCAGGGACAGTGCTGACCTTGGCATAACTCTGGACAAACGACCCATGACTCGTCCCATAGCATCTTTTCCAAGCACCTTGTCACAGTGAAAATCCAATACTTTGGCCACCTGATGCTGAGCTGACTCATTGGAAAAGACCCTGATGCTGGGAAAGATTGAAGGCGGGAGAAGGGGATGACAGAGGATGAGATGGTTGGCTGGCATCACCAACTCAATGGACATGAGTTTGAGCAAGCTCCAGGGGTTGGTGATGGACAGGGAGGCTTGGCGTGCTGCAGTCCATGGGGACACAAAGAGTCGGACACGACTGAGCGATTGAACTGAACTGTTACTGGGCAAAATTTGAGAAGTGGAACATGGAAAATGGATATGGTCAAATTTTCCTCTGAAGCTATGAAATGGGTTGATTTATGGGGAAAAAAATGGTAGTATTTCTTACATATTAATTGTATGAAATCAATGCCTTCTTAAGTCTGCAGTTTTTGTCTCACTATGATTATATCTGTTCAATTACTTTATTTTGATAAATAATGTGCCATATACAGAAGACCTTTTATCTGGAAATAACTTAAACATTGCTAGCTTGGCTGCTTTTAGAGCTCAGTTGCTAGCGACAGGGGGGGAAGGAGGAAGAGGCAGATTTAATCAAACACCAGACTCAGTCATTCTGACTGGGTACCTGGATTCTAAACTGGAGGGCAGGCTAGCAGCAGAGCCGAAGTGGTCTAACGTGGGAGGTGCTCCTTAGACGAGGAGAGTCAGGTGAGTGTAGATCACTTCAGACACAGAACGCAATAAAGAATGCTATTCCAGATAAATGAAATTAAGTCCAATCCACCAGAATGAAAGAAGGAAGTGATTACATTTGTGTATTAGCGGATGTATCAGTCAAGCTCCCGACACAAAACAGATGGGCCATTTAAAATAGAATAAATCTAGGAGGAAGATTTTTAACAAAAGTGTGGGTATAAGGAAACACGGAGTCATGAGACCTCACCCAGGACAGGAAGGAGCCTGAGCTGTCCTCACCCAAAGTCCGAAGGAGAAGGAGAGGCACCCGGGGTCGGGGGTATCTGTGCCGAGTCAGAGGCTCGCGAGCAACAGTGCTCTCCATCTGAGACGAAGCCAGGCGCGGGGTCACAGGAATGGCCTCACCCCGCGGATGCTTCCCCGTCTTCCCGCAGAGGTCGCTGCAGGCTGGACCCAGCCTGGTCATGGGACCCGAGGGCCCAGCTGAGGAAGTCCGTACTCATTTGCCATGAAACCAAAGACATTTAAACTTTAACATCCCCCAATTACATTTGCTCCTTCTAAGGCCTAGGGCCTAATTTTATATTCTTAATTTGAATTATTTTTCTTAAAGGGAGCACCCAGATTATATAAGCTTTGGACCCCACAAAACCTGGATTCACTTTTTATCCTGGGCTTCCCTGGTGGCTCAGATGGTGGAGAATATGCCTGCAATGCAGGAGACCTGGGTTGGATCCCTGGATTGGGAAGAGCTCCTGGAGAAGGAAATGGCAACCCACTACAGTATTCTGGCCTGGAGAATCCCATGGACAGAGGAGCCTGGCGGGCTACAGTCCATGGCGTCTCAAAGAGTTAGACATGATTGAGCAGCTAACAGCTTTTTTTTCTCTTTTTCACTCTTTATCCTAAGATCTGTTTTAACCTCCAAGCTCAGCCAGTTACTCAACGTAGATGACATGGTGTCTTTATATCCTAATTTACTCCTAACATGCTTTCAAATGCATTGTTCTTTAAAACAACAAAAAAGCCATTAAAAAGAAGCTCAAAGGAAGGAATAACAAACAAAAAGAACAAGCAACTTGGAGAGTCCTTGAGCATAGTGTGTTCTGGGCCCAGTGGGATTCCAAAATGAGGACAAGAAGCCTTGTCTGATCTGCACCAAATGGCAATGTTTATATTTTACATTTATTTATTTTGTACCGCAGTTCCTGTTTCAGGTGAGTTACCTCAGGGAGAAAGTCCATTGCTAATGCTCCTTGTCTCCTACCATTTTTTTTTTTTCTTCCAGATTGTGAAACCTCAGTTGCTCTGGAGATAAGATGGAACAAAATTAAAACTACTTTCATTAACATACCTAAATGCAAGCATCTTGCCTCACTGTGTGCGCTCACTGGGAGTGAGCTCCAACAGACCCCAGAATCTGCCTCATTAATTAGGTGGAGGAGTACGCACCTCCTCAGTGCACCTCGGCACGGTGGGAGGAGCTGGGTCTCATGACCCACTTGGCCACGCTTTTAGGGGCTTCCTGTCCCTATAATTTATACAACCCTCGCAACATGGGCCCTACTCCCACCTGTTATTAAAACAACCGTCTTCAGGCATCACAAGTGTGTACTCAAACTTAAATCCTATTTTAGAAGAAGAGCTCACATCTCTCAAAAAACTCCCCTGGGAGTTAGGCAAGGTAGCTGAGATTGTCTCAGGAAAAGGAAGCCCATTTGGTTCTGTTTGTTTTGTTTTGTTGCCCTGGGAAGCAACCTCCCGGCACTTTTCTGAGCCATGTTGACTAATGAGAAGTTGTAGAGTTTGTGCACACACCCTGATGTTTTGTTTGGCAAATGCAGCCTGTGACTTCAGCCTGGGATTTTGGTGGTCGACTTTCCCCCTCAAGCTCCCGAAGGAGGGGGCTCTCCCTGAGACTCAAGCTGCGCTCCACCCTCTCCCTCCTTCTTCCCCAAGGAAGGAGAACTCATCTATCCGTGAACTTGGGACAAAGACTTGGGAGCTCTTGGAGCAGCACCTTCCTCCTCCTCTCTCTCTTCTAAAATTTATTGAATTATAGCTCATTTATGATCTTATGCTAATTTATACTATATAGCAAAGTGATCCGGTTGTACATATAAATACATTCTTTTTCACCACGGCTCATTACAGGGTACTGAGTATAGCTCCCTGTACTATACAGCAGGACCCTGTGGTTCACCCATTATGCTAATCCCAAATCCTAGTTCATCCCTCCTTGCCTCCTTCCCCTAATCCCGAATCCTAGTTCATCCCTCCTTGCCTCCTTCCCCTAATCCCGAATCCTAGTTCATCCCTCCTTGCCTCCTTCCCCTAATCCCAAATCCTGGTTCATCCCTCCTTGCCTCCTTCCCCTCCCGCCCCCTTGGCAACCATCAGTCTGTTCTGTGTCCGTGAGTCTGATTCTGTTTCATAGACGTGTTCATTTGCGTCGTATTTTAGATTCCACCTATACGAGATATCATGCGGTCTATGTCATTCTCTTTTTTGCTTACTTCGCTTGGTATGACAGTCTCTAGGTCCATCCATGTTGCTGCAGAAGGCATTCTTTTTGTTCTTTTTTATGGCCGAGTAATCTTCCATCCCCTAACTGTATCACATCTTTATTCATCTGTTGATGGACATTTAGGTTGCTTAATAGTGCTGCAGTGAGTATTGGGGTGCGTGTATCTTTTTGAATTATAGTTTTCTCTGTGCATATCCCAGGAATGGGGTTGCTGGATCATATCCATACAGGAACTCTGTTTCTAGGTTTTTGAGGAACCTCCCTACTGCTCGCCACCGTGGCTGCACCAGTTGACATTCCGCCGGGTGGCACAGGACCGGCTGCTCGCTTTTGCATCCTCCCTGTGCCGTCTGCCTCTGCCCTGCCATCGCCGTCCCTGGGTCAGAGTGACTGTCTGGCCCTACTGATGGCTGGTTGTGTGCGGCGGGAATTGTCCCGTGAGGACAGGCTGCAAGCACTTCCTCCTCTGCCTGCCTGTTTTATCAACAAGGAGTAGAACACATTTCCTAACCCCTGAAGTTCCGGCTGGGCTTCTGACTTGCTTACACCACGAGAAGGAAGAGAAAGTGGCGTTTTGCAAGTTCTAGGGCTTACCCTTGAAAGGCCTGACAGCTTCCATCTTCCCCGCTCTGGCTGTGCTATGAGATTTCAGGCTGTCCTGCTGGAGAGACAGAGGCGGCGGGGAGAGAGCGCCACGCGGGGCGAGGACCCCTCCGAGGAGAGCCGAGGGCCACGGCCGGCTCCCGGCCCCGCACGCCGCCCCGAGCGCCGCGAGGAGCCCCCGGTGACCCGCGCGCGGCGGCGCGTCCTGGGAGCCCGCAGACCGCAGAGGCAGCGGGGCATGTCCAGAGGGCCCTGTGGGCATCCGCACGAGCAGGGGTAACGAATGTCTTTCCGGCAATTTTCGGGTCGAACCTAGCAAACCCGTCTGGACCACCCTTAAATCTTATCTTGCAGACAGCTTTGTGAGCGATTAAGCTGGCATCTTTTAAGTTTCCGTGTTTCCACCCTCGGGTCTGCTTGTCAGATGACTGTAAGCTGGTGAGAAGCCAGCAGCGCTGTGTGTTGACCGGTCAAGACTCCTCCACCAGGAGGTGCTTCTGTATCTAGCCCAAACCTTAGTCCCCTCCGCGAATCAGCCCAAAGGTCGCCCCGAAGCTCTCGCTTGATTCCAGCGCTTCTCCTGTGTGTTTCCCCGAGGACAGCTTCGTCACAGCACAGACTGGCTACCTTGTTTTCCGTGTTCCTCTGTGCCCACTGAAGCTGCAGGATATGTTTTATCTGAACTTACCTCACCACCCTCAGCACCAACCCTAGCCCGAAGGTATGTTTCGGAAATGCTTATTGAATATAGTACTTGAAAAACTTTACCTGACTTGCTCTAGTAAATAGAATGAAACTACTCTTCCCCAAATCTTATTTATTTTTTTTTTCTAAATAGTTTTCTTTCAAAGCTCTTGTCTACAGTTTCAAACTTATCTCTGCTACCTTTTACGTATGTAGCTTTGGATAACCACTTTCCAGTTTTGAACATCAATTTTTTCATTGTAAGATACAAATGATTGTTGGTAAAGTTTCAGGAATGGATTTTTTGAACTGTTTAACTGAGATAATTCACATCTCATACAACTCACCTATCAAAAGTGTGCAATCAAGTGAAGTAAATCTGATAGGGAAAGACAATAATCATACGATATGATTTATATGTGGGATCTAAAAAGTAATGCAAATTAGCTTAGTTATATAACAGAAATGTACTCACAGACATAGAAAACAAATTTATGGTTCCCAAAGGGGAGAGGCTTGTGGAGGGATAAATCAGGATTTTTAGATTAATGGATATACACTACTGTATATGAAACAGATAAACTACAAGGCCCTACTGTATGGCACAGGGAACTGTATTCAATATCTTGTAATAACCTATACTGGAAAAGAATCTGAAATACACGTATATATGCATATATATATAGGTGAATCAATTCATTGTATACCAAACACATTGCAAATCATCTATACTTCAATTCTAAAAAATAAGATGATAAAAATGGACAATCAGCATGAGCTAATTTTTAAATACTCCCAATACCGATCAGTAGCCCCTTCCTGTTTCCATCTTCCTCTTCCCCTAAACAAGTACTAACTGGCGTTTGGTCTCTAGAGAACTGTCTATTCTGATATTTGATATAAGTGGGATCACACACTGTGTGACCCCGTGTGACCGTATTCTCTCACGTAACAGTGTTCTTGTCCATGCTGTAGTATGCATCCGCACTTCCTTCCTTCCTGTTGTTGAATAATATCCCATCGTTTGCTACACCACAGTTTTGTTGGCCTTTCACTAGGTGATGGATACTTGAGCTGTTTCTGCTTTTTGGTTTTAATGCTGCCATGAATAATTGTATGTAAGCTTTCACATGTGCATAGATTTTCATTTCTCTGAGATGTATACCAAGGAGTAGAATTGGAAGGTATAAGCATTCTAATTTCTCCACATTCCCATCAACACTTGTAACTGCCTGCCTTTCTTACTTTAGTCACCCTAACAGATGTGAAGTGGTATCTCATGGTTTTAATCTGTATTTCTCCAGATAATGATAATGTTTAGCATTTTTCCTGTGCTTATTTATCACTTACCTTTTTCCTTGGTGAGATGTCTATTCACATTCATTGTCCATTTTTTTAAGTTGGGTCACTTGTCTTTTTATTATTGAGCTATAAGCTTTCTTTATATCTTCTGAATTACATTTCTCTTTTCAGATATATGACTTGAAATAGTTCCATTCTGTGAGGTATCCTTGCACTTTATTGATGGTGCTTTTTGAGATGCAAAAAGTTTTTACTTTTGACGAAGTGTAATTTACCTATTTTTCCTTTAGCCGCTCACGGTTATGGGGTCTGTCTGAGAACGCTTGCCTATTTTGCCCATGCCGTGTAGCTGTACGTGTTGCTCCTGAGGGTGCAGCCTTGGAGATCCACAGGTCACCTGCTTTCCTCCCCTCCATCACCTCTAGGTTAGCAGTAGTTAGCCAGGCATCCCTGATGAGCTCCTGGCTGGCCTGCCTGTACTGGCAACACACCCAGCTGTTGAGTGTGTGTAAGTCAGTCATGTCCGACTCCTTGTGACCCCACGGACTGTGGCCCGCCAGGCTCCTCTATCCTTGGGATTTTCCAGGCAAGAATACTGGAGTGGGCTGCCTTTCTTGTTAGTCTTCACTAATTTCTAGTCATCTGCTCTGTTGTTCTTAACAATGTCCAAGGCATAAGCTGCTACCCACTAAATGGAATCCTTTCAGGGAAACTTTCTCCTCCCTTTGAATTGCTTATCACTGCAATCTCCATTGTCTTTGACAGTTCCCCACCCACATCCCTATCTATTTGAAGTTGAACTTCCCTCTGCTCAGTCCTGAATATTCATCGGAAGGACTGATGTTGAAGCTGAAACTCCAATACTTTGGCCACCTGATGTAAAGAGCTGACTCATGTGAAAAGACCCTGATGCTGGGAAAGATTGAGGGCAGGAGGAGAAGGGGATGACAGAGAATGGGATGGTTGGATGGCATCACTGACTCAATGGACATAGGTTTGGGTGGACTCCAGGAGTTGGTGATGGACAGGGAGGCCTGGCGTGCTGCAGTCCGTGGGGTCGCAAAGAGCTGGACACGACTGAGTGACTGAACTGACTGATACTCTGTTCCAAATAGAGGTGGTCTCCTTCCAGAGGGCAGTGGTGCGCTCTCACAGCCTGCTTTTCTCCCTGGGAAGATGCTCAGGGTCATGGCTCTGGAGCTGGAGCGTGAGTATTGGCTGGAGCATGAGTGTTGTTCTCCCAGAACACCCTGCACCTGGACTGGAGCACCGCGTCCGGAAGGCAGCCCTAAGAATGAGCTCAGAGGAGGGCAGTAAGCATCCGACATTCTCAACCCCAAAACCCTGGATAGAGCTCCCACCCTATAAAGAAGCTCCAAGCCTCGGGCCACGAAGGAATAGAGGTTCTGCCAGTGGGAACATGGGAGAGGAGAAATGCAGAATCCTGTCTCTCCAAGAAGCAACCTTGGCCCTAGACCGAGCGCCTGGAGGAGACAACGCCCTGAAAGGTTGCTTCTTCCACCAGAAGCAGAGCTTCCTCACTCTAAACTGTGTCAGAAAGGGAGTAAATCTGGTTGTAGTTTGAATGCCATAGACTCACTATTCTTACCAAGACTTGGTAAAATTTTAAAAATAAATGTCTCATTTGTTGCATGCCCTTAGGGTAATTTCCAGAGACTTTAAATATATTTTTCTTAATGCAGTTTTCACCAGTTATGGTTGTTTTTGTGGAGGAAAGCATCTGCAGAGTTCTTCATACTGCCATTCCAACTCAGTAATGGATTTGTATTCAGTTCTTTATAAGTTCAAAAATCTTCCAGAGTCTTGTTCAAAATGGGAATTTTTCATGTTTGTAAACAAATCTGAATAGAAATGTATCATCTTATTTTTCTTACTATTTGTATAATGAATTAGAGTCGAGGGTGTGAAATTTTCAAAATCAAGAATGGAAACTGACCAATGCAAATTGGGGAGTATCCAGAAATATTTAGAAGAAGAATACCATTATCCTCACAGAAATGATCATGTGATTAATACTGCTAATGTAAAACCACAAAAAACTGAATAATCTTGTGGTCCAGTCTAAATCTGAGATACAGTTTAAAAATTAGTCCAATGTTTAATTTAAAGTGAAATTTGTTTTTTAAAGTCTTCTGTAAATGTGATAAAAGGATGCCATTTGATATCATTATGTTTTTACGTTCTACCTTGACAATTCTTTCTTTCATGTAAGTCAGATTGTAAATCTTATATTCTCTCTAAAAGCTCATTGAATTCCATCCCCCACCCTTCAGAATACAACCCACATGGCCTTTTCTCTTTCTCTATTTTTTTTTAATGTTTGTATACATTCCTTTCTCTTCCACCATTAACCTTCTGGTTTTTCCCGTGTCAATCACTCAGGCAATTGCCAGGGACTTGCTGTTCTCAAATGCAGTTATTTTCATGATTCTCTACAAGAAAGAGTCAGGATCCAAGCTGGCAGACACAGACTTCTCCTTAATAGTGTAGAAGGATAAGAGGTTCTGGATTCCTAAGCATTAATTTTATGTTTCCTGTTTACTAGAAGAAAAGAATTGCTGATGTCAAAATCCTTCTGAAGCGGTAAAAATGTCAATCATGGGAATGGCGGACTTTCGTCAACATACAGTGTTGGCAAAAAAACATCTGTTTTAACTAATCACTTATTTTATTCTCAACCACTTTGAGAAAACTAAGGCATTTTAGCAGACATTTTAAAAATACCTATTTTGTAAAAATTAAATTATATAGCTAGGATAAAACCCACTTCTTTAATAGGTATTTAATTAGTGTGGTTTTGCTTCTATTCCCTGCCTACTCTTGGGGAGCAGAACTTGTAAATACAAAGAACGGGAGGGCGTCACACCCTTTCTCGAGACCTCTACTGGCTCCTTCGGATCTGCCTGAAGATACTAAAATATGCCTAGAATCCCGGCAATGACTTTCTAGGAATTAGCAGTTGAGTTGAATAAGAATCTCTGACAGTGGCTTAGGGTTATTCGCTAACATATTTACTGTACAGATGTACATGGGTAGAATTCAAGCGAGAACTGGTACAGCGTTCCACATTTGCATTAATTAACACAACACTGGAAGTGACACTGTGGGTAGTTTTAAAAATATTTTTCAACTCACTATTGCTTATGCCGACCTCCGACCTCTTGAAAATATAATATGGAAATATTTTCCTTACCAAAATAATTTTTCTTCTGTTTTATGAGGCTTCTGTCTTCTCATTGGAGCTTTTCTCCTAACTGTTTTCTATTTTGTAGAGTTAAAAATTGAGTAGAGAATGATTAAAGAATGAGAAGTAGATAAATAGACTTATTTTGATCCAAGGCACAAAGTTCACATAAAATCCTAGAATCTAGAGGCAAGCACACTTGAATTGGAGAATGTCTGTCCTTAAAATGTACATAGAATGGCATTTGCTGGGAAAGTGAGTCTGGACTCTACAGGGCTATGAGAACATTCTGCCATCTGCAGACATATTCTGTGTCATTATCACAGCTACCATTTCTAGTATATCATTGTCCTATCTCTCACTAAGAAGGAGACCTCAAGGGAAGCTGTTTTATCAAACGCACAGTCTGTGTCTAGCTAGCTTAGCTAAGGTGGAGTGGTGGCAATTTTCTGGTTAAACTCCATTAATGAAAGCAATCAAACATATATCCATCTTTTTAACATAGGAAGGATCCTGCTTGACTTTGATCATTGGCAATATGTAGTGCGAGTGGGGAATGACATTGGTAGCTTTAAAAAACTGAGATTTTCCAGTTATTTGTTGCTGTAGCAGTACCTGGCCTTTCCTGACTGAGACGGACTCTTTACAGTCAGTCATGGCAGGTACAGATAAATGCTGAGTAAGTGCTTAAATCAACAAACTGTTATTGAGTGCCTGTTATGGGGGAGAAGGTGTTGCACATTGGTGATGCAAAGATGCAAAAATTGTAGCTGACCTCAAAGAACTCACAGAGTAATGAGAAAGGGAGAGAAGGGGAGAAGAGACAAAGGGAAGGCCGTGCAGTTGATGCTCTGACAAAGGAAAGCACAGCAGAATATTGTGGGGGAGCGAGAAGGACGTAGGCTTAACACTTCTAATGACATTTAATGAAGGGTTACCGCGAAAGGAGGAGGAAGGAGCATGAACACAAGCACCCACCAAAACAGCGTCGGGGTGAAGGGCAAGCTTCAGTGTATGGAGGACACTAGTGGTTGAGAAGGAAAGACGTGAGAGGTGAGGCAAAGGCCAGGCGGTGAATGACTGCACCATGTGTGTTTGCATGTCCCTTAAAGGCAGTGGGAAATCAGGTTGCAGTTCTAAAATGGAGAATATAACAATTTTCAGCTTAGAAGATCACACCCGCCCTGCTGTTATTTCTGTGCCCAGCCCCACATCCCCTCAGCCCATCTGATTCTACTGCCCCTGAAATAACCTGCTCCATGCTTTTCTGCCCACTTACCCCCTCACATGTGCACCACAGTATTTTCACTGTTCTGCTTCACAACTTTTTCTAAAACCATGCAATGTACAAGAGAGTTAATACTGAAACCGAGCAGGACCCTATGGATCTCTTGGCCATGAAAGCAGTTCCAAGTCCCCCATTTCTTGACTTCCCTTTCATTCCAAAAGGCAGGTTGAAACAGTTGTTGATGAGGGAAGAGGATGGATGTGAAGACAAGGTGGAGGGGGGGGATACTCAGAAGACAATGGTGCAGCCCTAGAGTTGGGCCCTGGGTCACTCGAGAGATGCGGATGACAGTGTTTTTGAGCTGCTGAATGAACCCCAGCACCTGGAAGATGCCAACTACTTAATGAAACACTCTTCACTCCAGAGAGAAGGTCACAGTTTGATAACCCTGAGAGCCAGAGAAGCTCATCAGGAGACCATCTGAGGCCAGATTAAAGGGGTGCAGGCCCTGCACACCCCCAATCCTTCTCAGCAACCCCACCCTTGAACTTTTGCTATGACACTCCTCACCAAGTCCCCTGTGATTGAGACACACAATTTTTAAGGGACAAATCCACTGTGTCCCTCTTTGCCTAGCAAAGCAATAAAGCTATTCACTTTTAGTTCACCTAAAATTCTGTCTTCAAGATTTGCCTTAGCAGCAGGTACCACAGACATAAGCAAAATTAAAGACACAAATGGTATGGATCTAACAGAAGCAGAAGATATTAAGAAAAGGTGACAAGAATACACAGAACAACTGTACAAAAAAAGATCTTCATGACCCAGATAATCACGATGGTGTGATCACTCACCTAGAGCCAGACACCCTAGAATGCGAAGTCAGGCGGGCCTTAGGAAGCATCACTAGGAACAAAGCTAGTGGAGGTGATGGAATTCCAGCTGAACTGTTTCAAACCCTAAATGATGATGNGTGATCACTCACCTAGAGCCAGACACCCTGGAATGCGAAGTCAGGCGGGCCTTAGGAAGCATCACTAGGAACAAAGCTAGTGGAGGTGATGGAATTCCAGCTGAACTGTTTCAAACCCTAAATGATGATGGTGTTAAAGTGCTTCACTCAATATGCCAGCAAATTTGGAAAACTCAGCAGTGGCCATAGGACGTGAAAAGGTCAGTGTTCATTTCAATCCCAAGAAGGGTAATGCCAAAGAATGCTCAAACTACCACTCAGTTGCACTCATTTTGTATGCTAGCAAAGTAATCCTCAAAATCCTTCAGGCCAGGCTTCAACAGTATGTGAATCAAGAACTTCCAGATGTGCAAGCTGGATTTAGAAAAGGCACAGGAACCAGAGATCAAATTGCCAACATCTGTTGGATCATAGAAAAAGCAAGAGAGTTCCAGACAAACATCTACTTTTGCTTTATTGACTATGCTAAAGCCTTTGACTGTGTGGATCACAATAAACTGGGAAAATTCTTAAAGAGATGGGAATACCAGACCATCTTTTCAGCCTCCTGAGAAACCTGTATGTGGATCAAGAAGCAACAGTTAGAACCAGACATGAAACAGCAGACTGGTTCAAAATTGGGAAAGGAGAACATCAAGTTTGTATATTGTCACCCTGCTTATTTAAATTATATGCAGTGTACATCATGAAAAATGCCAGAGTGGATGACTCACAAGCTGAAATCAAGCTTGCCAGGAAAAATATCAATAACCTCAGATATGCAAATGACACCACTCTTATGACAGAAAGGAAGAGGGATTAAAGAACCTCTTGATGAAGGTGAAAAAGGAGAGTAAAAAAGATAGCTTAAAACTCAATAGTCAAAAAATGAAGATCATGGCATCTGGTCCCATCACTTTATGGCAAATAGATGGGAAACAGTGGAAACAGTAAGAGACTTTATATTCTTGGGCTCCAAAATCGCTGAAGATGGTGACTGCGGCCATGAAATTAAAAGATACTTGCTCCTTGGGAAAAAAAGCTATGACCAACCTAGACAGCATATTGAAAAGCAGAGACATTACTTTGCCCACAAAGGTCCATCTAGTCAAAGCTATGGTTTTTCCAGTGGTCATATATGGATGCGAGAGCTGGACAGTAAAAAAGGCTGTGCAACAAAAAATTGATGCTTCTGAACTGTGGTGTGGAGAAGACTCCTGAGAGTCCTTTGGACTGCCAGGAGCTCCAACTAGCCCATCCTAAAGGAGATCAGTCCTGAATATTCATTGGAAGGACTGATGCTGAAGCTGAAACCCCAATGCTTTGGCCACCTGATGGGACGAACTGACTCATTTGAAAAGACTCTGATGCTGGGAAAGATTGAAGGGGGAGGAAAAGGAGACAACAGAGGATGAGATGATTGGATGGCATCACCAACTCAGTGGACATGAGTCTGAACAAACTCCAGGAGTTGATGAAGCACGGGAAGCCTGGTGGGCGGCAGTCCAGGGGGTTGCAAAGAGTCGGACACGACTGAGCGACTGGACAACAGCAGCAACCCAGAGGGTGAGTGTGTGGCATCGATATCCATTGTGTAACCCGTACTGGGGCTTGATCCCATGCCTGGTAGGCCTTAATGAAGCTCAGGTTCTTGATGTCTCATCACAAAAGAATTCAGTGAGAGACAGTGATAGGCGGGAAGTAGATTTATTTAGAGAAGCTCACAGTCTGCAGACAAAGTGTGGGTCGTCTCAGAGGGCAAGAGGCACTGAAATAAGGCATGGTTAACTTTTACAGGCCTGTTTGTTTCATAGGCTAATGAGTGTGAAAACTAGTCCAACTATTTCTGGGAAGGGGCAGGAGTTTCCAGAAATTGGGCTGCCACCCAGCTTTTGGCCCTGTAGAGTTATCCTCAGAAGTGTCTGGCACTGGTGGGTGTCTTATTTAGATGTTAATGTTTTCTGCTGAGTATGTAATGAGGTGCAAGGTCCACCAGAAGTTAGATCTTTTGCCATCTTTGCCCTGGTCGGTTGTAGCCCCTTTCTGTCATGTCCTACAGCTTTGTCACACTTTTAAAGGTTGTGCCCCGCCCACTTCCCTCCTGTTTCAAACTTACAGGAGACAGTGGTTGGAAGAGAAACGTCCCAGCCTTTTACACTTTGGGTGAATGATTCTGAAGTTGCTTATGCTACATAGTTCCTGAGAGGTTCTGGGTTCCCACAGTGGTAACTAATTCAGCTCGTTACCTCCGTCGTGTCTGACTGCAACCCCATGGGCTGCAGCACGCCAGGAGCGCGTCCTGGACTGAGTCTTCCCTTCTTGCCCGTGTTGCTCTCCCCACATCGCCACCATAGCTTCCTGGTGTCACCTCTGCATAAAGACACCAAACTGGCGCCTCAGGTTCTGCTTTCTGGGAAATCCAAATTAAGATAAATAGCAAAGTCAAGTAAGACGTGTTATGTGTTAAATTTTTTTTGAAAGATAAAACGATGAATATCCAACAAACAGGAAATGAATGCTTGTCAAAGATTTTATTAAACTTATTAATTAATGAGGAAACTAATGATGAACTAGTTGTAAGATGTTACAACTAGTTTAAAGGAGAATTCAAAACATTAAACAAAAACAGCTCAATACAGATTACTGAAACTAATATACTGCAAAACTTGTGGCATTGCTTTTGTTTTTGGTTTGTTTTTGGAGCAGAAAGGTCAACTGATCTTTCACAAGGCAGGATAATTTATATGTATATGAACCGGGTCCATTTATCTTGCTCTCAGTTATCTGTAAAGAGTTGTAAATAAGTCAAAGACAATGAAATGAAGAAATAACCTGGAAGCAGGCCAGAGAGGGCACTGGGTAAAGCAATTTGTTCAAAATCTTCTGCAACTTTTCTTACAGATGAAAATAGGAAAAATCAGCAAAGAGACCTGGGTAGGAACTAGTTGTACATCTACAGGACAAATCAACAGTGCCTTAACTAACTGAGAAACAGATAAACTTTTGAAAGGTAAAAAATAATTTCTTGTCAACTGTTTGGAGGTGGGGAATGTAAATTGGGACGCTGAAAAGTTGCACCATATTTATGAAAGGTATTTAAACATTCTCACTTACTCAACCAAATTGAATAAACGGAAAATTATGTGAGTAGAAAAAATGTTGAAAACTTTGGTGGACAAGGGTAGCTGTCCCTAACCAAACTTGGTATTACCAACGTCTTGCTGCTTTTATTTAGATGAAGAAGTTAGGAAGTGAGAGGCTGTGTAGCTTAGTAGTTAAGAGCGTAGGTCTTGAAGTCAATCAAAAAAGCGTTGAAGTGTGATTTACCACTTCTTCTCTATGTGTGTTTGAAAAGCTGTGTAGCCATTCTGAGATGCATTAACATTTTTTCAAAGTTTATGTAAGAATTAACTGAAATATTGTTTGTAAAGATCTTATCTGGCTGCCAAGCAGGTAGCACGTAACTATCTCTTTATACACTGTGAGTATATAGTCGAAATTGGAGGAATATTTTGGGCTCTGGCTAAAAGCACCAAAGGTCTGGAATCATACTGTTGCAGAATTAAAGTCACTAAGCCCTCTATGTGGATTTCCAAGGTGGCTCATTGGTAAAGAATCTGCCTGACAGGAGGATTCGTGGAGACGTTGGTTCAGTCCCTGGGTTGGGAGGATCCCCTGGAGAAGGAGATGGCAGTCCACTCCAGTATTCTTTCCTGGGAAATCCCTTAGACAGAGGAGTCTTGCAGGCTACAGTCCATGGGGTTATAGAACACAAGTTAACGACTACCTGGCAGCAGTGGGTTTCCGATGTATAACCTGAACACCCTTATCTTTGAAAGTGTTTTACTCTTCATAGGTAAAGATGGTTTATATGAAGTTATAACTTTTCTGAAATAGGGAAAAGATCCATCACCAAGATGCCCAGTTTAACATGAATCATTCATGAGCACCAGCTCACAGAGAGATGTCACTATCTTTTTAAAATTCAAGCTGAAACGTTAGTGTCAAATTTTTCTAATCCAGTCATTCCTGATTATATTCCTCTTTCCCCATATACCATGGAACTTCAGTTTTGTGTTGGAAGATTTGATGTGGTGAAAAGACGATGCAGTACTGTGCAAGCGAGAGAATTTTTGGTGCCTAAATTCATCTTGGTCAAAAACGCCATTCAGGCTTAGAGTTTCACATGGTCTGTCTCATGTGTGTCTCTCTTTCTTCATAAGAATAACAAAATCTCCCAAGATATTACAAGTCTAACTCATCTTTGTCTTCTTCTAAGAGTTATAAAATGTTGTGACTACTGATGCTGATGGCACGGGTGATGATGGCGGTGGTGATGTAACACCATCATGGTGCTAACTCTGGCGGAGGATTGTTATAACTTATGCTTATACATGGGCACTCGTTCCCTAGACTGGAAAAGGGTCTAGATTAACATGTCTCTGACCGGACAGTCTAACTTCAGAGCATGCGATGGTGCAGATATGAGACTCCAGACAGGGGAGCCTCCACGGTCACCAAGGCACCTTACGACCTGGGTAGGACTCAGAACCAGCAGAGCCCCTGGATGAATGGAAAGGTTGCTGGAGAAGTCCAGATGATGGGAAGTCCTGAGCCAGCAATGGTGGAGGGCTTTTCTCATCGTTTCATTGTTGGGAGGATAATAGAGCCTTTGGGTACAATGTGTGTGTGTGTGTGTGTTTGAGAGAGAGAGAGTGCAACACTGATACTAAATAGAACTTTTTAGCTTATTTACAGCAAAATATAGAAATGTATCTTGGGTTTGGACCAAGAATAGATGATGATGATGATAACAAAGAAGTAGAAGTTATGATCAGTTATAAAGGATCTTTACCCGAGACCAGACCACCTGAACTGCCTCCTAAGAAATCTGTATGCAGGTCAAGAAGCAAAGGGTAGAACAGGATATGGAACAGCAGACTGATTCCAAATTGAGAAAGCAGTACGTCAAGGCTGTATACTGTCACCCTGCCTATTTAGCTTATATGCAGAGCACATCATGCAAAATGCTGGGCAGGATGAAGCACAAGCTGGAATCAAGATTGCCAGGTTAAATATCAATAACCTCACATATGCAGATGACACCACCCTAATGGCAGAAAGCAAAGAAGAACTAAAGAGCCTCTTGATGAAAGTGAAAGAAGAGAATGAAAAAGTTGGCTTAAAGCTCAACATTCAGAAAGCGAAGATCATGGCATCTAGTCCCATCACTTCATAGCAAATAGATGGGGAAACAAAGGAAACAGTGAGAGACTTTATTTTCTTGGGCTCCAAAATCACTGCAGATGGTGAGTGCAGCCATGAAATTAAAAGACACTTGCTCCTTGGAAGATCTATAATCGACGTAGATAGCATATTAAAAAGCAGAGACATTATTTTGCCAACAAAGGTCCATCTGGTCAAAGCTATGGTTTTTCCAGTAGTCATGTATGGATGTGAGAGTTAGACCATAAAGAAAACTGAGCGCTGAAGAATTGATGTTGGAGAAGACTCTTGAGACTTGGACTGCAAGGAGATACAACCAATCAATCCTAAAGGAAATCAGTCCTGAATATTCATTGGAAGGACTGATGCTGAAGCTGAAGCTCCAATACTTTGGCCACCTGATGCAAGAGCTGACTCATTGGAAAAGACCCTGATGCTGGGAAAGATTGAACGCAGGAGGAGAAGGGGTCGACAGAGGATGAGGTGGTTGGATGGCATCACCAACTCAATGGGCATGAGTTTGAGTTAGCTCCTGGAGTTAGTGATGGACAGGGAGGCCTGGTGTGCTGCAGTCCATGGGGTTGCAACGAGTTAACACAACTGAGCGACTGAACTGAACTGATCCCGGGAAAACTTTACATTCTTAGAACAAACCCCAAGATAGCTACTAAAAAAATACAAATACAAACAATTTTTAAATACTGGAGAATTTAAGTAGTTCATGCAAGATGAAGAAGCAAAAGACTTATACAGCCAGGACTAAAGTGTGGCTCTGTTCGACCCCAAAGTGCCCCATTTAATGGTGATAGCAGACACTTTGATATCTGAACTCAATGTTGGGTGGAATTAAGGGGTGGAAACACCAGAAGGCTAGCACTGAAAACTGAGAAAAGAGGCTCCTGAAGGAAAGTATTTCCCTCAGAGGTTTGTAATTCTGGGTCATAAAGCTCTTCCTAGGGGAGGAGAGGGTGAAGTGCTTTCTTCTAATTAAGCCACAAGTCATTTGGAGGTGGGCACTCACACAGGGATGAGGACTAGGTGTTCATATCAGAACAGCGCTGAGAGCTGAGAGCTGTGGAGGACCAGCGTGGAGTGAGGAGGGAGCCGTTCCCAGAAAGTGCAGAGGCGGGATCGGCTGCAGAGTGAGCAGTCTTCAAACAAGCAGGGCCATCTCTCTGTAGAGATGGAGACTGAGAGTTCTGTGCCTGCTTGAGAGTTTCAAAACGCTGACTCTGCCCTGGAACCACCTTGAAATCCCCTGGTGCCTCAGGCAGCCTGACAGCCTGCCAAACTGAAGTTTGGAAGAGGTGACAAACCTGACAGAATGTGAGCGCTGAAAGGGATCTCAGGATCGTCTTGTCCCACGGCTTGCCAAGCTCCCGATGAGGAAGCTTTTTTAGCCACCCAAGTCCTCACCAGAAACCAGGCGCCCAAGAGAAAAAACAGCCACTCTTCTGACGGGAGCTGCGTTGGGAAGCTCGTGTACAGTACCTTCTTTTCCATCCCTCTCCGTTTTCCCTCCAAGGTTGGTCTGTTCAACCCCAAGGTCGGCATGGCTCTAGAAGGGCTATTTTGAAAACCTCTGAGAGTCTGAACACCTTACTTTTTGGTGAGCAAGCCTAATGCTGAGGAGACGAGCTTCCTGGAGACCTTGATCGCACTTCCTCTGATCTCTGAATTAATATCTTTATTTACTTTTATAGGTAGGTTTCCCACACACTTTCCTCTCTCTCACATATCTCATTAACCTTCAGAAAGGATGAGTACGCTGTGCTCCTAGTTCTCTGGCAACAATACTCATTCATCCGGTGCTTTTTTTATGCCAGGATACGGGGAGCTATTTATCCACATCATTATATCTTCACACTGAAGTAGGAGCTAAGTTTCACCTCCATTTTATTGATGAGGAATTTGAGTTCAGATAAACTGTCTGCCTGAAGATTACAACGAAGTCCATTAGGGAGCCAGAATTTGAAAGCAATCCACCTGACTCCAAAATTTGTCCTTCTTCCCACTGCATCTAACTGGGATGCCAACAGAGTATTTTATGTTCCTGGGTTCCCATCCCCAAAGTCTATCTGAATGAAGAGTACCCTATACTGAAGTTCAACCCATGTTAAATTTCCTCTTTATTTCTCTTGTGCACACAGAAACATACATATCCAGACGTGGTGATTATACAGGTCTATTTTTTTTTTTTTTTAAATTAATTCAACAGTTCCAATTCCCTAATTTTATGTATTGGAGAAGCCAATGAAAATTGTTCTAGAGCCCCATGAAGCTACAGCTTCTGTACTTGGATGGACAGTGTCCCAAAACCTCGTGGAAGGCAAGAGACAAGAGAGAGGGAAAGAGAGGGAAGAGACCGCGCTTGAAAACACTGCACTTCTGAGCTCAGAGCTCACACCACAGGGGTGCCAAGCAAGATGAGAAACTGACCCTATATGTTCAGTGGGAAAATCAAAAAGTAGGCCAAGTGCACATTAGTTAATATTAAAGTGAGAGTCTCTGGAATTGTTTCTGCAAATCCCTCACTCACTGGTCTAATTAGGGAAAATGGAGGATCCCAATGTATCAGTAATTTCACACCAGTGTAATGCGTTGGAGTTACATAAATGTTTACCTCAATAATCCAGGCGCCGGGTTATGCCTGCCTCCGCACAGGGTGTGAAGCAGGAGGGGAAGTGAGCCGCTGCCAGAGGCTGGTGAAGTTGCTCCTCACACCAGAGAATCAACGCCAGCCACCGGCCTCTGGCCACGCTCAGCACAGTGTAAAATAGCACGACTCCCACAGATCCCATTTTCCCATTGCTACCTGGCAGGCTGCTTCTCTCCCACTCAGAACCCACCTTCATATCAGGCAGGAGCAAAGAGGCAGGGAGCGCTGATCACCTGTCATTTCTGGCTAGGCAGCTCTAAGATGGGGAGAATCAATTGTCCCCTCTTGTCTCCTTCTCCTCTTCTTTACAGTTAATTGTCTTAAAATATCTCTGGAAACACATGCAGTGAATGACTACAGAAAACAGCATCACTCACCATCTCCAAATTTTTTGTCCCCAGCTTTTGCGCAATAATAATGCATATTTGCATAGCTCTGTACAGCTTACACAACTCTTTTTTACCAGCATCAATTAATTACACTCTCATTTGAATCCAGCTGGGAACCAGGCAGCATTTTTAAGCTGGAGACGTAGAAACAAACTCTCAGACAAGTTTAGCAACTTTTCCAAAATCACGCAGCTTATGTGCTGAAAAGACAGTTAGATCCTGAGGCCTTTAATGTCTAATTCAGCTGCATTTCCCTTGCTATTCTACTCTCTTAACTCTTCTGTCACCAAAACATTCGTTTTCTCTTTTGTTAATTGCATCTCTCCTCATAAACATCCATCTTCCAGCCCGGGGTAAGGTTCAGTTCAGTTCAGTCTCTCAGTCGTGTCCAACTCTTTGCAACCCCATGAATCGCAGAATGCCAGGCCTCCCTGTCCATCACCATCTCCCGGAGTTCACTCAGACTCACATCCATCGTGTCCGTGATGCCATCCAGCCATCTCATCCTGGGTCGTCCCCTTCTCCTCCTGCCCCCAATCCCTCCCAGCAGCAGAGTCTTTGCCAATGAGTCAACTCTTCGCATGAGGTGGCCAAAGGACTGGAGTTTCAACTTTAGCATCATTCCTTCCAAAGAAATCCCAGGGCTGATCT
>SJYQ01002500.1:483823-494603 GCA_006410935.1 Redunca redunca
CATTTCAGACTCTTTTGTTGACCATGATGGCTACTCCATTTCTCCTAAGGGATTCCTGCCTGCAGTAGTAGATATAATGGTCATCCGAGTTAAATTCACCCATTCCAGTCCATTTTAGTTCGCTGATTCCTAGAATGTTGACGTTCACTCTTGCCATCTCCTGTTTGACCACTTACAGTTGGCCTTGATTCATGGACCTGACATTCCAGGTTCCTATGCAATATTGATCTTTACAGCATTTGACCTTGCTTCTATCACCAGTCACATCCACAGCTGGGTGTTGTTTTTCTTTGGCTCCATCCCTTCATTCTTTCTGGAGTTATTTCTCCATTGATCTCCAGTAGCACATTGGGCACCTACTGACCTGGGGAGTTCCTCTTTCAGTATCCTATCATTTTGCCTTTTCATACTGTTCATGGGGTTCTCAAGGCAAGAATACTGAAGTGGTTTGCCATTCCTTTCTCTAGTGGACCACATTATGTCAGACCTCTCCACCATGACCCGGTAGGTGTTTCAAGAGGGCATCAGAGGGCAGACACACTGAAACCATACTCACAGGAAACTAGTCAATCTAATCTCACTAGGACTACAGCCTTGTCTAATTCAATGAAACCAAGCCATGCCCGCGGGGCCACCCAAGACAGGCGGGCATGGTGGAAAGGTCTGACAGAATGTGGTCCACTGGAGAAGGGAATAGCAAACCACTTCAGTATTCTTGCCTTGAGAATCCCATGAACAGTATGAAAAGGATAAGGTAGTAGATTTTTTCCCCCCAATTCTCACTGAGTGATTTTCCAATAATTTTTAAATACTCATCAGTAAAACATTTCTACAAGGTTATTAAGTCCTTCACAACCATGTTAGAGGACCACTTCACTGGAAGCCAAAAAATGCATTAATACATTCTTGTGTGTGAAGTAGTTTAAAAATAATATGTACAACAGAGATAATGGAAACATGTTGACATTATTAAGGTTATAACACATTTGAAGTTACCTTAATTGTAATATCGAGCAAATTAAAGATTATCAAGTACAGTATCCCTGAACCCCGGAGCAGCATCTTTCCCCAGCTGACTAATTGCCGTGACACTTGAGACCTCAGTGAGATGTTTTCCTCCACACAAGCGCACAAGCGGAGGCCACCACACCTCCTTAGAGAAACAGGCAGATGTGCTTAAATAATAAATTAATTTATCAAGAGAACTCCGAGCTGCAGCCCTGATCCTTTGGCTCTACCAGAAACATCCTCTGCCGGTTGAAGGGAAGGGAGGTGCCTGCGATGCTCTGCTCCAGGGAGTGCGTGTGGACAGGAGAACTGCTCTTGCTGTTTGATGAGAGCCCGGTCGAGCCCAGTCCCTCCCCCCACCCACATATGACTATGACGCTGGGCAGGGGTCAGCAATACTTCTTCCCCAGACGGTAACGATGCTAAACCCTGCGGGCAGGATGGTCTCTGTCTCAGCGAATCAGCTCTGCTGAGGAAGGGATAACACAGCTGAAGACAACTGAACACACGGGCGTGGCTACGCCCCCGTCTCATTTCCAAAAACAGGCAGTCGGTGGATTGGGCCATTGGGAGGGCTGTCGGTCTCCTACCCATGGACGGACCGCTGGTGGCCAGGGGCTCAGAAGAGGGAGGCTCGTTCAACCTGCAGTCAGCGGTGCTGTGTGACCTCAGACGGTTTACTTGTGTTCCTCCACCTTCACTGAGGTCATTCTGTCTTTAACCGTCTGACACTGAAGCTTATGCTTAGTTAGGACCCAGAAGGCAGTCTAAATCAGGGGATGACAATTTAAGTGGGTTGCCGGTCCTGCCTTAGTTTCAGTTTCCCCCAAAACAGATCTTGAGGCAAGGATCTGGGTACAATAACTTATTTTGGAGATGACCCCAGGAAGCATGTGAAAATGTGCAGACTGGCTCTAGAAAGTGAATCCCACCAGAGAGTATTCATGAGTGGGTCACCACAGTGGGCACCAAGGACTCCATCCTGCCGGGAGCTCTCTGCAAACCTACCTGGAAACACGTCAGGATGGCCCCACTGAGGTGGCAAGAAAGGTGTGGTCTTTATTCGACAACTCCTGTCTCTCATCGGTGGGTGGTTACTGGGATGGGGAGAGGCCAGCTGTCTGACATGGGCTCCATCTCTGCCACGTGCACTCCCATGGGAGGAGAAGAGCCTCAGGCTGAGAGACCCAGGGAGACACCCACACTGTCTGCAGGCGACCTCTGAGCAGGCCAAGGGATTGGGGACAGCACGTGCTACTCAGGGCTCTTACAGGAATCATGAACGAAGGAAACAGGCCTGTCAAGGAGGCCGCAGGGAGCCTTAGGGGTTGTGTCAAGCCGGAGAACATGCGTCCAGTCTAAAGGGATTATTGGTTTCGGCAGATCTTATTAGGGTTCTCCAGGAAAGCAGACCCAATAAGACATGCAGAGATGTATATACAAGAGACTTATTAGAAGGATGAGCTCATGTGATTGTGCAGGCCAAGAAGTGCCACGGTCTGCTGCCTGCAAGCTGAAGAACCAGGACAGCGAGTGGTGTCGCCCAGTCTGCATGTGAGGGCCTGAGGCCAGAGCAGCTGATGGTGACCATCCCATTCTGACCCAGAGACCAGTGGACCGAGGGGTCAGCCATGTAAGAACCAGTCCAAGTCCAAAGAGCTGAGAACCACGTTTGCCACCAGGCAAGGACAGGAGAGGATGGTGTCTCAGCTCAGAGCAGAGAGAGCAAGTTCAGCCTTCCTCCATCCCTTCACTCTGTTCAGGCCTGATGACGCCCAGCCACATCAGTGAAGATGAGTTTTTACTTAGTCTGCGGATTCAAATGCTAACTCCTTCTGGAAGTACCCTCACAAACACACCCAGAAATAATAATTGTACCAGCTATCTGGGCATCCCTCAGCCTAGTCACGTTAACACACAAAATTAACCACCACACAGATGTTTCAATTTTTCAACAGCAGTCAGAAATCCAGATTTTTATGTAAAATGCTTCTTATTTTTAAATCTTAGCAACTAACTCAAAATGTTAAACACACAGTGCTGGCTAAGAAAAAAACGTCAGGGATAGCAGACTATAATGATGAGAAAAAGCCTCTTCTTAAGGCAATATAAAAGCCAAGGATCCAACTTTCAAAATGAATTAAATGAATGAATATAGGTTCAGCTACTTCAGGATCATTTCTGTTCTCTATGTTCTATTTCCAAGCCTACTTATTTGAGCTACTGGTCCCTACTTTCAGCCACCTACTTACTAAAGCCAGATGAGAGATGTTTTAGATGTTTTTCTAACCCCTTTCTAACCACTAAATACTTTTTTGTTTTATTTTCTGGGTGTTCTCAAATCCTTTTCTATCATTTTCATCGCCAATGCCTCTGTTTCCTTAAATCAGGCACTCATCCCTTTTTTTTTCCTCTCTGTGACTATCACTTTTACTACTGGCTTAGGCTGTGAGCAGACCATCCCACTGCTAGTAAGGTCTTCAACCTATGTTTCAAACTACAGGTAAGTTTCTCTCAAACACTGATCTGATGGTATGGTGTGCTTTCCCAAATTAAAACCCATGGGGCAAGTTCCATTGCCTAATTATTTAGCCAAAGCATATATCCCTGGCATGGTTTGTGATGGGCATCACTACATTTGGTTCCATTGGCTCCCCCTCCCCCAGAGTGCAGGGCCACACCTACCAGGGGCTAATTCCCATGGCCTTTTACCCACTGGCTGCAGTCTCTTACCAGAACCCTGATTCATAGGCACACCCTGTCTCCATCTCCGAGTACCCATGAGCTACCTGGGCTTTTCCAGATGCCAGATAACAGAAAGACCCATCGTTCATGGAAAATGTAAAGAAATATGATGCCCACATTCCCTCAGAGGGAATAGGATCTTCCAAGTTAGGCTCAAAGGAATAAAGTTTTCCAGATGCTTACACACACGAGGTACCTCTTCCACACTCCGCTCTCTCTGGATCCATACGCTTCCTCATTTATCCCACTCCCAGTATGAGGGCAGTCTACTTGTCATAGTTAACAGTTACCCCTGACTGCTTCTTTCTAGGGACGCCATGAGGTGGCATTTCTTGAAGCTTTGGGGGATCTTTGTGTTTGCTCTGTGCAGCACCTGCCAATTAGCTCTGTAACCATCCCCAGATGCATTTGGGTGCTCAGACACGGAGGCACCAGCACGTCCCTTCAGTCGGTGCCCGTCCTCCCCCGGCCACCCCACCCGGAGCCACACATCAGATTAAGAGGGGAATTACAGATACGTAAATCTGACATAATAAATGTGGACAGACAGAAAGATCTCTCCACCTGACCATCTACTAACCACAAAGGGGACTGTTTGATCAAACCGAGGCAAAAAGGGAATGTGGAATGCTACCAGGTCCTTATACGCCAGCTGTCAGGTGGGAACTATGGCCCGTTATAAACGTCCTAGCGGGGGCACCCAGAAATTCAAAGCACAGTCTAAGTAAGTCCAATAGCTCTGGGACATCGGTAGTCCTGAAAAAATGCGGAATATAAGAGAGCTTATAAAAGGGCCAAACCTGAGAACAAAAGAACACAGAGGTGGGAACAAGTCACGGTGGGTCTCAGATCTTTTGCCCCTGAAGTTGGAGCCAACTGCAGTTTCCTTATTTTGTTTACGTACCGTCCCCCTCCCCCCGACTGTTTTTTTTTTTTTTTTGGAAAAGCCAGCTGCACGTCATGTACCAAGAATGCCCCCTTCTCTCTCCACATGGGTCGGTGGTCCAGATGCTTCTCAGGTGCCACCCCTGGAAGACCCTCCATCCCCAGAGTTTACTTCTTCATTGTCCCCCTCTCAGAACTTCCAGAGGACGAACTTGACTTCTACAATTTCCAGACTCTCAAATTACTGACCTTCAACGAAAGTCAGTGGACTAAAGGAGCAAATGAGTTTCAACTGAAAAGCTAGTGGCCACCTCTGGGCTAGATTACCCCATAGGAAACCAGGCACATGGCTAAGATGCCAGCAAAGTGGAGGCCCCCCAAAAATTAGAAAAATATTTTGAAAGATTTTATTTCATGATCTTATTAAAAAGTACCATGGAAGAAATTTCAGTGTTATTGGATTTTCTTACTCTTGTTTTACAGTTCAGAATTGCTTTTATATTATTTTGAATTACATAGGGAGGCTTATCATCTTTTCAAAGCTTAGAGTCTTAAAAATCTAAATTCATCCCTGAGTCTCTCTCTCTCTCTCTTTTTTTTTCTTTAATCTTTCAACAGTTTAACCCATGCACAAGGTATCAAGAAACTACTGTATAACAAGCTTTATGTTCAGTGCTGGAAATTTTAAAACATGTTCACCACTTTTATTTCCATCTGCTTCGGTATTGTAATTTAATGTTATACAGGTTATATTTTTCTCCTGTCTAACGTTTCTAAGAAGACCATCAAGTATTTTCTTCTGGAATACACTTCCCTCAAGATCTTCACTTAAAGTTGTGCCTTATCAAGCATCCAGCTTCTAACAAGGAAGATATTGCAAATTTGTGAATGTATATTTGATGGTGCTCACAACTTTTCCCAAAATATAGGAATACATCTGTCATAATAAAGCACTTAAGAACTCATTTTGGCTCTCTGAAATATTTGTTACAACAGACTCAAACTTGTTCAAAATTTTTTGCTCTTGATTTGCTCCTGAAGAAGCATAACAATTTGTTATTATTGCTGAGGAGATAAAATATGATGCGGAGATATCAATGGAAGAGACTTGTTTCCTTAGGGGCCTGGGGGAATAAAGGGAAGATATGAGATAGTAATCTACAACCATGGTGCTTTGCTGCGTGCTGGTGAAGAATGCTAACGTTTTTGTCAAATTCAGTTGATTAATGGATCCACCCTTTTTTGTTGATAGAGATTCTTAAAAATGTGCAGGTGTTCCTATATGTGAAATTGTTTTGGTGAAGGAAAGAGACAGTTCAGATAAATTTTTTTTTTTGATCCCTGATGATGTGCCCAAAGGCACATGCAAAAAAAAGGTACCCAACCCTATTCACATTAAAGGGACCTGGAAATATGAGAAGAGTGTATCAGTCATGACTCCCAACAGGACGAGCACAGTCTGCAAGCCACGCTGGTTTCCTGAGCTGCAGCATTCATTAGATCAGATCCACCTGGTTCATTTCCATGTCCTGAAGGTCAGAAGGCAGAGGGGATGCCTGCCCAAGTTATCAGTGAGGCCTAAACCATAGTTTCAGTTCAGTCGCTCAGTAATGTCTGACTCTTTGCAACCCCATAGACTGCAGCATGCCAGGCCTCCCTGTCCATCACCAACTCCCAGAGTCCACCCAAACCCATGTCCATCAAGTCAGTGATGCCATCCAACCATCTTTTCCTCTGTCGTCCCCTTCTCCTCCCACCTTCAATCTTTCCCAGCATCAGGCTCTTTTCAAATGAGTCAGTTCTTCACATCAGGTGGCCAAAGTATTGGAGTTTCAGCTTCAACATCAGTCCTTCCAATGAATATTCAAGACTGATTTCCTTTAGGATGGACTGGTTGGATCTCCTTGCAGTCCAAGGGACTCCCAAGAGTCTTCTCCCACAAAATAGGCTGTAAATAATGCTACTATGAACACAGTCATGCAGATATATTTTTCAAGACCCCAGTTTAATTTCCTTTGGATATATAACCCAAAATAGAACTGTTAGATCATATGATATTTCCATTTTTAACTTTTTTGAGGAAAATACAAACTGTTTCCACAGTGGCTATTTATATTCACACCAACACCGTATATGGATTACCTTTTATACACATCCTTGAAAACATTTATTATCTCTTGACTTTTGAATAGCAGCCATTCTAAAGATGTGAGATGATATCTCATTTGTGCACTTGACTTGCATTTCCCTTGTGATTAGTGATGTTGAATATCTTTTTGTATACCCATTGGTCATTTGTATATGTTCTTTGGGAAATACCTATTAAATTCCTCTCCATTCAGTTCAGTTCAATCACACAATCGTGTTCAACTCTTTGCTACCCCATGGACTGCAGCACGCCAGGCTTCCCTGTCCATCACCAACTGCCAAGAGCTTGCTCAAACTCACACCATCAAGTGGGGATGCCATCCAACCATCTCATCCTCTGTCGTCCCCTTCTCCTCCTGCCCTCAATCTTCCCCAGTATCAGGATCTTTTCCAATGAGTCAGCTCTTCACATCATGTAGCCAGAATATTGGAGTTTCAGCTTCAGCCTCAGTCCTTCCAATGAATATTCAGGACTGATTTCCTTTAGGATGGACTGGTTTGATCTCCTTGCAGTCCAAGGGACTCTCAAGAGTCTTCTTCAACAACATAGTTCAAAAGCACCAATTATTCCTTTCTTTATGGTCAGCTTTCTTTATGGTTCAGCTCTCACATCCACAGATGACTAGTGGAAAAACCATAGGTTTGACGGTATGGAGTACTGTCATGAAGAAAGTAATGTCTCTGCTTTTTAACATGCTGTCTAGGTTGGTCATAACTTTTCTTCCAAGGAGCAGGCATCAGTTAATTTCATGGCTGCAGTCACCATCTAAGTGATTTTGGAGGCCAAGAAAATAAAGTCTGTCACTGTTTCCCCATTTATTTGCTATGGAGTGATGGGGTCACATGCCATGATCTTTGTTTTTTCATCAAGAGGCTCTTTAGTTCTTCTTTGCTTTCTCCCATAAGGGAGGTATCATCTGCATATCTGAGGTTATTGATATTTCTCCAAGCAATCTGGATTCCAGCTTGTGCTTCTTCCAGTCTGGCATTTCTCGTGATGTTCTCTGCATATGTTAAATAAACAGGGTGACAATATACAGACTTGACATACTCCTTTCCTGATATGGAAACAGTCAGTTGTTCCATGTCCAGTTCTAACTGTTGCTTCTTGACATGCATACAGATTTCTCAGGAGGCAGGTCAGTGGGTCTGGTATTCCCATCACTTTCAGAATTTTCCACAGTTTATTGTGATCCACACAGTCAAAGGCTTTGGCATAGTCAATAAACCAGAAGTAGGTGTTTTTCTGGAGCTCTCTTGCTTTCTTGATGATCCAACAGTTGTTGACAATTTGATCTCTGGTTCCTCTGCCTTTTCTAAATCCAACTTGAACATCTGGAAGTTCATGGTTCATGTACTGTTTAAGACTCACTTGGAGAATTTGAGCATTACTTTTCTAGGGTGTAAGACGAGTGCAATTGTGCAGTAGTTTGAGCATTCTTTGCCATTGCTTTTCTGTGGGATTGGAATGAAAACTGACCTTTTCCAGTCCTTTGACCACTGCTGAGTTTTCCAAATTTGCTGCCATATTGAGTGCAGCACTTTTACAGTATCATCTTTTAGAATTTGAAATAGTTCAACTGGAATTCCATCACCTCCACTAGCTTTGTTTGTAGTGATGCTTCCTAAGACTCACTTGACTTCACATCTCATCATGTCTGGCTCTAGGTGAGTGATCACACCATTGTGGATATCGGGGTCATGAAGAGCTTTTTTGTACAGTTCTTCTGTGTATTCTTGTCATCTCTTCTTAATATCTTCTGCTTTTGCTAGGTCCATACCATTTCTGTCCTTTGTTGAGCCCATCTTTGCATGAAATGTTCCCTTGGTATCTCTAATTTTCTTGAAGAGATCTCTAGTCTTTCCCATTCTATTGCTTTCCTCTAATTCTTTGCATTGGTCACTGAGGAAGTCTTCCCTATCTCTCCTTGCTATTCTTTGAAATTCTGCATTCAAATGGGTATATCTTTCCTTTTCTCCTTTGCCTTTAGCTTCTCTTGTTTTCTCAACTATTTGTAAGGCTGCCTCAGCCAGTCATTTTGCCTTTTGCATTTCTTTTCTTGGGGATGGTTGATCACTGCCTCCTGTACAATGTCATGAATCTCCATCCATAATTTTTCAGGCTCTCTGTCTACCAGACTTACTCTCTTGAATCTGTTTGTCACTCCCACTGTATAATCATAAGAGATTTGGTTTAGGTCATACCTGAATGGTCTAGTGGTTTTCCCTACTTTATTCAATTTAAGTCTGAATTTTTGCAATAAGTTGTTCATGATCTGAGCCACAGTCAGCTCCCAGTCTTATTTTTGCTGACTGTGCAGAGCTTCTCCATCTTTGGCTGCAAAGAATATAATCAATCTGATTTCAGTGTTGACCATCTGGGGATGTCCATGTGTAGAGTCATCTCTTGCATTGTTGGAAGAGGGTGTTTGCTGTGACCAGTGCGTTCTCTTGGCACAACTCTTTTAGCCTTTGCCCTGCTTCATTTTGTACTCCAAGGCCAAACTTGCCTGTTACTCCAGGTATCTCTTGACATCCTACTTTTGCATTCCAGTCCCCTATAATGAAAAGGACTTTTTTTTTTTGGTGTTAGTTCTGGAAGGTCTTGTAGGTATAATCTACAAGTTCTTTGGCATAGTCAATAAAGCAGAAGTAGAAGGTTTTCTGGAACTCTCTTGATTTTCAATGCAAGTGCACTGTTCAGTTTCAGGATCTTCAGCATTACTGGTTGGGGCATACACTTGGACTACTGTGACATTGAATGGTTTGCCTTGGAAATGAACAGAGATCATTCTGTCTTTTTTGTGACTACAGTGAAGTGCAGCATTTCGGACTCTTGTTGACGATGAGGGCTACTCCGTTTCTTTAAAGGATTCTTGTACAGGGGCTAGTGGTCAAACATCCTCAAGAAAAAGAAATGCAAAAAGGCTAAGTGGTTGTCTGAAAACGTGAAAGTCGCTTAGTCATCTCTAACTCTTTGTGACCCCATTGACTATACAGTTCATGGAATTCTCCAGGCCAGAATACTGGAGTGGGTAGCCTTTCCCTTCTCCAGGGGATTTTCTCAACCCAGGGATCGAACCCAGGTCTCCCTCATTGCAAGTGAGTTCTTTACTAGCTGAGGGCAGTGCCGAGCTGAGTTGACCTGAGGGGGCAATGCTGTCAGAGTGTAGCCACTCCAGTAATCCTTCTGATGGAGTCCTTCTATTTCCGTCTGTAGTCCAGGGAGTGCTTCACCCTCACTTCTGATTTTGAGTTTTCCCAATGCTGTCTTGTCTATGGGCAGTTCCTAGTTGGTCCTCTCATGAAGGGAAATGAAGTCAGAATGGACCTATGTCCCCACCTCGATGGCACTGCTGTGTTAATATTCTCTGCAGCCAGGATGGCCAGGAGACTCACTAGCAACTCAGTTTTAGAAAGAAGTTTCACCTATCATGTTTTCTCCAAAAATTAATGTTTTCTTCCTGATTTGTTTGGCAAGCAGAGAAATTCTGTGTGCCAGCAAAACAATGAGTTATTCAAGGTCACATATCTAGTAAGTGGAAAAGCCAAAGATTCAACTTAGGGTCTGCCTTATTCCAAAGATCATGCTCCTAACGTACTTTGCCACAGTGATGATGACTCTCGTGTTAACCTGAGGTTAACCCATCACCCACACATCTATTCACATGTATACACACATGCATATGCTCCCTTGGGAAAAAGAGGGATACAGTTTTCCGATTTTTCCTGAGGCTACCTCTAGATCTGTGCTATCTAAGAGCACATAGATACAAGCCACATGCTGCTACTGAAATTTAAAATAATTCAGTTCAGTTCATTTCAGTTCAGTCGCTCAGTCGTGTCTGACTCTTTGTGACCCCATGAACTGCAGCACGCCAGGCCTCCCTGTCCATCACCATCTCCCAGAGTTCACTCAGACTCACGTTCATCGAGTCCATGATGCCATCCAGCCATCTCATCCTCGGTCGTCCCCTTCTCCTCCTGCCCCCAA
>SJYQ01002500.1:496124-581116 GCA_006410935.1 Redunca redunca
TCCCTGGGCTGTGGGTTCAGTCCCTGGGCCGTGGGCTCAATCCCTGGGCCGTGGGGTCAATCCCTGGGTGTGGGCTCAGTCCCTGGGCCGTGGGTTCAGTCCCTGGGCCGTGGGCTCAATCCCTGGGCCATGGGGTCAATCCCTGGGCCGTGGGGTCAATCCCTGGGCCGTGGGCTCAGTCCCTGGGCCGTGGGTTCAATCCCTGGGCCGTGGGCTCAGTCCCTGGGCTGGGAAGATCCCACATACAGTCAGTACGCCGCAACTACTGAAGCGCGTGTGCTGCAACTGTGGAGCCCGTGAGCCTAGAACCTCTGCTCCGCAACAAGAGGAGACGCTGCGGTGAGGAGCCCGTGCACCCCAGTGGGGAGAGGCCCCCAGCAGGCACAACCAGAGAAAGCCTTCAGGCAGCACAACCAACAACGAATAAACATTTAAGAAAGCCTTTTCATGTGACGTCTTATATAAACAGAACTGGTCGTAAAGATCATATAATGTAGTTCTCGTCAGGTGTCATTGTTTAAACACACTAACTGTCTCCATAAGGATGCATTTACTTTGGCTGAAAAAAAAGTTTTAATTCATTTACACGCAACATAAACCACTTACCATTTTTCCTGAGTGTTTACTATTCACTTGACACTGTGAAGAATCAATGGAAACAAACACAGTTCCTTTCCTGGGAGTAGCCCCTAAGCTAATGCCAGAAGCAAACAGAAAATCCTGTGTCTCTGCGTCCTCGGGAGCACGGTGCCAGAGAAGTGCGCGCAGCAGCAGCACGGCGCAGAGACTGACCGCGGCCCTGCCGCTGGCGTTGGGGGCACTCGGGCTGCCCTCTGTTCTTTGACGAATCCAACAGGGCTGCCTTCAACAAATAGCTCAGTAGGAATTGCACACATTTCCCTCGCCAGTCCACGGTTCAGCGGCTGTCCTTAGACTTGATTCTTTTCATTGCTGCGGAAAATGGTACCAGGCAGCGGCGTTAAACTCCAAGGAGCCCTCTGCCCAAAGCAAGTGGGCATTTCTCTTCTTCCTATTGCTTTTTTACAACAGAGGCTACTATCTTCCAATCACCCCAGAGACCCAGGAAGCTGAGTACAAACAGACTTAGATCAGATGGGCCTCCCACTTGTCCCCAATAAATCATTTGAAATTAAGAGCACTTCCATTTGGAGCCAAGCAACATGGGAATGCTAGAGGGCAAATGCCAGGCTACATGGGAGGATGTAAGAGCTGGCCCACAGGCAAGGTGGAGGCCCCACACCGCTCTGCATTGAGATGCCACTTTTATTATGAAGGAGAGTGAGCAATCTTTATCCGGAGTCTGTGTGTTGGATTGCGGCTTTAAATAAATAATCCCTAGCTCACTGTCTCAGTCTCCCCTGTCTAGTTAGAGTTGCAAAGGGGAAAATGAAATGGCAAAGTTGTACCATTGGATTACCCCAAGGAAGGATCTTAATATTTGACTTGCAAACTCTGATTAATACTGCATAGGTAATGCTTTTCATGAAAGGCAGGGATAGCAATCCACATGTTCTTCAGGGAAAAGGGAAGCCAATTGCACAGAAAAGAAATCCAAAGAGTTCCTCCTTGGGGTCAAAGAGTCACCGTGGCTATCTGAAGGTTCTGTAATTCTTTACTTGGATAAAAAGGGAGCCCTGAGCCATCAGCAGAGAGAATCATGGCAGCGTTTAGGGAGGGTGCTTGGGTGGGGGTGTTCCTTCCACCAGACCACGGAGTCTGCTTCACATTTTAGCTGCCACCAGTTCTGAAGCTCATTTGCATATAAAGCATCTGGAATAAGCAAAACTAATTTGAATCTTCTTTTATAAAATGTTAGTGGGATTAAAGGATCAGGTAGCTGGTTCCCTTACAAGATTCACTGGAGGGAAGTCAGAGACGGAGATAAAATCATTAGGCCAGTCCCACACTGGCAACTGTTCCCATGTAAACTCCTGCTAAGGCTGCACTGATCTGGCAGCTTCTCCCCCCCTTCCGGGCTGCAGCGTGGTCCACAGCGTGGGAGCTTTAACTGCAGCCACACCTGTGACAGTGGGATCTTCCCCACTTGTGTAGGCCCTCTGATCTCCAGCCTCCCCACAGGGCCGGCGCACCCCCCGAGTGCCCTACTTAAACACCTGGGCAGGCCGTCTCTACAGTTTTTATCAGACACCCATTTGCTGGGCTGTACCTCGCCCATCCCTGTCTCTGGGGTGAAGACAACATCTGGCAAAAGAGACAGGGCCCCATTCGTGTGTCTAAAAGAGAGCTTGTTTTCAAGTTTACCTTGTGAAATTCATAACAAAACACAGTTTTACAGATGGCGGGAATCTTAAGACCTTGCAGTTAATTCTAACTCTTTCATTTAAATAAAAGAAAACCCTCAGAACTCAAAGAGGCAGACACTGCAACACGGTCATAGACCTGGTTAATGACTGGGTCAGGCTTAGAATTCAAGATTGTTTACTTTTAGATTATGGTTCTTTCCCTTTTGGGCTCATTTTATTAAAAATTTTAAAACATAGTTATTGAGAAACACTCATGAGAAAGGCAGAGAAGGTACTGGCAACTGACTCCAGTACTCTTGCCAGGAAAATTCCAGGGACTGAGGAGCCTGGTGGGCTGCCATCTATGGGGTCGCACGGAGTCGGACACGACTGACACGACTTAGCAGCAGCAGCAGCAGCAGGAGAAACGATCACGTCCTCACCCTGGGGAAATACACTGGTGACCAGTACACAGCCCTGTCCCCAAGGGCTCATCGCTGAATAGCATAAAATGAGCACAGTTCAGTTCAGTTCAGGCGCTCAGTCGTGTCCGACTCTTTGTGACCCCATGAATCACAGCACACCAGGCCCACCAACTCACGGAGTTCACTCAAACTCATATTCATTGAGGGGGTGATGCCATCCAACCATCTCATCCTCTGTCGTCCCCTTCCCCTCCTGCCCCCAACCCCTCTCAGCATCAGGGTCTTTTCCAGTGAGTCATCTCTTCGCATGAGGTGGCCAAAGTACTGGAGTTTCAGCTTCAGCATCATTCCTTCCAAAGAAATCCCAGGACTGATCTCCTTCAGAATGGACTGGTTGGATCTCCTTGCAGTCCAAGGGACTCTCAAGAGTCTTCTCCAACACCACAGTTCCAACGCATCAATTCTTCAGTGCTCAGCCTTCTTCACAGTCCAACTCTCACATCCATACATGACCACAGGGAAAACCATAGCCTTGACTAGATGGACCTTAGTCGGCAAAGTAATGTCTCTGCTTTTGAATGTGCTATCTAGGTTGGTCAAAACTTTTCCTCCAAGGAGTAAGCGTCTTTTAATTTCGTGGTTGCAATCAGCATCTGCAGTGATTTTGGAGGCCCCCCAAAAAAGTCTCTCACTGTTTCCACTGTTTCCCCATCTATTTGCCATGAAGTAATGGGGCCAGATGCCATGATCTTCGTTTTCTGAATGTTGAGCTTTAAGCCAACTTTTTCACTCTCTTTTTTCACTTTCATCAAGAGGCTTTTTAGCTCCTCTTCACTTTCTGCCATAAGGGTGGTGTCATCTGCATATCTGAGGTGATTGATATTTCTCCCGGCAATCTTGATTCCAGCTTGTGTTTCTTCCAGCCCAGCATTTCTCATGATGTACTCTGCATAGAAGTTAAATAAGCAGGGTGACAATATACAGCCTTGATGTACTCCTTTTCCTATTTGGAAACAGGCTGTTGTTCCATGTCCGGTTCTAATTGTTGCTTCCTGACCTGCATACAGATTTCTCAAGAGGCAGGTCAGGGGGTCTGATATTCCCATTTCTTTCAGAATTTTCCATAGTTTATTGTGATCCACACAGTCAAAGGCTTTGGCATAGTTGATAAAGCAGAAACAGATGTTTTTCTGGAACGCTCTTCCTTTTTCCATCAACTAGTGGATGTTGGCAATTTGATCTCTGGTTCCTCTGCCTTTTCGGAAGTTCTGGGTTCACATATTGCTGAAGCCTGACTTGGAGAATTTTGAGCATTTCTTTACTAGCGTGTGAGATGAGTGCAATTGTGCGGTAGTTTGAGCATTCTTTGGCATTGCCTTTCTTTGGAATTGGAATGAAAACTAGCCTTTTCCAGTCCTGTGGCCTCTGCTGAGTTTTCCGAATTTGTTGGCATATTGAGTGCAGCACTTTCACAGCATCACCTTTCAGGATTTGAAACAGCTCAACTGGGATTAATGAAAGCCAAAGAAGAGGCCTATGAAAGGGAGATAAAGCTGTCTCAATAGAAGTTCAGCAGAAGTAGGAAATGGGTAGGGCTTTAGGGTTCTAGGCGATTTGAACACAGAAGGGTAACTGTCTATTATCATACTGGGCGAATTCGTCTATTGCTTCAGCCCAGGAGACCAGGCCTTCCACCTTCCTAAGGAACCCCCTGCTAGGGGACCCTGCTCCCTCTGAGGAGACCACAGGCAAGCGTACACAGGCTGAGGCATGATGCAGGGACAGGCTAGCGATGCCTGCCCTCCCTCGGCTCCTTCCTTCCGTCAGGCTTCCTGGACCTTCGGGACCTTTCCGCTGGGACTGCTAAAGAAGTGAAGAGTCTTGCGGAAGATCTCCTGGTCTGCTTGTTTGCTGAGCATCTCTGTCATGAATGGCTGCTGCAGCTCGTTAAATGATTCTTTTCTGCCTCTCTTGAGATGATCTGATCAAATGGCTTTTCTTTTCTTAGTTTGTTAATACGCTGAATTACAGTGATAGATTTTTGAGCAGCAGGCTGACTGTGAATAGATTCTCTCCAGACCATTCGCATTGGGCTGTCGCCTCTCCTTCCTTACCCTCACTCTCCTTTTCCCTTCCCTCTTCCTTCCTTCTTTCCTTCCTTGTTCCTCTTCCTTTTCCTCTTCTTCCTCCTGCCTTTTTTCAGACTATTTCCCATGCCATTTGTTTTCATCTTCTTCTTACTTAATATGGGGAGTTCTCTTAAAATGTCATTGTTTTATGCACTGTGGGTACATTTTCCTTGATACTCACTATTTGATCCAAGGTCTATTTCTTTTTGCAAAGCAAGCTATAGTTCCAAGACAGTGCATGATACCCTTTCATCATCTCTGTGGCTCCACAGTGTTGAGAGAGACGGAGACAGAAAGGTTGCAGTGAGCACATCTGTGTGTGCATCTGTGTGAGTGCCTCTGTGTGTGCATCTGTGTGAGTGCGTCTGTGTGTCTGTGTGTGCGTCTGTGTGTGCGTGTGTGAGTGCGTCTGTGTGAGTGCGTCTGTGTGTGCGTCTGTGTNCGTCTGTGTGTGTGCATCTGTGTGAGTGCGTCTGTGTGTGCGTCTGTGTGTGCGTCTGTGTGAGTGCGTCTGTGTGTGTCTGTGCGTGTGTCTGTGTGTGTGTGCTTGTGCTGATGGGGAGACAATGGCTCAGCTGGGCTGTCTCGCCTTTTGCAGGGTGACCTGGGCTCTGCTTCTTATCCTGACAGGTTGTTCTACATCTGGTACTAGGGTTCACCTCCCTATTCAGGGATGTTACTTCCTTTCTAAGAGAGGTATCACTAAGCTTTAACTCTTCTGTCGTAGCATGGAGGCTTCAAAAATGGTAAATCACACACGTTTTGACACTAATTTAGTAGGAACAGTTTTCACTCGTGGGATTTTCTCTTGGTTTCCTGTTGGGTGAGTTTGGAGGCAAATGTTAGGATGTTTTATTCAATTATTTAAAAAATTATCCTATTCCATTCATGGCGCGTATGAAGTTGTGAGGTGGAATCCTGAAAGATCCGGAGACGTGTGCAACAAGATCAGAACCCCGCGTTCTCTTTCTTGCCTGCCACAGTTTGACGTTCACCCCTTCCTTGTTTGATGATTGATAGTCTAACGTTTGTTTTAAACTAAACTTTATTTATGTGTTTAGATGTTTGCTTGTTTGGCTGTGCCAGGTCTTAACTGGGCAGGCAGGCTCTTCCTGGTGTTGCACGGGACCTTTCATTGCGGCGAGCCCTTTGGCTGTGGCGCTGGGCTTCAGACCACACAGATGCCAGCAGCTGCAGGTGCGGCCTTACGTGCTGCACAGGCGGGCGGGACCTTATTTCCCTGACCAGAGACTGAACCCGCATGCCCTGGACTGCAGGGCAGATTCAGAGCTGCTGGACCGCCAGGGAAACCCTTAAACCGAAGGTTAAGTAATTGCACCGTGTATTTGAGGCAGTAAATTCCACAATTTGGCTTCACCCTTGTTTATACTTCACAGAATTTTCTGTTATTTTTTAAAGTGGAAAGCAGAAATAAATGCACTGTTTTTGCAAGTTCCTCTCCTTGCACAGTTTAAAGTGATAGATGCACACTGCACGCACAGAAGGTCTTATAAGGAAAAGTTAGTGGTCGTGAACGTTGCTTAGTCACGTCCAACTCTTCGCGACTCCATGGCCTACACAGTCCGTGGGTTTCTCCAGGCAAGAACACTGGAGTGGGCAGCCTTTCCCTTCTCCAGGGGATCTTCCCAACCCAGGGATCGAACAGAGGTCTTCTGCATCGGCAGGTGGATTCTTAACCACTGAACCACCAGAGAAGTCCCCCCAACCCTTTGCTGTTGAAGAAAGTGAAGCAGAAGTGAAAGTTGCTCAGTCGTGTCTGACTGTTTGCGACCCCATGGACTATACGGTCCATGGAATTCTCCAGGCCTGAACACTGGAGTGGAGAGCCTTTCCCTTCTCCAGCGGATCTTCCCAACCCCAGGGATCGAACCCAGATACCGCACATTGCAGGTGGATTCTTTACCGGCTGAGCCATAAGGGAAGCTTTATGAAAATAATGAAAAGTTAGATTCTTCTTTTCCCAGTAATTTTAGCAATTTCTATATTTATTTGTTGATTTTTCTTCTTCCTGTTAAATAATAGGGTTTTACTACATCTTTTGAGTTGTTAATTTAGATGATATTTAGGGACTCTGCACTCCAGATGAACCGCTGAAAAGAAATGCTCCTCAGGTCAAAATCTGTCCTAAATTGGATTCCACGGGAAATCATTCTGAGAAAGAGGTTTACGTGCAGGAAATTTATTGAAATGGTCCTTTAGAGTTGTCTGCGACTGCACAGAGCAAGGGAGAAGGACATTTATATATCTTCGTAGACCCAACATGGGCTGCAGGCTGCCTCTGAAGAGGGGCCTTAACTTTGGGGGAAGCAGTTTCACTTGGCAGATGGAGATTTTTAGAGTGGGACTCAATTGTGAGCCCCAGCAGACAAGTCTCTGCGTCCTTAATCCTAAAGAGAGTTCTGAGTGGCACACCCTAGTGAAGTATCCACTGCGCTTTTTTACTAAAACACCACGAGGTCCTATTTAGACTATGGGCTTTTTGTACATGTTTGATTCTCTTGTAGTTTCTGTCTAACTCAGTTTGAGATGAGCAAAGTGCATTTCTACGATTTAAAAATTACTCCTTAAGGAAAAGAAACATTAGCATCACTAAAGTCCAGCACCAAGAACCTTTTCCTTTCTCAGCTCATTTTCATAAGAGAGGACCACTCACGGTTCGGTTTGAGGATTAATGAGATTATCCCCAAGCTGACTCTCATCAAATAAATTTTTTCACCCAAAAAAAGAGCAGACATTCTGTTCACACTGCTCAACATAGCTCACTTTTTTAATTGTTATGCATAGATTGATTTATTTTAACATGATGTAGATGAAGCAAATGAGAAACGTGGAGATGACGAGTTAGAAATTTTTTGAAAGTAATAGTTTCAGCTCAAGCTAAAATGACTGAAAACAAGATCTGGCATCCCCACTATGTGTCATGGAGTCCCTTCTTTAGGGATGTATTGGGATTTTGAGCACAGTTAATTAAAGAAATCCAAATGCTCTGTTAGTGAAAAAGGTCAATAGTTGGGAGGGTCAATATGTTCGCTTTTAGCTGAAGTAAATGGCCAAATAAATACATAACTTTTTTCTATATTTAGGTTGGCCAAAGAGCTAATTCATTTTGCAATATTGCTCTATTTGACTGGAATTCTCTATCTCCCAATCTAATCTTCTTTTCAGCTCTTAAGAAACATTGTCTTCTCCTCCACTTGCGTGCTGTCATAATGACTCAGAGAGTAAAGGACTAATTGGAAGAAAAGATGCATCAGCCATGCATCTATATACTTCTGTCTCTATCTTCGGAAAGTATCTGCTGAGTCCACACCAAATTATTTGCACTTGCTATCTTTTGAGCATGGAATTGTGGGGCACTTCCATTTTCTATCTTGTCCATGTGGTATGCCAACTGTGGGGCATATTTGCTTTTTTTATTTTTTTAATTTAAATTTATTTAATTGGAGGCTAATTACTTTCCAATATTGTATTGGTTTTGCCATACATCAACATGAATCCGTACACGTGTTCCCCATCCTGAACCCCCCTGCCACCGCCCTCCTGTATGATTACTGAGGTATTTCAATTATTTTCCCTGAACTGTGAAGGAAAATTGTTGGGTTGGTAGATTTGTTTTGTACTCTGTTAGATAGCATAAGAAGTAAGTGATAACTTTCTTTATTAAATTAAACAAAGGCATTTTTATCTTCTGTCAGTGAGTATTCAAAAACATTTCTTGGTCACGTGACCACTCACATTTAAATTTTCAATGAACTTTCCTTCATTTGTATCATTCTCTTCTTTGGGCTTTTTCAAATAATAAAAATATTTCCAATGGGTCGTGAAAATGGCTTTGTGGATATAGGTTTTATCCCGCTTCACTTTGGCTATTTTTCCTAATTTCTGAAGAAACTTTGGAACTTGAATACCAGCTTCTCCTCTGAGAACATGGTTATCAACAGATTTTGGAGACAGAACAAGAATGATATTTAAAACGAAGAGACACTGGATTCTACAGTCACACCTGTGCCTTACCTCCCACCTGTTCCAGGAAAAGATGGCCTTTCGTAAGAATATCTGACTCTCCTCTAACTACCATGAGGCTCACCAAGGTCTCAGGAGACTTAACTATTGACACGTAAAGGCCTGAAATTGGATGGCCTTTTACTTTAAGGAAAGTCATATTCTTGGGACTCTTCTCTTTTAAAGGAAAACAATAAAAATCTACAATTAAAATTCAGCATTCTTAACTGAGCATTGCAGCCATAGAAATCAGCTAATGACCCACGGAGGGCGATATAGGAGAAATCAGGTTTGCTGATCAACAAATAAACTCACAAAATATTTCCAAAGGTTTTCTTATAAATCTGCCAAGAATTCATTTAGCCTCAGAAACCCCTCCAGATCTGAAAGTTACTCTGAGATCTCTAATATAATCCCCTCAAACACATTCTTAAAATCCTTCAGAAAGCACTGGTACTTATCAAATATATTCAAATATTTGGTAATAAAATTAAAATGTGAAAACTAATATAGCAATTGCCCTCAAACACAGTTTGCCAAGTAGATCTTGGTGATTCAGAAAAAAAAAATCTATGAAGATTCTTTGATATTTAAATGATAGGCATGTATTCTGACAGTGTCTTTTATAAAAATAAACTGGTCCAAGAATATAATAAAAATAATCCATATAGACTAGCTATATTTTTTCTGAAAGGGAACAGGAAGAGCAAAGTTACCTGCAAGGCTATCTTCAACTAAGTAAAGTTGATGTATAAAACTCACATTCATAAATCAAGCATTTGGGGAGAATATTTATTAATTTATAAAATAACTCACTATAGAATTTTTTAAAAATAACTCTATGCATTGAAAATATGATTCAAGGAAATAATTTTTAAGTTCTTTTCAGGAGTGCAAATTTAACATGAAATTAAATGTAAATGAATATTTTAAACATTCATTTCAATCAAAGTAGCTGCACACACATGTATGTACGCATTCATGCATTATGTATGTAAATATGTGTATATGTATAGAGACTACAGTGACAATATTTGTGTTATAATTCACCAGAGGAAGTGAACTTTGGGGTCTTTAACAAATTTATATGGTAATAATACACAAGGCTAGTTATGGCTACAGAACGAATAGCTTTCTTCCATTTTTCTTTTTTAAAACTGACAAAATAATTACAGCAATGGCATTTGAGTATGTATATTAAAAATGTAAACAGTATAGATGGAGATATGTTACTCTAAGTTGTCGCCTCTGTTCCTATATTTTCCCAGGTGATACCAAAGATTTTTACTATCCGTTAGATCACTTTGGTATAGGAGTTTCTTCTATGAATGGACACAATAATAATTGGTTGGCCAGAAAATCCATTTGGGTTTTCCATAACATCAAACAGAAAAACTCGAACAAACTGTTTGGCCGACCCCATATATAGTTGTATATGGTTTTATTTTGCATGAACTTTTTAAAATGGTAAAGTATCATATTCATTTTTCTGTGGTGCTCTTGTCACTCAGCAGTACGTCCTGATACTATTTTCATACTGTTTACATGAATTGACCACGTTCAACCCAAATTGCACGTGAGGTTCCGTTGCTTAGCTGCATCTTTTTCTTCTCATTCTGATGAGAAATTTCTCCCCAAATGTTCTTACCATCACAAGAGTAGATACCAACCCATTTTCCTCTTGATGCTCACATTCACGTGTCTCCAGATTAGGTCATGACAAGTGGAATTCCTGTGTCCATTTATTTAATTTTAAAGAATTCAGAAAGATCCTGTCCAAGTGGCTGTGCAAATTGATGCATTCATCAGTAGTGTCCCCGGTACCCACTTCCTTACATTTCACTGCCTCTTCACGCTACTAAGCTCTGCGAGTTCTATCAGTCTCCTTGTTCCGTGGCATTTCCCTAGTTATAAATGGTGCTAACCATCTCTTAACTGTTTGTCATGAATGGTCTGTACACATTCTTTACCTGTTTCTTTTTTTTCCCCCAGTTGCATTGATTGTCTCTTTCTCAGTAATTTTTAGGAGTTTGAAAACATATTATTTCCAGTTTTTTTTTTCTAAGTCACTTCATTCGTGTCTGACTCTGTGTGACCCCATAGACGGCAGCCCACCAGGCTCCCCCGTCCCTGGGATTCTCCAGGCAAGAACACTGGAGTGGGTTGCCATTTCCTTCTCCAATGCATGAAAGTGAAAAGTGACAGGGAAGTCGCTCAGTCGTATCCGACTCTTAGCGACCCCATGGACTGCAGCCTACCAGGCTCCTCCATCCATAGGATTTTCCAGGCAAGAGTACTGGAGTGGGGTGCCACAATGAAAATACAGTAACCCCAGTCTGTACTTGTACATTTTTTTCAGTTTCTGTGTTCTGTATCTTTTGTCTTACTGACATTTTCTTCAAGTGTATAATATAGTAGAGTTTTTCCATAATGGTCTTTTCAGTTTATATCCTGTTGAAGAAGACCTAGCCTGTTCTAAGATTCTAAATACATTTGACACAGTTCCTTTTAAATAGATTTATATATGTAATTATATATAAATATATATAATATATATCTAACTACCATCAGGATCATCAAGGCCTCAGGAGACTTGACTGTTTAATTTATTTAAAATTTTGTTTTATTGGGGGGAAAGGTAAGACATGTCTTACTAAGATCTAAGATTATTATTTTATATTTTTGTAAAAGAATCATCAATTGCCATAATGCCATCTCTTTTTCACAGCATGCAAAAAATACAATTCTCATGTATATATAGACCTGTGTCTGAGATTTCTACTACTTTTCACTGGTCAGAGATTTTTATACATCAACACTGCTCTGCTTTTACTGCAGAGCTTTATAATATCGCATAAAATTTACAAAAAAGGAAGCTCTTACTATTTCACATTTTCCAAGAGATCTTCGTTTCACTTGTATTCATTCTCTTTCAAGTGGATTTAGAGAACTAGATTCTCAAGTCACAGGAAAGATTATAATGAAATTTTGATTGAGATGAGATTAAATTTATGATTATGTTGAGAGTAATTGACATTTTTCAATATTAAGTCTTCTCATTAACCTGACTATTTCCTTTTCATTGAGGGTAGTCTTTTAAGATCTTCTAGATTTGTTTTTGTTATTTGTATGTGCCTGTAAAATCTGCCTATTTAGATTTACATTACTATCTTGAGTCAATTTTGGGAATTTGTTTTTTATAACATTCACTTCATCTATTTCTGCTTTATTGACTATGCTAAAGCCTTTGACTGTGTGGATCACAATAAACTGTGGGAAATTCTGAAACAGAGGGGAATACCAGACCTGCTTCTTGAGAAACCTATATGCAGGTTAGGAAGCAACAGTTAGAATTGGACATGGAACAACAGACTGGTTCCAAATAGGAAAAGGAATATGTCAAGGCTGCATATTGTCACCCTGCTTATTTAACTTATATGCAGAGTACATCATGAGAAATGCTGGGCTGGAAGAAGCACAAGCTGGAATCAAGATTGCCGGGAGAAATATCAGTCACCTCAGATATGCAGATGACACCACCCTTATGGCAGAAAGTGAAGAGGAACTAAAAAGCCTCTTGATGAAAGTGAAGGAAGAAAGTGAAAAAGTTGGCTTAAAGCTCAACATTCAGAAAACTAAAATCATGGCATCTGGTCCCATTACTTCATGGCAAATAGATGGGGAAACAGTGGAAACAGTGAGAAACTTTATTTTAGGGGGCTGCAAAAATCACTGCAGATGGTGATTGCAGCCATGAAATTAAAAGACGCTTACTCCCTGGAAAGAAAGTTATGACCAACCTAGACATCATATTGAAAAGCAGAGATATTACTTTGCCAACAAAGGTCCATCTAGTCAAGGCTATGGTTTTTCCAGTGGTCATGTATGGATGTGAGAGTCGGACTGTGAAGAAAGCTGAGCGCCGAAGAATTGATGCTTTTGAACTGTGGTGTTGGAGAAGACTCTTGAGAGTCCTTTGGACTGCAAGGAGATCCAACTAGTCCATCCTAAAGGAGACCAGTCCTGGGTATACATTGGAAGGACTGATTTTGAAGCTGAAACTCCAGTACTTTGGCCACCTCATGCAAAGAGTTGACTTATTGGAAAAGACCCTGATGCTGGGGGAGATTGGGGACAGGCGGAGAAGGGGACAACAGAGGATGAGATGGCTGGATGGCATCACCGACTCGATACACATGAGTTTGGGTGAACTCTGGGCATTGGTGGTGGACAGGGAGGCCTGGAGTGGTGAGATTCATGGGGTCGCAAAGAGTCGGACACGACTGAGCGACTGAACTGAACTGATAAACAGCTGTGACCTCTAACATACTTGCTCTGAATTAGCACCCTTCCTTTTTAACCAGACACTCCAGAAATTTTGGTCTCTCCAAAACTGGCTAATATTAATACTTATGACTTCTTTTTTGTTGCTCTTGTTTGACTATTTCTCTAATCTATCTTTATCTTTAATTTGACTTTCTGGAGTTTTTGCTGATATTTTTCCAGTTTTAGGAAGCTATTATATTTTAGCTCATTTCTATTCATACTTTCTCTATTTCTAATACATGCTCTTCAAGTTATAAACTTCCCTTAGACACTTTTCTGGTACCATACCATTGGTTGACATGTAAACATGTGGTGGCATTTATTTATCATTTCTTTTTCTCTGTAACTTTGGGTTTTCTATACATAATTTAAAATTGCATAAGAATTAGATAAATAGTACAAATACTGCATAATACCTCTTATCTAGATTGCTAGTTGTTAACATTGTTATTCATTTCCTTTATTGTTCACTATCTGGAGATACCCAAGCATATGTATCTATCTTTCTGTATAAATATGTATATGTATATATATGTAGATGTATGCATACATATTTCNCATAATCATAGTGAGGCATATTAACATTTTTTGAGAATATTTTGTCAAGTGCAGAAAAAATTATCTGATCTTAAGACCATATTCAATTATACTAATTTATCAAAATTTTTTTTCTTCTGGTCAGGATGTAAGCCAAGCCAGTTTGCTCATTTCATTCAGTTGTTGTATTTCTCAAAATTCCTTTAATCTGGAAAATTTTCTCAGCCTTTCTTTGTCTTTCTTGGCCTTGAAATTTTTGAAGAGTAAAAGTCTATAAGCAAAACCCTCATCAGTAGGCTCGTTTCTCATGGAGATACAGGTTAACCATTCTGAAACTACTTCTTAAACTTGAAGAAATGAGTGAATATACTGTGGTTTAAAGTGGTCAGGTCTCTGACAGAGAAAGACGTCGTTAAGTATGAGAAGGCAGAAGACGAAAATGAATTCTGGGTCTGAGAAGCCTAGAAGCCGTGACGCTCACGGAGTAGCGAGCATGCCTGCTGCTGCTGCTGCTGAGTCGCTTCAGGCGTGTCCGACTCTGTGCGACCCCATAGACGGCAGCCCACCGGGCTCCCCCGTCCCTGGGATTCTCCAGGCAAGAACACTGGAGTGGGGTGCCATTGCCTCCTCCAGTGAGCGTGCCTAGCGCTTGGCTTTTGAATCTCATTCCTCACGAAAGGAACCAGGGCTCCTGGAAGTGGGAACTTACAGAGCTGGGGCAGCAAAGGCAGGAGGCAAGCCTAGGCTACCTGGGGCAAGAAGCCAGTGCTCACAGGATGGGGTCACGGCAGAAAGACACAGGAGCCACCCTGAAGGTTTCCCGCTGGCCAAAGTCAGAGCAATGTTGAGGTCAAAATCATGATTATAAAAATTCCACTCTACTGAGTGAAAATATAATTCATGGGCTAGTATAGATATAGACAGATGAAGGATAGGAAGGAAGAGAGGAGAGAGGGAAGAAGGGAAAGAAGGAAGATAGGAAACTCTTCCTTACAGTGAAATGTCATTTATTGCTAGGTTGTCTATACTATGAATTTTATTTTTTCTTTAATTGAAAGTTCTCCAAAGTTGTCGTTTTAAATGTTCAGCTGAATAAGTTTGGATGATAAGGTGCTTGTGTGGTGACTGTGGTGGGAGTAACTTTCTTATTATTATCTATTTCTGATTTTATTAAATTATAATCAATAGAAGGGGTCCAAATGATTTTTACTTTTATGAATGTGTGGGGATATCATTTGGAGCAAAAGGTATTAGCAATTTTTTTGTGAACCTTCTCTCCATGTTAAAAACGATTGTCATTTAAATATGAATTCTCTCATTTAAGCTATAAAGTACATGCAATGGTATATATATACATATAACTACACATAAAACAAACAAACAAAAAGCTTATTTTCCTCACTGTATAGGAAGTCCTGTGGTCAGGCAGTCCACAATTATTGCCACAGTTTCATTGTGGTCTTAGGCTCCATTCACCATTCTGTCACTCTGCTTTCATCAGGCTCCTTTCTTCCTGATGGCTACCTCTGTTCCCGATATTGGTTTTCTTTCTTTTTTTCTCAACTTCCAGTCTCATACGATTTCTCATACAAGAGCAGGAAAGATGGCCCTTTGGCACTTCTATCCCAAAGACTGAAAACACTAAGAAATCCCGAGTAGCTGTCCGCACGCATCTCACTGGCCAGCACCGTGGTAAGTGGCCACCCTTAAGTGGAGCTTAGGAGAGAGATCTCAGGTGCAGAACCTGTTTGGGCAGTTCCAGCAAGGGATGTCACTTGCAGTTTTTGGGTGGATGAAATGAACTCCCCAAGGATGGTATGCAGAGAACTAATGATTTAGGCCACGGATCAACACCAGTGGAAAATGATGAATGGAGGGAAAGGAGTCCACAGAGGAAACAGATAAGAGCCAGCCAAGAAGACTGGGCGAAACCCTGGAGACTGTGGGACCCTGTAGCCTTGGGAAGGGAATATTTCAAGAAGGACTGGTAATAAACGATATTGAGACTTGCTCAAAGCTAAGGGTGGAATCATGTATTTCTGTCCCGTGTCCATAAATATGGGGCTTTCACCTTTTTCTTTTTTTCCTGTGCCAAGGTACGACCAGAAGGCACCCTTCCCCTGCAAGGTGCCCCCTGGCATACAACAGGTCAGCCCTGAATTTAGCTGTCATTAGACCTCATCCTCGTCTATTTCATACTTTCCTCTGGAAACATAAGGAAAACGTTGTAATGGGATTTTTGAAAAGGAAGCTCAAGTTCATTTTCCAGCATGAATGCTCTCTGAGCCATTTTTTCAGAATGACCACTTCCGGGGATGTGTCGAAACAGCAGCCCTTTGGGGCCAAGCAGAGGGCACCATTTCTTCCTTATATTTTGTTCTCTTCCTATCGCACTCAGCTCAACAAAAACAACAGCAGGGGGGAAAAAGGAGGGGGCTGGAAAAAAAAAAAGCCCTTATCTGCACAGTCGTGATGAATAGACTTGATTGGGCTCTCACACAGCGGGCAGGTGACGGCCACTGCCTGTCTATTTCAGGACTAAACTCTCCACTGGCCACAGGTGGTCTTCCTTTTTTGGCTCTGCGGCCCTGCCTTCATTACATTTGCCTGAAGCAGCAGACGGCTTCTGGGAGACCAAAAGACGGGGGAGGCAGGGTGCAGAGGCAATCCAGCTGACATTTTAAGCAGGAAATGCAACCATCTGAATGTAAAGGAGATAAACCCTGTCTCTACACAGACTGTTCACTCAGGGGAAATTGAGGTAAAATGTTACGGGATTCAGAAAGGGGGATGCTGGAGTGCGTGCCTTTGAGACCACCCTGGCCCTTGACCCTTTATTTCTATGAACGTCTTCCCTCACCTAGAAATGCTAAAAGAGGGGAGCAGGACGGTCTAAAAATATACTGGAAATGTATAATTTTGTGGAACTATTTTTCTTTCCTATATTTAATAATTATTTTGCATATAGGATTGCTCCTTGGAAGGAAAACTATGACAAACCTAGACAGGGTATTAAAAAGCAGAGACATCACTATGCCAACAAGTATCTGTATAGTCAAAGGTATGGTTTTTCCAGTAGTCATGTACGGATATGTGAGTTGGACCGTAAAGAAGGCTGAGCACCGAAAACCTGATACTTTCGAATTATGGTGTGCAGAACACTCCTAAGAGGCCCTTGGGCTGCAAGATCCAACCAGTCCATCCTAAAAGAGATCAGTCCTGAATATTCATTGGAAGGACTGATGCTGAAGCTGAAGCTCCAACACTTTGGCCACCTGATGCGAAGAACTGACTCATTGGAAAAGACTCTAATGTTAGGAAAGATAGGGGCCAAAAGGAGAAGAAAGTGGCAGAGGATGAGATGGTTGGATGGCATCACCAACTCAATGGGCATGGGTTTGAGCAAACTCCAGGAGATGCGGAGGACCGAGGAGCCTGGCGTGCTGGGTCACAGCGTCAGACTCAACTTAGGGACTGAACAACAACTTAGCCTAACGATGCAAAACAAGCACAAAGTCAGCATGTGGGGCTTCTCATTAATACAGGGGGACCTTGTTCCTGAATATCGAAAGTATCCTGGAAGTATGGTTTCCAGGATGCTGAGGACCACATCATACTCATTTTGTGTTTGTTTTGCGTTGTTAGGCTACTCGTTTTTGTTCAGTCCCTAAGTTGAGTCTGATTTGACATACAAGGTAAGAGGAAGGTGATTGCATTATCTTGTTTTTGTGCTAGGGTGTGCCATGAATGACATGGTAGCCTGAAATCAGGCTCTGATAGTGGAGGCCATCTCTAAATTAGAAAGGACACGGTGACATGGCAATTGCAAAGGCAAATATCAGGAAGAATTCTACATGATTCTGGACTTTCTTCATCCTGATGAGTTTCTAAACTTCACCCTCGAGGATATATGAGCAAATGTATGCAAAATGCACACTGCAGTTCTGAATATGAAGACTTTTAAGCCAGAAGAGAAAATTTTAAGCCAGAAGAGAAAAAATTATGTGAAATAAAATGAATGCCATTGCTTATATAATTCCTAAATATAGCTTAAAAGTACAGATTCAGAGACTTTTTAAAATATAGAGATCATGGTGAAAGCAGCTTTGTTTCCTTATTTTTGGGGTTTTGCTTTTCAAACAGAGTAGATGGATTCTTTTCCAGTTGTTAGAAGGCAATTCTGAGGGCACGGAAAATCATGATTCTTAAAGATAGAATCATTTATTTGAGATGACCTTAAAAGTTTATGATAATCCAATCACTTATTTTGTGATTGAAATGTGTTATTAAGAAAATGAGAAAACATTATCCATGGTGATACACCTGTACTTTTAGGGAAGAAGATGATGCTCTCAAATATTAGAACAAATATTTTTCAGATTTAGCCCAGCAAATTGTCACCATTGCCAAAGTTAGAGCTGAGAGATTTGTCTTCCAGGCCCCTGTTCGAATCTGCTGGATGGTCTTTTTCTTTCAGTTATCACATAAAATCATTCATGTAGCTCCGGGGAGGGGAGAAATATGTATATATATGCATTTTTTTAATCAAGGGAGCCAGGGGCATTCTGACAGCCATTCTCTAGCTAACCACCAAGGCACTGTTACTGCAAAGGCATCCCCTCCACTCCATTCCAATGGCAAACTGATTTCGAATCACACACATATGGCTCCTACAGAAGCAATGGCTCTCGATGACATGACTACACGTTACAATGGGAGTAGGTGATGCTTGCCTGACTGCATATTCGCTTGTGTTGTTTTCTTCACAGAGGCAATGCTCCCGTGGGGAGCTCATAAGTGCAGATTGCTTCTTCTCCTCAGATGCTGATGAAGAACCTCCACATTTGGAACCTGGGATGGGTTTTCTCAAGCTGGAAGCACTTCAGGACGCTCTAGGGGAAACCTGGATGCTGGTCGGCAAGTATTGGACTTGCATGTCAAATCATTGCTTGGAGGAGCTAACGATGATAAACGGTCACTGACTTTGAGTTCCATCCCAGAATGTGTGTGCTGGGCTAATGATAGCAGAAAAGGATTAGGCAGTTCAAGTATGCGTTCCAGTGGGCACACAGGCAGGCTTAGCCCATTAAACGACTATGTCCTGGTACAGGACGTCACTCTGATACTTTCAAGGGTGGACAAGACAGACATATTTTCAGGAGTTTTAATGTTCATATTTATGAATTATAGAAGTGTACAATTCAGCCCCTTTGAGTGGATTAAGAATAAAACTAAAATGAAAGAAATCATAAACTAGCAGTCTTAAAAGATAGTAATAGGGATACAAAAGGAAATATCTCTATTTCCATTTCTCCATTAATAGTTTTGCAAGGGCATAATCTTCATGCTGGCCAGTTTCTTTGGAGGAAGTTTCAAAATTATGGGCAAATCAATCATGTTTATTAAAGAAACTTGGTTAAAGCTTATGCTGCTTGGGAAGTATTCTGATTTTAGGACATAGAGAGAAGGAACAGTACTAACTGTTCCTAGAGCTTAGAACATACCAGGGAAGATGTTGCTGTTGCTGTTTGGACACTAAGTCACGTCCGACTCTTTGCAACCCCATGGACTGAAGCAAACCAGGCGTCCCGGTCGGTCCCTCACTATCTCCTAGAGTTTGCTCAGAGTCACATCCATTGAGCTGGAGATGCCATCCATTCATCTCATTCTCTGTCATCTCCTGCTCCTCTTGCCCTAAATCTTTCCCAGCATCAGTAAGGAAAATTGGCTTTTTCCAGTGAGTCAGCTCTTTGCATCAGGTGGCCAAAGTACTGGAGCTTCAGCTTCAACAATAGATCCTCCAGTGAAAAGTCAGGGTTGATTTTTTTTAGGATGGACTGGTTTGATCTCCTTCAAGTCCAAGGGAGTGCGAAGAGTCTTCTCCAACACCACAGTTCAAAAGCATCAATTCTTCAGTGCTTAGCCTTCTTTATGGTCCAACTCTCACATCCATACATGACCACTGGAAAAACCATAGCTTTGGCTACACAGTCCTTTGTCGGCAAAATGATGTCTCTGCTTTTTAATACACTGACTAGGATTGTCATAACTTTTCTTCCAAGGAGTAAGCAAGTGTCTTAATTTTGTGGTGGCAGTCAATGTCCACAGTGATTTCTGAACCCAAAAAATAAAGTCTGTTGCTGTTTCCACTTTTTCTTCATCTATTTGCCTTTTGAAGTGATGGGACGAGATGCCATGATCTTAGTTTTCTGAATGTTGAGTTTTAAGCCAGCTTTTTCACTCTCCTCTTTCACCCTAATCAGGGGGTCCTTTCTTTCTTCTTTGCTTTGTGTCAGGGAAGATAGTAAACACAAACATAAACAACAAGAGTGTAGAATAAAATTCACTAAGGTCAAAGAAATCCAGAGAAAAAGCTATGGAAGCTGAAGGTACACAGAAGGGCTACTTATAGCCACTGGCAAGGACGGAAGACTTCTTTATAGCGTGAGATGAGATTGTTGCAGTAAAGACTTGGTGGTGGGATGTCCCTGGCAGTCCAGTTGTTGAGACTTTGCCTTCCAGTGCAAAGGGTGAGGGTTTGATCCTTCCTCAGAGAGCTAAGACCCGCATGCCTCACAGCCATTAAAAAAAAAAAAAAAGGATAAAACAGTAGGATATTGCAACAAATTTAATAAAGACTTTTAAAATGGCTCACATCAAAAAAAAAAAAACTTAAAAAAAACAAAGAATAGGTGGAATTTGAGAATGTAGAGATCAAAGAGAGAGGCAGAGGAGTGTGAGATGGAGAAACCAACGTCGTCAAAGGCTCGGAGAGCCAGGTGGAAACGCAACCAAGCTCTGGAAGCAAAAGTTCAGTTTGACTGTTTTATTTTTTAAATTACTCAGCTGGCAATTATATTTGGTTAGGATGCCTAGTGAAATGTATCTGGTTGAAAGAACATTTTTTACCTACTTGACATACAAGATTAATTAATGTCTTGGTAAGAGAGAGCAAATGGTTATGGAGACCCTACAGAGCAACTACGTTCATTATGGAAAAAAAAGTGTTTACTTGGGTGGAGGATGATTGAAGTTCATGCATCCCAAGGAAACCTATTTGGAGTAAGTTTGTTCAGCATGTGGAATGTTCCATTGCCAAACATTCCTTGGGTAAATTCTTTGGGCCTCTAAATTTTATTTTTTTTCTCAGTTATTCATTAAAAATTATTCATTTCAATAGAGATCTGTCTGTTTTTCGTTGGCTTACTATGGGATCACTACTATGCCTCGTTTTCAGGAAAACTTATGTTTGTCTTTCACGGTTCAGCAGCCAGGGCTATGTCCTTCATGAAGTCTTCTTTCCTCAACCCTTCCCTGCAAGTGCCTATCTTATTGCCTATCAGACACCAGTATAATCGTGTGTAAACTGTCTGCTTCATCCCAGCTGCCACCCTGAAACTGGCACTTCCTCACCCCCAACATCACACAGTACCAAGAACTTCCAGATGTTCAAGCTGGATTTAGAAAAGCTGAGGAACCAGAGATCAAATCGCCAACATTCGTGGATCACAGAAAAAGCAAGAGAATTTCAGAAAAACATCTACTTCTGCTTCATTGACTACAGTAAAGCTTTTGACTGGGTGGATCACAACAAACTGTGGAAAACTCTGAAAGAAATGGGAATACCAGAGCACCTTACCTGCCTCCTGAGAAATCTGTATGCATGTCAAGAGGCAACGGTTACAATTGGACATGGAACAATTGACTGGTTCCAAATCGGGAAAGGAGTACATCAAGGCTGAATAGTCTCACCCTGCTTATTTAACTTATTTGCAGAGTACATCATGAGAAACGCTGGGCTGGATGAAGCTGGAATCAAGATTGCCAGGGAAATATCAATAACCTCAGATATGCAGATGACACCACCCTTATGGTAGAAAGTGAAGAGGAACTAAAAAGCCTCTTGACGAAGGTGAAAGAGGAGAGTGAAAAAGCTGCCTTAAAGCTCAACATTCAGAAAACTAAGATCATGGCATCTGGTCCCATCACTTCATGGCAAATAGATGGGGAAACAGTGGAAACAGTGTCAGACTTTATCTTTTGGGGCTCCAAAATCACTGCAGATGGTGATTGCAGCCATGAAATTAAAAAATGCTTACTCCTTGGAAGAAAAGCTATGACCAACCTAGACAGCATCTGAAAAAGCAGACATTACTTTGCCAACAAAGGTCTGTCTAGTCAAGGCTATGGTTTTTCCAATAGTCATGTATGGATGTGTGAGTTGGACCATAAAGAAAGGTGATCATCAAAGAACTGATGCTTTTGAACTGTGGTGTTGGAGAAGACTCTGGGGAGTCCCTTGGACTGCAAGGAGATCCAACCAATCAATCCTAAAGGAAATCAGTCCTGAATATTCATTGGAAGGACTGATGCTGAAGCTGAAACTCCAGTACTTTGGCCACCTGATGGGAAGAACTGACTCATTGGAAAAGACCCTGATGCTGGGAATGATTGAAGGCAGAAGGAGAAGGGGACGACAGAGGATAAGATGGTTGGATGGCATCATCAACTCAATGGACAAAAGTTTGGGCAAGCTCCAGGAGTTGCCAATGGATGAGGAAGTCTGGTATCCTGCAGTCCATGGGGCCACAGAGAGCTGGACACAACTGAACGACTGAACTGACTGAACACCACACAGTAAGTTCTCAAAGAACGTTGCTGCCTGGCAGAGGGAAAGTGAGGAATAAAAAAATGAGTGATTAAAGGGTTTATTTTTAAGTTGCTGTAGTGTTTGCTATCTTACTATGAGCCACATGTGACTGTGTTGATCCCACTTCCCTTCTATGAAGAGCTGGTGGTCGGACTGGCTAACTCTTCTCCAGGACGTAGACGTCTACAGAGCGTGCGTCATCCGCTCACCGGCCCAGTCCACCCAGCACACTGGGCTTCACAGTCAGTGGACTAAGTGGGTGCCCCTGCCACGAAGCCTCACCAGAGTTGAACACAAGCATCTGTTCACAAGACCTGGGGCGCTGGCGTGTTGGGCATGAGGGAAAGTGTTGTTGGGGTGGACATACTGTCTCATTTGGACAATAGCATGCCCACTCTTTCGGAAGCATTTCTGATGGCTTCACACACTCTTTCTAGAAATAACTCCCTCATCCTTCCTTTTCTGCCCTTTGGTTTTTGTTGCCCACTCTCACTTTCTTGTTATCTTCTTGACTCTCAGTAATGCTGATGGTCTCCAATTTCCTCCACTTTTTGAGTATCGCTTTTTTTATAGTAGCCTATAAACTACCTCGTTAATCAGATAGTGTAAAATCCAATTAGAGACATTAGAATCCAGAAATACAAGTGTTAAGGAATGTGTTTCTTGATTGACAAGGAAGCCAAATAGACCCATCTATTTAGAATCTTAGCAACAATTAGCCGACTTAGTTTCATTTATTGTGACATAAAAAATCTGGTTTATCGAGAGCTCTATTGAAGAAGATTTCTATGATATGCACCATGAGAGAATATCTTCAAACTAAAATGATTGTTTTGCTGTAATAAATTGAACCATATGTACACTATGTTATTCAATCTTTTTTCTTCAAGGCATAAATTGATATTAAAGAACATTTAAGTCATAACACATGGTTATCCAGGCATGAACGAGGCAATAACCCATATAAGTTGTCAAGGTGAAGCCAAAGCATTTATTAGAGGTTTGTGTTGTTTTTGAAAAGTGCATGGTTGGATAAACATGGATTAGTGCTATTATGCTGCTACGATGACTCAAGTGTGTTTTTACAGTGTCAGTAATTTTTATGTTTAAAAATCACTGGTGCAGTATATTAGCTATAATTTATGTTTATCATCTTGTGTACTCTAATAGGTTTCAACAAACCATTTAACACTTCAGCTTGTGCATATACATTACTTAATAGGTATTTATCTTAAAAAAGAGATACTTAACGGGACTTTCAAAGCCTGCAACTGCATGCTAAGAGAGAACACTGCAGCGTTTCCATTAACTTTCTTCTCCCCGTTTGCAGTTAACTTTGAGCATCCCGGCAGCTCGCCTCTTTGTGCAATGTGCCACCGCATGACATGAGTAGAAGCGAGCGTGTTAGTGTCCTTGTTGGCAGCAATGACATCACGTTCTCCCGGCACGGAGTGTCCGTCACACCTGCTAAGTAGGGTGGCTGCACGATATAGCCAGCACAGCTGAAAATATGACGAAGGCCCAGCCATCAGTTGCCGCACTGGGGTGTCCTTTCAGAGGGTCTAGTTTGCCTCACTGTAGCTACGTCTATGAGGAGTTTTGCAAACTCTGTGACCTAGACTCTTGTTTTAGAAGAATCTCCGAGAAAACCCTAGGAGCTGAGTAGATGGGAGGAGGGATGGCAGGGAGTCAGTTGGGACTTCCCAGTCACAGGAGGTTTGCTGTAGCAACACAAGAGGGGACTTCATTTATCATGACACTATTGATCCTTCCAGAGAGTGCTATGCTTATTGTTTTTGCCGCAGTGATGACCTATTTCTCTTTTGGATATTCTAGGTAGATGAATTACTGGTGTTTAGTCTTTTCATAAAGGAGATTGATTCACTTTTAAAATGTACCCAAAGTTGGTGATGCAGTGATGTGCTTTTGGTCTTTTTTTTTAAGTTATATACTTTTTGGCTTAGTGATAGTCATGGTAGAAATGGATTTGCAAGGGATATCTCATGAAACCCTAGTTACCACTTAAACAAATGGTGCCACTTTGTTCATTTGTGACATGGCTAGATAAGAGTTTGTTTGGAATCTTGAAATTAGGAATATACTCATCCACTCAGTAATAAATTTTCAGAGACTATAAATTCTCTTGAATCAATCAAGCACATCAGTTGGCTGAGTTAGCAAACTGGGAGGATTTGTTACTCCCTGGAGACAAGTCAACCGGGATGAATTGTTTAGTACTGGGAACTACTTTTTCCCTTGTAAAAGTAGTGGGCACTTTGACATCTTATCAGAGAGAACCGCTACACCTGGATGATTTTTCAGTACAGGCAACCTCTGGTAACTGGACCAAAATTGTTTCCTAAGTATTTCAAACTTCACTCTTTTCATGACAACATCACAATTACGTGGTAAACACCATAGGCAGTTTATGCAGAAATATATGTGGAGTGTGTTTTCAATGAAGAGAATTAAAGGGAGACTTTCATTAGCATCCTGAATGGTCAATTACATCATTTCAAATGAATCAAGAAAGATAATGGTTTAGCTCAAAACTTCCATTAGAGGTAGAACTTTCTAGAATGATGTAGAACTTTCTGGAAGGAATCAACTTTTGGGTCTGAGCTATCCAGTACATTAGCCCCTAGCCACATGTGGCTGTTGAACACTTGAAATGATCAACTTGAGATGCGAGTGCAACTGAACAGCTGAATTACCAGTGTATTTAATTTCCCCTGGTGGCTCAGACAGTAGAGTCTGCCTATAGTGCAGGAGACCCAGGTTCAATCCCTGGGTTGGGAAGATCCCCTGGAGAAGGAAATGGTAACTCACTCAAGTGTTCTTGCCTGGAGAACCCCATAGACGGAGGAGCCTGGCAGTCTACAGTCCATGGGGTCGCAAAGAGTCGGACACGACTGAGCAACTTCATTTTCACTTGCTGGAAATAACCATAGGTAGCTAATGATCACCATACTGGATGATGCAGGAGCATCAGCCCCTTTAAGAAAAAGCCTGAAGAACAATTTAAGCACTGGGTCCCAGCAGCAGTTATAGAGGTTGGCAGGCAGGTATCTGCTTTTAAAAGGCAGTTTAGGACAAATCAGGGAACTTAAAGGAAATGAAAACCATACAGATTTTGAAATCTAAATAGTAAGAGATCTTACCATAAGGGTGACGTTGTCCACATATGAAACCTAGTGGCTTTACAAGTGGTAAAGCTAGGACTGCATTTCATGAAACGTGAAGCAGATGAAATATGTTTAACACATATATTTGGAAAGTAGAGAGCATAATAACAAAGCGTTTTAAAGTACCTAGGTGTCAGTATGGGATGTACACCATGGTTATCTTCTGGCTGACACTTTTTCCTTTCCTCTCTCTATTCAATCCTGCCTACAAGTACCAAGGTAATACGACTCACATGCCTCAAATTCTTCAAGAACGCTACAGACTGAAAAATAATATAAGTGTCAAAGTATAACTTAATCACCTTTCTGTGCTTCTGAACACACTGTAAGTCAACTACACTTCAAGAACATGTATGTATTAAAGAAAAAAAGAATGCTACAGACAACATGTGTGTCTCCCTCCAAACCACGTGTTGAAATCCTATACCCAATAGAAGAGTTTTAAGATGCAGGGGTCTTGGGAGGTGATTAGGTCCTGAAGGTGGAGCCCCATGAATGCGATGAGTGCCCTTGGAAGACGAGGTGGAGGGCTTGCACCTCCTCTCTGTCGTGTGAGGGCACAAGGAGAGGACAACTGTCAGAAACCAGCAAGAGCGCCCACACCACATGTGGGCTCTGCTTAGCGCCTTGACCTTCAACTTCTCAGCCTCCAGGACTGGGGGAAATGAACGCTGAAGCCGCAGCTTGTGGCATTCTGTTACCACAGCCTTAGACAAAGGCTTCCCATCACCTCTTAGATACCTTCCAAGATGATGAGCATCGACTCCTACCCATGGCGCACGCAGTACAGTGAATGAATTGCCTCGGGCTGGTCGCAGGGGTGCACACGGAGCCCGGAACCTGTCCACAGCGCCTGATTTAAAATTCTGCCTTCAACACGTTTTCCCACAGAAGCATGCAGGCCACACGTAAACACACGTCTTTTTTATCTTTTAATGGCGGCAACAGCAGAACCCAGGCACGTGCACCTCAAGGCTGCGCGGAGCATCGGGCCCCGACGCCTGACTCTGCTTCGGCGACGCGGCCGTCGCTGCGCGGTCCCCGGAGGGCGGGAAGTCACGGGGTCTAGGGGTCTAGGCTGGTCCCGCGGGTCCTCCGCACTCAGGCCTCGCGTTTGCAGTGACGATGCCTCCGCTGAGGACTTGCCCGCCCGCCGGCTGGAACAGATGGTTCTAGAAACTGTCCCCGCCCCGCCCCCTCCAGGCTGGGGGAGGTGCAGTCTCCGGGTACTCACTCTCTAGCCCGAGGGGCTTCTCTCCCACAGCTGGCTTTGCAAGTTCCGACAGATCTTTGCTGTTCCTTCCTCCCGCATCCGCGCGGCCCAAGCGAAGGCTTTCCAGGAGGCCCGCGTGGGGACTGGAGCTGGCTCAGGCCGGGAGAACAGGCGCTGGGCCCCGAACGCGCCCGGCTCTGTGCGCTCTGGGCCCCAAGCGCATTTCTGCCGCTCGGTCTCCTCGACAGTAAAACGGACGAAAACAGTACCTATTTCAGAAGGCGGCTGTGAAGGCTAACTGCAATCTCTCTAACACACAGAGATCTTGGCTATCGGGGATGCCAGTGTGTGTTTTGGAGAAGGCAATGGCACCCCACTCCAGCACTCTTGCCTGGAAAATCCCGTGGACAGAGGAGCCTCGTGGGCTGCAGTCCATGGGGTCGCTAAGAGTCAGACACGACTGAGTGACTTCCCTTTCACTTTTCACTTTCATGCATTGGAGAAGGAAATGGCAACCCACTCCAGTGTTCCTGCCTGTAGAATCCCAGGGATGGGGGAGCCTGGTGGGCTGCCGTCTATGGGGTCGCACAGAGTTGGACACGACTGAAGCGACTTAGCAGCAGCAGCAGCAGCAGCAGTGTATGTTTGCTATTATTATTTATGAGCCTAAAGCCCATTTGCTATCACATTATACTCCATGCTATCAAAGAGAACTGGAGGAGGACATGGCAGCCCGCCCCACTGTTCCTGCCTGGAAAATCCCATCGACAGAGGAGCCTGGTGGGCTGCAGTCCATGGGGTCGTTGCAGAAGAGTTGACATGACTTAGCCACTAAAATACAACGTCAGAGAGGACATAGCTTTTGTCTGGAGTGTAAGGTCCCTGTCCCCGTTTTTAAATAGCTTGTATGATGGTCTCTGTTTTACGCAGTGGATAGGCTGTCCTTTAAACAAGAAGTTCTTATGTTTAAAAAGCAAAATAGGATACTTTGTTCTTTTCCCATTGTCAGGAAGGCAAGTGTCAACAGCCTCACAGGAAAAGTCGTGGAAGCTCCCCTGTTTGTGTATTGAATGGATTATAAGAACCCAGATAACATCTTAAAGACCAGCAGGCTTATGACTGTTTCATTTACCTGTGGAGAAACTTGGGAAATTTGGCTACAGTCTCACTGTTGTTCTATTATAAAAGAAAAGGGGGTTCTTTGTGGACATTCCCCTGTTTAAGGTGCAGATAACATCTGCCTTGGATGAGAAATAATGTGAAGCTCAAATCTGAAGACCCTTTCCTACCATCCCAGAATTAATTTCTACGTACTTGATGAACAGTCATAAACTCTATTCTTTAAAGGCAAAGAAAGCCAGTGAGCTGAAGAAAACATGCGAAGAACGGAATCAAGCAATTCCGAACTTGGAGATGCATGAAGAAATATTCTGCCCACCATCTTGGGCTTTTCTTATTTCTAATTCCATACCTAACAGTCCTGTGACTGTGCAACAGCAAGAAACAAATACATAAATGTAAAATCTGTCTCTTGGCCTCTTCGTCCAAGATATCCAAACTTATAACTGTGTAAAGATATTAGAGTCGTAAACCTCACAGCAATCATTTTAAATCCATTTTTTACCAGACAAACCCCCACTCTGCTCTTTATTGTGCTTTATGCATAGCGGTCTCCAGAATCATTGCCGAACAGTTAAATGAAGAAAATGGTGTGAACATTTTACTACTTTAATTTATGGGTCTTAAAATATCAGTATTTTTAGCAAATAGGTGGTGATCACAATTATCATCAGTCATTTTTACCTTTATTTCCACTTTGCTTACTTACACATTCGTTCAAGCAGCTGTTCTCTTGACACTCAGTGTGTCCGGCACTTGCTAAGCATCAGGAATGCAAAGGCAGATGAAGTTTGATGGGTGTCTGCTCAGTCGTGTCTGACTCTTTGCGACCCCATGGGCTGTAGGCCACTAGGCTCCTGTGTCCATGGGATTTTCTGGGCGAGAATACTGGAGTGGGTTGCCATTTCCTTCTCCAGGGGGCCTTCCTGACCCAGGGACTGAGCCTGTGTGCCTTGCGTCTCCTGCACCTGACAGGTGGATTCTTTACCACTGCAACCTCTGGGAAGCCAGATTTCAGAACACTCAAGTGGGTTGCCGTTTCCTTTTCGAGGGGATCTTCCCAACCCAGAAATCGAACCCAGGCTTCCCTCATTGCAGGCGGATTCTTTACCAGCTGAGTCACCAGGGAAACCCCATAATAGTTGGTAACTGTCCTCAAAACGCTCACTGGCTATAGACCTAGAGATTATCATACCAAGTGAATAAGTCAGAAGGAGAAAGACAGATATCATAAGACATCGCTTATATGTGGAAGCTAAAATGTGGTGTAAAAGAACCTATCTACGAAAGAGAAGCACACTCACAGGTGTGGAGGTCACCACGGGCGAGGGTGGTGGGGAGGGAAGGCAGAGCCTGAACGTTCGTGCTAAGTAAACATCGGTAGAAAATCAGGGAAGCGAACCTGGAATCTACTGCGCATTCTGTATCCCCATGACAGCCAGGGACTCAGAAGAACTTCTGGATACAGCGTATTCTTGGCTGTTACAGTCAGAATGAGAGCTTCTCTGAACATAAAGATGGGTTTGAAGCTCATGGTGGGAGAGTGATTTGTAAATATATAGATTAAGTTTCCCCATAAAATTAGGTTGCAAACCAAGAATGGGTGTATTTACTAAGAATGCTGATGCAAAACTGTGCTGGAAAGGGAAGGTGTGTTATTTACTTACATAAACATGGCTCCAGGTCTGCCTCCTCTGGTTATTACAGGCAGCTGGTAAAGCAGGTCTGTAATACCTCTGATGAGCTGTCTTGCAGTTTGCACCTGCCTGATCTCATCCGGGGTCAGCCTCTGGAGACAGACGCTGGAGCCCCGTGGTCGCAAAGTCCAGCACACAGATCTGAGCTGGAATGTGGGCCTTGGGAGTGCATCGCTGTGAGCTTCCAGGCACCTTTCCTTGCAGACTTACCATCTCTGGGACCTCAGGCCGTTTCTGTGAAGTCCCTGAGCTTCCGTTTTTCTCGTGGGTAGAATGAAGACACACATTTTTAACCTTGAGGATTCCCGGTGATAATCTAAGCATGATCAGAATGGGGAATTTGCCTTAGCTTGCACTGAGGCCCAGCTTCTAGAAGAGTGGGCTCTTCATAAGTAGCTGTTGAGTGAATTGATGAATGTGGGTATGTAAAGGATGTAAGAGTGTCTAGAATCTAACAGGTTCTTAATAATCATGTATTGGTTCATTTTCCCTTCCATAAATCAGCATGGGCGTTGCCTCCTCCCAATTCCCAAGCTCAGCTGAATGTCCTGAAAATGGACAGAGAAAGTATCATCGAATGAAATCTTGTTGCAAACCAATATTCCACAGTGTTCCACCTGGTTTCCCAGGACTGTTAATAGAAGCTATTTAAGAGTATAACCGCATCAGGTCTGAGAAGGCTGGGGGATGTGGCCTTAAGCGGATTGCTTTACTCAGGGGCTGTTCAGAGCCCTCACGGTCCCTGCGTGTGTGTGCGCATTCTCCATGCAAGAGGGGACCTCAGTCCACAGCTTCCCAGGCACATTCGATCAGAGGACTCTGGTCACAGAGCATCTCAGGAACCTCATAGGAGCGTAACTCCCTGGGAAGTGTGGATCGAATCATTAGCTTGAAGAGCAGACACAAAGCTGCTGCCGCCGCTGCTGCTAAGTCGCTTCAGTCATGTCTGACTCTGTGCGACCCCATAGACGGCAGCCCACCAGGCTCCCCGTCCCTGGGATTCTCCAGCCAAGAACACTGGAGTGGGCTGCCATTTCCTTCTCCAATGCATGAAAGTGAAAAGTGAAGACACAAAGCAAAAAGCATTTATTTTGATAGGACAGTAAAAAGCTTTTTTTTTTTTTTTAGGTCAGGGAAGGCTTATTTAGGAACGAGATGTGGAGTTCTCACAACCCAAGACAGTCATCGAGGAAATTTCATTTCAATGAAGCATTTAAATGAGTGAAAACAAATGAACATAAAATAAGTATATAATAACACCTTGGGAAAATTAACCATCTCTCCATTTAACATCTGTCACATAGATAATCGTAGCAACTAGATTGATTATGGAACAGGAAGTTGGAAGTTTAAAAAAGAAGCAGCTGAGTTTGCTTATATCACCTGCAAAGGGACTACTTTCTTTGGCAGATTAATATTGCACAAAGGTTTGAAGTTTCATTAAAGAAGCCTGGTTAGATGGTGTTAACAGTCGGTTACAGAATGTGTGTGTGTAATCAGACAATGCATTGCATTAGGCTATTAGAAGATATAATGGTATTATTTATGCATTCCGGATTGTGCTATGCCTTAAGTGACACCTTGTCGCAAGGAAACTATATAACATTGTGGCATATCTGTAACAATGAAAATGTAATCAGCACATTAATTATAAAATGACAGGTAGATTCCTCTGCATCATGATTTTGTGTTAGTTGGGAATTCTTTTTCTTGTGCAATTTTATAATACTTAAGTGTCTGTTGTAGTTTCGAAATGCGTACATGTTTGCATTTTCTGAAACGTTTGGTTATGGATAATGAAAGATTTTTTTTTTAATGAAGAGAACCAAATAGCACAACAAATACCTTACATTGAATTCTTTTTTACTTAAATTCTATATCAACGGTGTCCACACTGGCAGATTACACCCCTTTCTTTACACGTAAACTTCCTGCTGAAAGCAGGTCGGAGTTAGCAGCTGGAGCAGCTTGGAGACTTCTTTTTTAAGCAATTAGTTTTATGTTCTTTTAAATAATTGCTTCATTATATTTTGTACATCTGTGCCGGGGTTCGATGGCAACATTGGTAAATTTGCAAATAGTTGTAGAACCGGGGAATACCGGTTAAGCAATAATACAACCCACCTGTGGGTGGGAGAAGAGTCTTTACACAATAGCAGCTCCACCCTCCCCAAATTCCTTTAACAAAAGAACTAATTCTACTCTGTGAGGAAATGGTTTTGATCCAGGTGAGGATATCAGACACTGTGTTTTTAAAGAAGATAGGCTGTAAGTCGTTCAGAAGAGACTGACAAAAATGATAAAAGATTTGGAAAACAAGACCTACGAGAGAAGGTTAAGAGCGTGGGGATATTCATTCCAGCCGAAGGAGGCTGAGGGGAGAGAGAACTGTCTGCCTAAAAGTTAAATAATGATACACGCAAAGGAGGCATTACTTATCATTAGTAGAGAGAGAGGGAGGTTAGAAGAGAAGAACTACACCCATTTTACTTAATATCAGGAACAGTTTTTGGATGCAAAGAGCAGTTACATAAAAGAGTTAAATGCCAGGAAAGTCTAGGCTTTGCAGCCATGGAATCAAGTGTGAGTTTGTTGCAAATCCTTTAGAATACATTCGAAACATACTGAAGCTAGTCTGTGGCCTGGAAAATGGGCTGGAACTCAGCTCCTCTGTTGAAAATGATTGTGTGAGGTCTTCATTGCTGTAATAACTTGTTGAGTCAGGAAGGAAAGGTGTATCAGGACATTCATAGATCCATAAATCCTTCCTAAGGGACAAGCATCAAAATTCAGCAAAAATATTCTTAAATATTTGACTTAGAAATTACTGATGTTTTCAGCAGAGAAGCACAGTTAGCAAATATGAGAGTTCTGTATAAGCTGGACCTGGGGAAACCAGGTCTCAATCCCAGACCACCCAGTCCAGTTAGAGTCCACCCGCTTCCCAGCCCAGGCGATAGCCTGGGGCAGGACGCATCCACCGCGTCTCTGGCCACGGCGGGTGGCTCAGGACAGAACCCCGAAGCCAGTCCTCAGACTTGCGCTGGAACTGTTAAAAAGGCGGCATCCTCTTTGCTTTGCCGCTTCTCAGCTGGTGGAAAGCAACTTGGAATTGCTGGAGATCACGCCACTGCATAGAAAAATGTGCCTCAGAATGAAGAGGGAAAGTGAAGCAGAAAGATGAAGGAAAAAACAGGAGATTGTTGGATAATACATGTGAACCCCTGGGTACAGTCATGCATGAAGCTATTTTCAGACTTCTATGTGAATTAATGAATTCCTTTTAGTTGTTTTTAACAATATTTTTTTAAGGCAATGATCTCTGCCCCATAAAACTTAACTTTTTAGAGTGGAGAGACAGACAATAAACATTCAGTTCACTTCAGTTCAGTCGCTCAGTCGTGTCTGACTCTTTGAGACCCCGTGGGCTGCAGCACCCCAGCATCCCTGTCCATCACCAACTGCCAGAGCTTGCTCACACTCATGTCCAATTGAGTCAGTGATGCCATCCAACCATCTCATCCTCTGTTATCCCCTTCTCCTCCTGTCTTCAATCTTTCCAGCATCGGGGTCTTTTCCAATGAGTCAGTTCTTCACATCCAGTGAAAAACTTCACATCAGCATCAGGTGGCCAAAGTTTCAGCTTCAGCATCAGTCCTTCTGATGAATATTCAGGGCTGATGTCCCTTAGGATGGACTGGTTGGATCTCCTTGCAGTCCAAGGGACTCTCAAGAGTCTTCTCCAGCACCACAGTTCCAAAGCACCTATTCTTTAGATAGCAGATCATATAGCCTGACAGTTCTTTAAATAGCAGACCATACAGCCTGAGAGAAGGAAACAAGAGTTGTAGAGGGAAGAGGAGAGGAGTGCAGATCAAGGTGTGTGCGGGGGACAATTTTGTGAATGGGAGGCTAAATTAGCACTTTCTGAGGAGCTGACAGCTGAGTGAAGAAGAAGGATCTGGGTGGACATCTGGAGAAAGTGTATTGCAGAGATGTGTTTCACAAAGGCTAGATTTTAAGGCAGGAGATAAACAGGGGGCACTAAGCAACACAAGCATCCCTGCCCCCTTTTCTCAGACAGAAGCATGTGGATTTCAGCTGATCTTGGGCAGTCATTCATTAACAAGGAGTATAATTTCATTCTCCAGAGAGCCTTCTAGATTCTAAAAGATGAAATCTAGAGCACACTTGGTTTGTCTAAATACACGCATATAATTCTTCTCATATAGATGTATGAATATGTACTTGCATAAAAACTTTAATTTTTCTCAGTATTGGTTACAGGTAACATTTCTGCTTATGGGCAAATATGAGCTATTCGCCCTTTGCTTTACTTTTGAAGAATAAACCAAAATTTAAGTCTGGTACAATGATTCCACAATCAGAATATTTTCTAAACAACCACTTAGAACAAACTCTACTAAGGAAGAAACTATCAGCTTTAACAGAGGCAATCCTGGCAAACAATTATTTTCATTACAGTGCCGACAATTATGTAAATGCGTCTTGAACTGCAATGGGCACCTAATTATGACACCTAATTACGCCAATTTATTTATACACCTCCTTGAACAATATTTTATTTATAACTCCCCCACTCAACCCAAGACAAGTCAACGTCAAGAAGCATCATTCAGAGATGATTACCTCATCTTTGCGACACCATCACAGCTCATCTCTGTGAACCGGGACAGTCGGGGGTGAGCCCTACTTGTGGGAGGGTTTGCTTTTCCAGTCGCTTTGGGATATCAGAAGGTGAGCAGACGTGACTCTGGCTCCAGCTGAGGCAGTGATGGGGCTCGCTGTTCTGGGAGATGTTCCTAGCAGAGGCGCTATCCCATCACGTCTTACTCAGGCAAGAAATCAGTGTCAGTGATTCTTTCTCCTCTGTGTGAGCAGATTGTTCTATTCTAAACCGCTAACAAGAGATAAGCAGCAACACTATATCACAGGGTCACTTTTATCTTTTAGATGGGCTTTTTCTCTTTCCTTTTTCTTTTCCTTTTCTTTGTAAAACCCAATTCCATTTCTTGGAATTAGAAGCCATTTCTTGAACTTGGTAGACAAGAGTTATGGCGTCACTACCCAGATCACTTCCCCAGAGGCTCTGCATCTAAGTGATTTGTTGGGGGAGTGATGTCAGTTAAGGGGGATGACGGAAACAAGAACATCAGGGGAAGGGATCAAGCAAGGAAGTGAACTCGGTTGGAAACCATCTCCAGCCCGACCGAAGGGGGTCCTCTGGAACATGAGTTTCCCACCGAGTTGGCCTCTTCCTGAGGCCACTGTTTGGATGGTCTAGTCATCTGTCTAGGGCTGGGGGCGGTGGGATTGGGGATGGAGGGTGGGGGCTGGTAGCCTCCCAGGACAGGAAGTTCCCCTCTCACCCGGGAACATTCCCCTCCCTCCATCTATGCTCACAGCAATAGTGGGCTGAGAGCTGGCTAACCTCCTAAAAGCAGCCGCTGCAGGATCCCAGCGTCCCAGGTGACGGTCGAACTGCCCAGGGTGCCCTCAGGAGTTTAACGATGCCCCATACCCCCAGCGTAGACTCCAGCTTGAGGAATGTGAAATCAAGCTTTAAACAAACTCTTACTCTTGAAGTGCTGAGGTGACGCTGAAAGGGACTAAAAATATGAAAAATTCTAGGCCTTTGTAAAATTAAGAGATCAAAGATATATGATCTCTCACTTCTGAGCCCCTCAAATTCTACATGATTTTCAAGGACTGTTTTGCTTTTCAGAATGTCTACTTTGCTCTAGTATTCCATATAAAAATACTAAATTCCTAGTAATTTAGGTTATCTATAAGATAACCTAAACTTTTGCTTGCACATCTGACAACTGACTCACTGGAAAAGTCCCTGATTCTGGGAAAGATTTCAGGCAGAAGGAGAAGGGGGTCTCAGAGGATGAGCTGGTGATATGGCATCACCGATGCAATGGACATGGACTTGCCCAAACTTCGGGAGATGGTGAGGGACAGGGAGGCCTGTCCTGCTGCAGTCCATGGGATCACAACGTGTCAGACGTGACCGGGTGAGCAACAACAAAGTGCATAGTTGAGGGACCCAAAGTAGTAGAAAAGGGAAAGGGATCCACCCAGCTCTGAGACTGTACCTAGGCACTGGGAACTCAAAGTGTGGTCTGAAGAATTGTTAGGAGCACAGCCCCCAACTCAGACCTACTGAACCAAGATCTTAACACAGACCCACAGGCTATTCACATGCATATTCACATTTGAAAAGGGTTAAGATATATGACCTTGTTGAAATAAACTGATGCTTTTGAGCTGTGGGGTTGGAGAAGACTCTTGAGAGTCCCTTGAACTGCAAGGAGATCCAACCAGTCCATCCTAAAGGAGATCAGTCCTGGGTGTTCCTTGGAAGGACTGATGCTGAAGCTGAAACGCCAATACTTTGGCCACCTGATGTGAAGAGCTGACTCATTGGAAAAGACTCTGATGCTGGGACAGATTGAAGGCAGGAGGAGAAGGGGACGACAGAGGATGAGATGGTTGGATGGCATCACCAACTCAATGGACATGAGTTGGAATAAACCCTGGGAGTTGGTGATGGACAGGGAGGCCTTGTGTGCTGTGGTTCACGGGGTTGCAAAGAGTCAGACATGACTGAGCAACTGAACTGAGCTGAAATAAACTGACAATAACTTGACAATCCCTTAAAATCTTGGACCCTTTGGATAGAGAAGGAATGGGAAAGGGACTGACAGTCAGGAGCTGAACTAAGTAAAATCTCCCCCAACAGATGAAATGGAGCCGTTTTCTGACCCAAGTGAAATGGAGAAGGCTGCCTGGAGTGAGTCTGTGACTAAATCACCCATTTTCGTGTTGTGTTCAACTGTGAAAGAGCTGTGGACCTTATGAGCTTTGCTGACCTATCACCTGCCGCTTCTGGTTCCTCTTTGACAAGTCAGGGCAGGCTTCTTTAGGAAACTATTCCACACCTTCTACTAAAACTCTGAAAACTTTACTTTCATGGGTTACAGAACACAGAAGAGAAAATTAGAGGGTTTTCTTTCATTCATTTTCATTGAAGTATTGTTGCTTTACAAGTGTGTGTTAGTTTCTACTTCACAGCAAAATGAATCAGTTATACATACACTTGTAGACCCTGATTTTAAAATTTCCTTCCCATTTAACTCACCACAAAGTTTTGAGTAAGTCCCCTGAGGGATGGAGTAGGTTCTCACTAGTTCTCATGTACATGGTATCGGGAGCATACATATGTTAATCCCAGTCTCCCAGTGCCTCCTACTCCCCGCTTTCCCTCTTGGCATCCATGCTCCTGTCTCCACATCTGTGCCTGTTTCTGCTTTGCACATAAATTCATCTGTGCCGTTTTTCTAGATCCGACATGTATGTATTACTATAGGATACCTTTCTTTTTCTAACTTCACTCTGTATAACTTTCTCTAAGCCCATCCACATCTCTGCCAAGGACCCAGTTGCCTTCCTTTTTAAGACTGAGTAATATTCCATTGCATACGTTCACCACATGTTCTTTATCCATTCCCCTATTGACGGGTATTCAGGCTGCTCCCATGTCTTGTCTCTTACGCTCACTGCATTGGTTCAGTTCAGTTCAGTTCAGTTCAGTCGCTCGGGTGCGTGCAACTCTTTGCAGCCCATGAACCGCAGCATGGCCGGCCTCCCTGTCCATCACCAACTCCCAGAGTGCGCTCAAACTCATGTCCATCAAGTCAGTGATGCCATCCAACCATCTCATCCTTTGTGGTATCCTTCTCCTCCTGCCTTAAATCTTTCCCAGCATCAGGATCTTTTTCAGTGAGTCAGCTCTTCGCCTCAGGTGGCCAAAGTATGGGAGCTTCAGCTTCAGCATCAGTCCATCCAGTGAATATTCAGGACTCATTTCCTTGAGGATAGACTGGTTTGATCTCCTTGCAGTCCAAGGAACTCAAGAGTCTTCTCCAACACCACAGTTCAAAAGCACCAATTCTTCAGCGCTCAGCTTTCTTTATGGTCCAGCACTGACATCCATACATGACCATGGGAAAACCATAGCCTTGACTATGTGGACTTTATCCAGTAAAGCAATGTCTCTGCTTTTTAATATGCTGTCTAGTTGGTCATAGCTTTTCTTCTAAGGAGCAAGCATCTTTTAATTTCATGGCTGCAGTCACCATCTGCAGTGATTTTGGAGCCAAGAAAATAAATTCTGTCACTGTTTCCACTGTTTCCCCTTCTATTTGCCATGAAGTGATGGCGCCAGATGCCATGATCTTAGTTTTCTGAGTTTTAAGCCAACTTTGCCACTCTCCTCTTTCACTTTGATCAAGAGGCTCTCTAGTTCCTCTTTGCTCTCTCCCATAAGGGTGGTGTCATCTGCATATCTGAGGTTCTTGATATTTCTCCCAGCAATCTTGATTCCAGCTTGTGCTTCTTCCAGCCCAGCATTTCTCATGATGTACTCTGCATCCAAGTTAAATAAGCAGGATGACAGTATACAGCCTTGACATACTCCTTTTCCCATTTGAAACCAGTCTGTTTTTCCATATCTAGTTCTAACTGTTGCTTCCTGACCTGCATACAGATTTCTCAAGAGGCAGGTCAGGTGGTCTGGTATTCCCATCTCTTTCAGAATTTTCCACAGTTTGTTGTGATCCACACAGTCAAAGGCTTTGGCATAGTCAATAAAACAGAAATAGATGTTTTTCTGGAACTGTCTTGCTTTTTCGATGACCCAACAGATGTTGGCAATTTAATCTCTGGTTCCTCTGCATTTTCTAAATCCAGCTTGAATTTAAATTCAATTTAAATTGTAAATCCAATCTTCACATACTGTTGAAGACTTGCTTGGATAACTTTGAGTATTAATTTGCTAGGTTGTGAGATGAGTGCAATTTTGTGTGGTAATTTGAGCATTCTTTGGCATTGCCCTTCTTTGGGATTGGAATGAAAACTGGTCTTTTCTAGTCCTGTGGCCACTGTTGAGTTTTCCAAATGTGTTGGCATATTGAGTGCATCACTTTCACAGCATCATCTTTCAGCATTTGAAGTATCTCAACTGGAATTCCATCACCTCCATTATCTTTGTTCTTAGTGATGCTTCCTAAGGCACATTTGACTTCGCATTCCAGGATGTCTGGCTCTAGGTGAGTCATCATAGCATCGTGGTTGTCTGGGTCATGAAGATCTTTTTTGTACAGTTCTTCTGTGTATTCTTGCCCCCTCTTCTTAATATCTTCTGCTTCTGTTAGGTCCATATCATTTCTGTCCTTTATTGTTCCTGTCTTTGCGTGAAAATTTCCCTTGGTATGTTCAATTTTCTTGAAGAGATCTCTAGTCTTTCCCATTCTATTGTTCCCCTCTATTTCCTTGCACTGATCACTGTGGAAGACGTTTTTTCATCTCTCCTCGCTCTTCTTTGCAACTCTGCATTCAGATGGGTCTATCTTTCCTTTTCTCCTTTGCCTTTAGCTTCTCTTCCTTTCTCAGCTGTTTGTAAAGCCTCCTCGGGTGCCTTTTGCATCTCTTTTTCTTGGGGATGATCTTGATCACTGCTTCCTGTACAATGTCTCAAACCTCTGTTCATAGTTTTTGAGGCACTCCATCAGATCTAATCCCTTGAATCTGTTTATCACTTCCACTGTATAATCATAAGGATTTAATTTAGGTCATAGTGGTTAGCCTAGTGATTTCCCCTGTTTTCTCAATTTAAGTCTGAATTTTGCAATAAGGAGTTAATGATCTGAGTCACAGTCAGCTCCCCGTCTTGTTTTTACTGACTCTATAGAGCTTCTCCATCTTTGGTTGCAAAGAATATAATCAACCTGATTTCAGTATTGACCATCTGGTGATGTCCATGTGTAGAGTCTTCTCTTGTGTGGTTGGAAGAGGGTGTTTGCTATGACCAGTGCATTCTCTTGGCAAAACTCTGTTAGCCTTTTCCCTGCTTCATTCTGTACTCCCAGGCCAAATTTGCCTGTTACTCCAGGTATCTCTTGACTTCCTACTTTTGCATTCTAGTCCCCTATAATGAAAAGGACATCTTTTGGGGGTGTTAGTTCTAGAAGGTCCTGTAGGTCTTCACAGAACCATTCAACTTCATTTCTTCAACATTACTGGTCAGGGCATAGACCTGGACAATTGTGATATTGAATGGTTTGCCTTGGAAACGAACAGAGATCATTCTGTCTTTTTGAGAATGCACCCCAAAACTGCGTTTTGGACTCTCTTGTTGACTCTGATGGCTACTCCATTTCTTCTAAGGGATTCCTGCCCACAGTAGTAGATATCATGGTCATCTGAGTTAAATTCGCCCGTTCCAGTCCATTTTAGTTCAGTGATTCCTAGAATGTCGACGTTCACCCTTGCCGTCTCCTGTTTGACCACTTCCAATTTGCCTTGATTCATGGACCTGACATTCCAGGTTCCTGTGCGATGNCATTTTGCTTTTTTGCATTTCTTTTCCATGGGGATGGTCTTGATCCCTGTCTCCTGTACAATGTCACAAACCTTATTCCATACTTCATCAGGCACTCTGTCTATCAGATCTAGGCCCTTAAATCTATTTCTCACTTCCCTGGATAATCATAAGGGATTTGATATAGGTCATACCTGAATGGTCTAGTGGTTTTCCCTACTTTATTCAATTTAACTCTGAATTTGGTAATAAGGAGTTCATGATCTGAGCCACAGTCAGCTCCTGGTCTTGTTTTTGTTGACTGTATAGAGCTTCTCCATCTTTGCTTGCAAAGAATATAATCAATCTGATTTCAGTATTGACCATCTGGTGATGTCCATGTGTAGAGTCTTCTCTTGTGTGGTTGGAAGAGGGTGTTTGCTATGACCAGTGCATTCTCTTGGCAAAACTCGGTTAGCCTTTGCCCTGCTTCATTCTGTACTCCCAGGCCAAATTTGCCTGTTACTCCAGGTATCTCTTGACTTCCTACTTTTGCATTCTAGTCCCCTATAATGAAAAGGACATCTTTTGGGGGTGTTAGTTCTAGAAGGTCCTGTAGGTCTTCACAGAACCATTCAACTTCATTTCTTCAACATTACTGGTCAGGGCATAGACCTGGACAATTGTGATATTGAATGGTTTGCCTTGGAAACGAACAGAGATCATTCTGTCTTTTTGAGAATGCACCCCAAAACTGCATTTTGGACTCTCTTGTTGACTCTGATGGCTACTCCATTTCTTCTAAGGGATTCCTGCCCACAGTAGTAGATATCATGGTCATCTGAGTTAAATTCGCCCGTTCCAGTCCATTTTAGTTCAGTGATTCCTAGAATGTCGACGTTCACCCTTGCCGTCTCCTGTTTGACCACTTCCAATTTGCCTTGATTCATGGACCTGACATTCCAGGTTCCTGTGCGATGTTGCGCCTTACAGCATCGGGCCTTGCTCCCATCACCAGTCACAGCCACAGCCGGGCGCTGCTTTCTCTTTGGCTCCGTCTCTTCATTCCTCCTCGAGTCATTTCTCCTCTCTCCTCCAGTAGCATATTGGGCACCTGTTGACCTGGGGAGTTCCTCTTTCAGGGTCCTGTCTTTTTGCCTTTTGATATTGTTCATGGGGTTCTCAAGGCATGAATACTGGAGTGGTTTGCCATTCCCTTCTCCAGTGGACCACATTCTGTCAGACCTCTCCACCATGACCTGTCCATCTTGGTGGCCCTACATGGCATGGCTCATAGTTTCATTGAGTTAGACAAGGCTGTGGTCCATGTGGTCAGTTAGGTTAGTTTTCTGTGATTGTGGTTTTCAGTCTGTCTGTCCTCTGAAGGATAAGAGGCTTATGGAAGCTTTCTGATGGGAGAGACTGATTTTTGTGAAAACCTGGTCTGTTTTGAGAGGCAAGGCCATGCTCAATAAATGTTTAATCCAATTTTCTCTTGATGGGTGGGGCTGTGTCCCCTCCCTGTTGTTTGACCTGAGACCAAACTTTGGTGGAGGTGATGAAGATGTCAGCAACCTCCCTCAGAAGGTCCCGTGCAGGCACTGCCGCACTCCATGCCCCTAACCCTGCATCAGGCCACCGCCGACCCCCGCTTCCACCAGAGACGCGTGGACACTCGCAGACAAGTCTGGGTCAGTCTCTTGTGGGGTAACTGCTCCTTTGTCGTGGGTCCTGGTGTGCACAGGTTTTGTCTGTACTCAGCAAGCACCTGTCTCCCCAGTCGTGTGTGGGCTCTGGCAGCTCTGAGGGGGGTGCTGACCTCCTCCAAGGGGACTTAGGCCACGTCCAGGTCTGCTGCACCCGGAGCCCCTGCACTGGTGGGTGGCTTCTTCACACTAAGGGCTTCCCTCCAGCTCAGTTGGTAAAGAGTCTGCCTGCAATGCAGGGGACCCGGGTTCGATTCCTGGGTCAGGAAGATCCCTGGAGAAGGAAATGACATCTCACGCAGGTATTCTTGCCTGGAGAATCGCATGGACAGAGGAGCCTGGCGGGCTACAGTCCATGAGGTCGCAAGGGTCGGTCTCGGCTAAGCACACAAAGCACAGCAGGGTTCTTTGCCACTAGTGCCTCTGACACTCGGGAAGTAGCAAAACGCACCTGAGGAAATGTCCCGGAGAAAACCTAGGGTACGAGGGCTGTTATTTGTACTCGTAGGGCCTATCCCTTCAAAAGGCTGTTAGTCCACACTCACTGATCAAGCTTAGGATTGCAGGTGAGTCGGAATTCTTCGCAGTCTGTAACAGTTGGCAGGATTCATTGGGACTCAGTAGGCCTGAGGGCACCCGTATATTCCACATAATGTTTTTTTTAAAAATATGATCAGCTTTTTTTAAAAAAATGCAAATATGTGTAAGAGCTATAAATTCTCCTGTTTTAAGTATCATGCTGTCCCCTGGGAGAGTCTCATGGGTTAGGTAATTACTTCTATATGGGGAAAATGAATCACAACGTTTCTGATGCATATCTATATGCTTTTGGCAGGCCTCTGGCATGAATCACAGCAAATGAATGAAACATTTTCTGAATTTTACTAGCACAAACATACTATACCTCAAACTCAGCAAATATATGTAACAAAGAGCAAGATAAAATATTTCTCCCTCACCCATTCTATCCCTCTTAAAAGCGTAATTAGAAAACAATAGAATAGATCAGTCTTCCATCTCATCTGTGGAAGAGGCCCAAGAATGAAGCCTTCCACCAATCAGTGGCCTAGGACAAGATCTGTTTAGGGTGGAAACAGATTATCAGAATTTGTTTAAAATTCTAAAGACCCCTTAAGTTCTCAGGTAGATCCCAGGACAGTTCTCTCGGCTTCCCAATACCATGTAATATACGTCTTTCATTCTGTCAACCGTCGTGTATTATGCCTCTGCTAAACGGCTGGCACTTGGCTAGCTTTCTGAGAGGGTCTTAATAATATGAAGGGTCTCATGTCGGCTCTTAATAATGTGAAGTTTTAATGGAGGAAGCAAACGCTGAATCCAATATTTAATTTTATGTCAGGCAGATCTCTATTAGGTAAATGAACAAAGCACTCTTGGTATACAGAGAAGGAGGCCCTCCCTCTGCCAAGTCACAGATGGGTTCCCAAAGAGGGCTGCCTTTAGGGATGAGATTTCTCCAGGAGGCTGAGGGGGGGCACTCAGACCATCATAATAACGATAATAGCTAATTTTTGTTGCAAACCTACCGTGTGCCAGAGCCTGACCAAGCACTACTCTTGTGTTAACTTACTTTAATCTTCACAACCTCCCTAGAAAGTATCTAATATGATTAGCTACTCACAATACATAGGTAATTTGTTTTCTATGGAATTCATTTCTTAAAAAAAATCACTCATAGTCATGGAAGCATCTGAGAATCTTGTTTCCCAGTGCAAAATCTTGTCAGGTATGATGGAAGCAACTTGAGTGTGGAGGTGTGTTGGAGACAAGAGTGGAGTGCTCCTTGGGCAAGGTCATGGGGAACTTGTCCCCATGCCAAGGAGCCAAGACTACATCCTGTCAGAGATGAGAATGCTTTAAGAGTTTTGAAGCAGAATGACATTTAAGACTAGTTTTGCAGTTAAAAATTAGTGACTGTGTGGAGCATGAATTGAGAAAGTGTCAGATTTGCTGCCTTGCGTTAGGGGCCTACTTGCATTGCTAGGCATGAAAAAATAATGAATGTTGGAAAAGAAGCTGGTGAAATTGAGAGGTATATCTGAGGCACCCTAGGTAGGTCTTGAGGATTCATTGATTGGTGAGTTCTCTGATTTATACAAAGGGATTCAGTTCAGTTCAGTTCAGTCTCAGTCGTGTCTACCTCTTTGTGACCCCATGGACTGCAGCACGCCAGGCCTCCCTGTCCATCACCAACTCCTAGAGTTCACTCAAACTCATGTGTATCGAGTCAGTGATGCCATCCAACCATCTCATCCTCTGTCGTCCCCTTCTCCTCCTGCCCTCAATTTTTCCCAGCATTGGGGTCTTTTCAAATGAGTCACTTCTTTGCATCAGGTGGCCAAAGAATTAGAGGGATTCAGGATGACTTTTAAATTTCTAGACTGGGTCTCTAAATTAGGCAAATGGCTAGACTGGTTAGGTATGCTTCCCCAGTGAGGATGTAGGGAAAGAGGAGCCAGTTTTAGGGACTATGTGAATTATTTGCACTACTCCTTGGAGTAGTTAGAACTGGGCTGACTTTGGGACATCCGGTGGAAGGCTCCCAGCAGGTTGTTGGAGAGAAACGTATGAATGTCTGCACACGTACACACGGCTACAGGAACACACGCCTATACGAACACACGGCTACAGGAACACACGCCTATACGAACACACGGCTACAGGAACACACGCCTACATGAACACACGGCTACAGGAACACACGCCTACAGGAACACACGCCTACACGAACACACGGCTACAGGAACACACGCCTATATGAACACACGGCTAGGTCTGCGGGTTAGACACCCTGTCTCATGTCTAATCAGTGTCTCACGGAAAGACATGGCTGCAGGGCCTGAATGCTTCACATGTTGAAGATCCTCAATAAATCAATAAGCATTTGTCGAGAGAACGTCTGAACTCTATCCCCCCCAAAAGAAACAAAAGTTCTGTGGTCAAAGTAGGTTTTAATCCACATGACCACAACTTATCTTGATATTTCAAGGGAAAATGATTCTTGTCCTCTTCTCCAAATATGATATGTTGCTTGATGAGGGGGTAAAATTTGCTGCCCTTCTTTTTATTATAATTCAGAGTTTTGCAGGCTGGGGGCAAAGTAAATGAAAAAAAAAAAAACCACTTTCATTGAGTGGCTGTAGAAAGGATATTCAGAAGGGTGTAGAAATTAAAACTTACAGTTGGTGTAAATTTGACATAAACCTTTAAACTAATGTGTATGTGAGAAAATCTGTTTTATCATCTCTGGATATTCTGAAATTTCTCAAGAGCTACCTCTGTTTTATTAGAAAAATCACAGGCACATCTCAGAGTCTCCCATTCCTTCCTGAAGAGAGGAATGGAAAGTGATCCTGGGCCAAAAGTGAGCCTTCTGCCCTTCAACAAATATTTATTTTCTGAAACATCTTGTAAGGAAAGACCTCTGCAGACTTTCAGATCTTATTGACTCTTTGGATATCCTAAAATGGATGAATCTCTTGGTAAAAACTATTCACTTATACTAAATATAATTGTAGCTTGGAGGCACAGCTTATTTATATGATGCTTTTCAGTCTTGTCACATATTAGTTGAAATCCCACACACAGAGCCAAACAGAAAGGAAAATCCAGTATTTCAAGGCAAGGTTTTCTTTTCCCTCTTGTATTCTCCCACTTTAGTGCCTGTAAAGTAAGTTGCTGGGAGGCATGGCTCTCCAAACAATGTAGCTGGACTTCTATAGCAGTAGTGAGAGTGAGAGTGAGGCTCAGAGGAAATTCAAAGATAAAGAGGAGAAAGAAAATGGAGCAAGGGGGAAAGGGATTCAAATATTCGCCAACATCCTAAAAAAATAATAAGAAAATCTTAGGGGGAGAGAGAGCTTCCAGAAGAAAGCCACATCCAAACGCTTAACACGAGGTGGAAAGTCCTCTATAACCCGGAGGGATTGGGGGGGGTGGGGGAGGGAGGTTCAGGATGGGAGACACGTGTGCAGCCACGGGTGATTCACACTGATGTACGGCAGGAAATACCGCAATAGTGTAAAGAGATAGCACGCTTCACTTGGATATTGAAAGACATCCACCTCCTTCTGAAATGTGAAAAATAAACAAATGCACTTTCCTTAAGGAGAAAAATACCCTTGTAAAGGATATGCCTGCTGGGTTCCTGCCTAATCCAGGACGCCAGCACTTCTCCAGACTTGGTTTCTTATCATCCACACAAAGAGGCCTTGCTGTTGAGAATTTTGTCTTTGTGGAGAGAACAAAGGACTTGAATTAACCCATGTGGGATGGAGGTCCAGATTCTGCCACTTTCTGAAAGTGTCATCGTACAGAAATCCCTCTGAGACTCTAAGTCTCCGTTTTCTCATCAGGCAAATGGAAAAAACAGTGAACCCCATCCACTCCTTACGAAGTTTAAATACGAGTAGCCAGGAGAAGGCACTCTCTGCCTCATCAGATTCTGCTTTGAAAGCGTTCTCTCAAGAGCCCACTGCAGCTCTGACAACTTCAGAATCGCAGAAGCTGCCTGAAGGGTTTCTCCAGCAAGCAGCTCCCAGCAGCCGGTGCTGGGAACATTGCAGAGGCAACAGGAGAGGAAAGAAAGCACCTGGGAACCTGCCCTTTGCTCCTTAGCTAGACTAGACTTTGATGAAACAAGGTTCTTCTTCAGCTCTTCTGTAGCACAGTGTTTCACTCTGAAAGGGAACGAGAAAAGAGTGTGCGCGAGGGCACTTGGAAAGCTACAACGCTCTTTAGCGCGTGACACTGTTGCTGCTGCTGAAGCCTGAGCCAGGGATGCAGGTACCATGCTAGGCTGGCTTTGGACAGTGTGCCTCTCTTCACCGGAGGGCAAATGCCTGACCTCCTGCTCGACTCGAACTATTGACTCTTCTATTATCCTCTTCATTGATTTGGAGAAGCCAGCGCAAATAAAACCCACACAACTGTCTCCAAACACAAGGAATCTTTAACTGTGCACCATTTGGCAGTGGCATTATCTTAAGACGATTATCCAGTGTATAAATGTTTATTGCCTTTGCTTTAAGATGCACAATGCAAGATTAACAATCGTGGTGCTTTTTGTATAAATGCAATATTTCTGCTATTGTGTTTGTGGAATTCAGCTAGATAATAATTGATTCTGTGACAGGGATTGGCTAATTTGCCAACAGTATAGTATAAAACACATTTATACAGTCAATTACACCCAAGTGCATGGCCTATTTGCTTTATAATTTCATAAACTTGCCAGCAATTTAAATAAAAAAGTTCCATTAAATTATCATATCATGTGATGGAATGATATTGCCAAGTATATTAAACCATGTGTGTTCAGCCAGAATTAATTAAATATTATTACTTTTTTCTTATTAACACATTGAACTTACCCTTCCTACTCTCTACTTGAAATAGAAGCCTATTAGAGAACAAAGTAAACTTAAGGGCAAAGTTTAAACATTTTCCTGAGGGTGTTTCATTAAGAACCCTGGTTCTTTTGTTTAAACATTTGCTCTTGGTAAATGTACTTGTATTGTGAAAATATTTTATGTTCTTAGATATGAATACTGGGAAAGTTTAAAGAATACCTTTACTTGAATTATTCAGGTATTCAAAAAGGGAATGCCAATGTCTTTAGCATATAGAAAGTCATAATATAAATTATTTCAGTATTCTTTATCATTCTATTGTTATTTGTAACTCTATGGATCTAATCTTAGTAAGGGAAAGATACAAGACTGGATAGTTTAGCAATTCAAAAATGAATAATATCTAATACTTTCTGATACAGAAGATACCTGTTTCATATAGAATAAATTAACCAGTCCTCCCCAGGGGACTCATAGTTCAATAAATCTGCAGTGAACACTAAGAATTAAACTCTTAATATTAAAAGCCCTTGTTTTACTTTATGAAAAGCAAAACATAGAAGTGAGCTTCTCCTGGACTCGCACTGATTATGCCAATCAGCTGCTCCTGATTGTACACACACTCTGGCCTTTATTCTCACTCCTGATTTTCTGTCCATGTCATGATCACTAGGACGATCCACATGGAGCTTGCATGGCTTCACAAGGGTTTTCCCCCTTCCTTTTCTTCTTCTTGCTTTTGCAGTCAGTGTTTTGGCTTCTATTTCTAAGTAGCATAGGTTATGTCTTTCACTGAATGTATAGAAACACAGCTTTGGTCTCTTATTCATAAAGCAGACATGCCTACCAGTGAGAAGTAGACTCTCGCCCATCTGAAGGCAAAGGGAGCGGGCTAGAAGCACACATTCAGAGGGCAGAATATTAAAGAGCTGGAGTCACGTCATGGGAACGGTCGGGCTTCATGCCATCTCTTCCCCTACAGCTACTTCCTCCCCTGCCTTTGGGTCACTCTTTCACGTCAAAGCTCTGGGAGAAAGAGTGGCGTGTGTCTTATTGTTCTGAGTTTAAAGCAAGATCTGGCTTCTTCAATACGTTTATGAGGGTGGACACTGCTCTCAGCCAAAAGGTTCATGGAAAGAACTTTCTCAAAAGGGGAATAAAGGTGAAAAACGAAAAGTGAGTGTTTGAGGGTTGCAGCACAAGACCAAAAAAATATACATACGTGCATGCATGCATGCGGGAGAGGGAAACGGCAACCCGCTCCAGTATTCTTTCTTGGCTGGAGAATCCCAGGGACAGAGGAGCCTGGCAGGCTAGAGTTCATGGGATCGCAAGAGCTGGACACAGCTTAGTGCTATCTTTATGCTACTTATTCATTACATGCATGCATACATCTATAATAGAGACTATTCCTGACCAAACCTTGCTAATGGTGAAAACCTTAAATAACAGTGAAGTAAATCTAATAAAAAGTGAATATACCTTCATAATCGGAATACCAGAGAGCAACAATTTTAATGGCTTAGTTTATATCTTCCAGTCTTTCCTACTTACATATATAAATATAAATATGTATGCATATTATACTATGTACGTTATTCTGTAACTCTTCTTAAACTTTAATCTTTTTTCATGTTAATTATACATAGAGATTAATGCATTCCATTTTTATGGCTTCCTAATATTCCATTATTTGAATTTTCAAAATTTAACTTTGCTTCTATTGATGGGTACTATTTTTTGTCTCCCCACTATTACAAATGTCTTTGCACATTCATCTTTGCATTCTTCTCTAATTATTTCCTTAGGAATAATTCTCACAAGTGAAACTTTTAAGTCAAAGGGTATTCTCATTTGAAAGATTTTGCCAAATTGCCCTCCAGAAAGACAGTGACAATTTACACCCCCACAAACAGTATGTGAGATACAGTCATCAACATCATCAAATTCTTCATAGTTTTTCCTTCTTAATCACCAGAAAGGTGTGAAAAAAGCCCTACACTTAAGCATAAAGATTTATAATTACTAGCACTTACCTTAATAAGACAGTGCTTAGGACTGGGTAAGCATAACTTTAACAGTCTCCTCAGACTCAGCAGAAAAACTATTGCAGATATTTAATTATTGTAGTCAAAATACCTACCTACCTTGAATAACAGTGCAGACAGGAGTCTTTCACAAACCATAAATTTTAGCTTGCTTCCTGTGTACTTTGTTCAACATAGTATTACTTTTTCTATGGAGCTGACTTTAAATTTATATAATTGCACACATCAAAGCTATGTGTCAGCCAGAATTTTGCTTACTTGTGGTGAGATAAGACAGATAAAGAGACTTCCCAGTAAATTTAAGTTTGGATGGTCATCTTTCCCCTTTTACATGATTGCTAAAATCCCCCTTATTTCAATAATCACTCAGAAAAATTCTCAAATTTTTGGAATCTGTCTCCTGGAAGTTTCACTGATGCTTATCTTGAAAATTTATAGCATTTCCAAAGCATTCCAGAAATCAGGGAAACTCTCTTTACAAGAGGAGACTGTGTTAATGCCAAACCCGAAAATGTGAAGATTTTTGCTTATTCGAGTGAGTGGTGGTTTTGAATAAGGCAAAATCTATAATCTTAGTAAATATTACACACTATTATTAAAGAAGCAAAAAGGAATTGTGCTGGAGTTAATTAAGGCTTTAAGAAATGCCTGCTTTTATTGGCAAAAAAAAAATTTTTGTTGCAACAAGAAAACTAAAAATTAAGAGGATGGTTGGCAGCAATATTGATATGCTAATGGATAAACATGCTAATTTAGAAAAAACTAATCAGCAAAGACATTACTAATGGAAATGTACAGGAAAATGGCTAATGCTGTATGCAAACCTGGTATCTACAAAATTAAGAAGAAACCAGTTTTGTTTGCATAATTGTAACTTGAGAGTTAGGTCTTCTCTAGCTGAGCTTAGTGACAGGAAGATACTGACAAACTTGCTGGGTGCCAGGGGTATCACTTCACATACACACATAATTACACACATACACACACATATACACATATAAATGTATACATACGCACATATACACAGTAAATACACACACATATACACACATAAATATACACATACACATCTGGATATACATATGTATGTAATTATTTTTGTATCCAGGAGGCACTAAGGTTTCATGTCTCCCAGTCTTACAGGATGGGGTCCAGGTGGGAACCCCCTTAAAAGCAAAGCAAGCAGGAAAAGACTTCTTTCTCATGTAAACAGCCTCTGAAGCTGATGGATATGAAATGGTAAATCCATTGACAAGTCAACTTGATAAGTATAATTTTTATTCTGCAGGTATGCATATATCTTCTGAGCAATTCCTTTTCCTCATTTTGCCCTCTAAACCTAAAGATAGACACTTAAACACCTCTGAGCTCCATGCTAGTAATTTAAGGGAGTAAAGTGGTCCGGGCGCAAGACAGCAGGGAGTAGTATAGATTGAGGCAAACTGGAGAAGTAAGCTCATAGGGGCAAATGATGCTCAGCTGCATTAGAACTTGTGGCCGAACACTTGATCCCCTGGTGTCTCCAGACCTTCTTCATTAATACAAAGCAAACTGGAAACACAAGCCTTTAAATGAAACCTCTCCAAACTGAAAAACAATGAATCAGTCCACTTAGGTTTGAAGCCACTCGATTGTAAGTCTCTCTCCTTCCATTCTCATCTTTCATGGTTAACATCTGAATTCCAGGGGAACGTGAGGTGTCATGGTCTTGGGGAGACTCTCAGCCCAGGATTCAGCTGCTGCTCTCCCAGCATCTGCTGAGACTGCATCGTGTTCTTAGGGATGAGGCCAAGAGTGAGAACGAAGAGCGCAGCCTTTGCTCCAGGGTGTCTCGAAGCACTTAATCCATTTTTGCTTCATTTCTGACTCTTCTGCCCAGCTTCTGTGATTGCTATCTAGCTTGGGCTTGGTGGCCGTAACTAACAGATCACAAGTCTTTTTGTAACTGTACTTTGGGTCAGTGTCTTGGAATATGATGCTCAGAATTTGAAGCTCTTAATACTACGAGGTGTTCATTTTCTTAATAGTATTACCTGTTTGCCTTGGAATTACAACATCTTCTTAGAAGCCCATGAGCTTACTATTGTCAATTTCTTTTTTAATTTTGCAGTAGCCCCTGTGTCCTGAGGACAATGTGGGTCATTGCTTTAGAAGCTATTTTGGGAGATGATATTGTTTGCTACATTAAAATATCCCAACTCATTAGCTATCATTAAAACAATTTCATTTTACCTTAGAGATTCAAATATCTTATTGATAAATGATAATTACCTTGTGTCTAATGAAAGAAGGATAACTTGGTTCAAATAAATATGTTATTAGAGTTGACAACAGAAATTAAACAAGAAAGCAATTAATGAATGTTAAAAATTGTCCCTTCTTGATATCTACGCCTTAGATTTTACTTCATTTTATAGAAATACTATATTCATAAAAGGTCTTCCTTTGTAATGTACCTTTTCAGGGATATATCCCAAAACTGTATGTCCCATATAAAAAAATACCACCCCCCATGATGGCATTCTGAGAGTTACAGTTGACTTATCCCCTCCAAACTTAAACATTAATATCTCTGAATAAACCAACTGTTAACTTCTGTCATTGCCTGGAATCGATAAAAACTTTTAAAGACAAGAGCTTATTGAATGGATTTTAGTTGCTACTTTGGTTGCGTGGAAGGAGTTTGTTGCTGCTGAGGGTTAAATCTACTTCCCTTTAGGTCAGAATTCTGGCCTGGGAGCTCCTGTCGCAGCTGGAAGTAGCTTTGGGGGTTTTCAGGACTTAAACAGGATTCGCTGCTCAGAAACACAGAGGCAGAAGAACGGAGTAATGCAGAGCCTATCGAGGGAGCTGAGCCCAGTTGCTGGAAAACAAAAAAGGAGAGATTTAAAGTTGTCGTTACTTGGGTCAGTGATCAATATCAAGAACACCCAGCCAAAAGGTTAGGAAGAAATTACAGCTAAAGTAAGTCAGGGCCATAAGAAGTAGTAAGACATATACACACTACCAAATATAAAATAGATATCCAAGGACCTACTGTATATCACAGAGAACTCTATTCAATATTCTGTAATAACCTCACTGGGAAAGAATTTGAAAAAGAATGGATACGTGTATATGTACGACTGAATCACTTTGACGCGCATCTGAAACGAATACAGCACTGTAAATCAACTCTTCAGTTCAGTTCAGTTCAGTTGCTCAGTCGTGTCTGACTCTTTTTGACCCCATGAACCACAGCACGCCAGGCCTCCCTGTCCATCACCAACTTACGGAGCTTACTCAAACTCATGTCCATTGAGTCAGTGATGCCATCCAGCCATCTCATCCTCTGTCATCCCCTTCTCNAACTTACGGAGCTTACTCAAACTCATGTCCATTGAGTCAGTGATGCCATCCAACCATCTCATCCTCTGTCGTCCCCTTCTCCTCCTGCCTTCAATCTTTCCCAGCTCAGGGTCTTTTCCAATGAGTCAGTTTTCATCAGGTGGCCAAGAAAAAGAATTGGTACACAGTTCAGTTCAGTTCAGTTCAGTCACTCAGTCATGTCCGACTCTTGGCAACTCCATGAATCACAGCACACCAGGCCTCCCTGTCCATCACCAACTTACGGAGCTTACTCAAACTCATGTCCATTGAGTCAGTGATGCCATCCAGCCATCTCATCCTCTGTCATCCCCTTCTCTTCCTGCCCCAATCCCTCCCAGCATCAGGGTCTTTTCCAGTGAGTCAACTCTTCACATGAGGTGGCCAAAGTACTGGAGTTTCAGCTTTAGCATCAGGCTATCCAATGAACACCCAGGACTGATCTCCTTTAGAATAGACTGGTTGGATCTCCTCGCAGTCCAAGGGACTCTCAAGAGTCTTCTCTAACACCACAGTTCAAAAGCATCAATTCTTCGGCACTCAGCTTTCTTCACAGTCCAACTCTCACATCCATACATGACCACTGGAAAAACCACAGCCTTCACTAGATGGACCTTTGTTGGCGAAGTAATGTCTTTGTTTTTTAATATGCTATCTAGGTTGAGCATAACTTTCCTTCCAAGGAGTAAGCGTCTTTTAATTTCATGGTTGCAATCACCATCTGCAGTGATTTTGGAGACACTATTTCCACTGTTTCCCCATCTATTTTCCATGAAGTGGTGGGACCGGATGCCATGATCTTCGTTTTCTGAATGTTGAGCTTTAAGCCAACTTTTCACTCTCCTCTGTCACTTTCATCAAGAGGCTTTTTAGTTCCTCTTCACTTTCTGCCATAAGGGTATGTAAGTGGTAACTCTATAAAAATTGAAGCCAAAAAAAAAAGCAGTAGGAAAGAGGATATCCAGAGAGTCCCCTTGAGGCCTATTTCAGTTTGGATTCCTTTGAAAGTAGAGGCAAAACAAAGACCTGGATGTAAGCCATTTATTTGGAAGTGGTCCTGGGAAGTGGGGACATGGGACCAGGGAGAGCAAGATGGGAACTAGCTTCTTGCTAACGCAAGAAGACCTCACATTACTGAGCAGTCAGGACTCAGTAATGGGAAACTTGGGAAATTATGAGCAACTAAGTACAAACCTCCTCAGAGTTGCCCTGCTGAGGGCCAAAAGGCCAACCCCCACGAACACCCACCCCTCACTGGTGGAGAGATGGTCCAGGTACCACCAGCCCCTCACCTCCAGGGAGCGTCCGCAGGCCTCCTGAGCACGCTTACTTGGCTTCAGGTACAGCCGCCAGACAGGTGGAGCACAGAGGTGCTGAGCTGCAGGGCTGAGCCGGGCTGTAGCCCACACGCGCCCGACTGCACAGTGTGGCTGCGTGGATTAAGAATTGTGCTGAGGGCCTGTGACGCAGGACACAGAAAACAGCCGAGGCCAGCACCGCGTGGCTCTTGCCCTTGTAGACGGGCAGGCTTGGGTGTGCTGTTAAAACAACAAAGGAAGGGACGTGAAGAACGCCTCCCAATCCACCGCACCCTTGGTCAGTATCATTTTCAACCTTCTGCTCTCAAGCGCCCTCATATTCGGATGACATAACAGGCTTCCCTGCAGCATGACGTCTTCTGTTACTGCGTCACATCAGATGATGAAAACCTCTGTGATCCCCCAACCCCAAGAAGAAAGTCAGAACGACTGCTCAGAATCTGGGCACTTTCTAAATCTTGGACCAGTAGTTTGCCTATCTCAAAGATCCTTCTGTGGTTTCCCCTGTAAATAACTAGATATGTGCCAGAGTTGTTTATCTCCGCCTTTTGTGCTATCTTTTGGACCTTTCTTAGGACAGATCACATCACTTTCCAAGTCTCATCTCTCCAGGATTTCCCAGCTCTGTCATTTCCTCCCAACCTCTCTTGAGAAGGCTTTTGCAGTCCCTCTCTGACAAATTCCTCATTACTACATAAATGCTAGTCTAGCATGTCTGCCTTAAACTTCCCCCAGAACCCAGCTTTTGACTTTAACCCATGACGAGGCCATTTTCTGGCCATCATTTCTGTAAGTACTGAATTTCAAACGTGGAACTGAGTCACTCAACCACCCAACTAAACCAGTTGCCTGCAATGCAGGCAAACATAGAGCTCCGATGGTTTACACTAGTTATCCAACCACGTTTGTCATAGTTGGACATATTCTCCCAATTATTTGTATTTTCTATTTGCTCATATCCAAATTGTAAGAGAATATGTTTTTTGTTTAACTTTTTTTTCTATAAATAATGCTTAAATTGGAAGTCTTTTTTCCCTTTAAATAATTCCATTGTCCCACCTTCTAAATGCATAGCTAACTTTTAAACTTTACTAATTTAAACCTTACCTAATTCAGTGCTTTTTTTCAAACTTGATTCGAAGAGACTTAAACATATATCTTATACCCAGTAAGGCTTCCCAGGTGGCCCTAGTGGTAAGGAACCCACTTGCCAATGCAGGAGATAGAAGAGACACGGGTTCAGTCCCTGGGTGGGGAAGAGCCCCTGGAGTAGGCATGGCAACCCACTCCAGTATTCTTGCCTGGAGACCCCCATGGACAGAAGAGCCTGGTGGGCTACAGTCCATGGGGTTGCAAAGAGCTGGACCCAGCTGAGTGACTAACGCTTTCAACTTTCATGATGAACTCCAAGTGAAAATCTAATAGCAAATCAAGTCCGAAAATATGTGTTTGTCAGTCTGAAACCTTTCGACGGTTCCCATTTTCACACGTGAATTTGGCCTGTCTTTGGACTCTGGGGACACAGAGCTCAGTAAAACATTCAGTGGTTTGCCAAGACTGTCAGTTCATTGAACTCTGAGCTCTGCTCTGGGAGGCTCATGCTGGCAGAGCAGGCAGCTGTTTCCAGAGTGGTCCCAGTGAGAGGTGTCCTTGCTGACTTGTCTGCAAATGAAAGTCCAGGTGCTGAGTTTTCATCTAGGTGTCCTTGGCGAGTCCAGTGCTCTGTTGCACTAGAAAGGGTTTCTCTCCATGATGTCCATGGAAGACAAGATCAGGAGGCAGCTGGACATTTTCCTAGATAGCATTGCTCTTGGAATTTCCTTCTCCAAGAGCTTCCTTTGGCTCAACTCACTGCAAAATATACCTCAAGCCGATGAACTGGAAGGTGCAGAGATCTGTAGTAGAAAGCACACCTGGAAATGTCTTCCTTTTCCCTCCTTCCTTCTCGCTCTCATCTTTTCTCCCTCCATTATTGCATTGCAGCCCAGTTAACTACAGCCTGTCGTCTCTTCTCCTTTGCTCTCTGCCTCCCTCTCTGCTTCCCCTCTCTCCTCCCCTCTCCTCCCACCCCACTCTTCGAATCTACCCACTCCTGCTTTTCTTCCTCTTCCAGGAACAGACACACACACACTCACACACACACACCCTTCACTTTTCCTTCGACATCAGAGCAAACTTGCTGGAAGTGCTTAAGGCTAAACCAAAAGTGAATAAATGTTTCCTTTCCTGGGAACTTTAACTTTTTCTTTGCAGTTTAATTTAGTTCCTGAATGTTAAAGACGACATATTTGATATCTGTAAATCTGTCTGTACACGTCTGTGCATGTGAATATATATACACAAGCAAACTGAAAAAAAAAAGAGAAAAAAAATCCCTCAAACTTCTGCTTTGACTGCAAGATTAGAGGTTCTAACTTCTTGATTATTCCTTAACAAGAACGTTTTAGAGAAATCAGTATCTTTTGTCCTCATTCCATATAGATTACTGCAGTTTGCAGACAGCGTTTTTTGCATATTATGTAAATAGAAAGTTACATTAACAACACTGTAGGTAATGTAGGAACATTTTTTTTTTAATTTCTCTTTTTTTCTTGCAGAAAGAGCTTCTGATTAAGAGCTGGGAGTGCTGTTCATCTTTGATTCCTTGCTGACTCCCAAAGAGCTGTCTGGGACGTCTCAACGACTTTCTGGAAAACCTTCAATGTGCCCATTTGCAGCCGGCACCCCCAATCCTGGAAAGACCACAACTGGACCCAGTAGAAGGCACAGACTTTTGAATAGATCTTACTTCTAGTTGTTTAGGTGAGGGCTAAAGTGGGAACTCTGGGGGGCAGGTTGTCAAAAGAATCTAGTACCCAAAGGTAGCTTTTTGTAAGTATGGGGAATCTGAGAGGTGGTGGGAGGAACAGACTTCTTCAGAGCTGGAGAAATAAGCTCTAACTCCAACAGAGAGCAGGTGGGCGTAGAAGAGGGAAAGAGTGCCCCAATGCTCTTTACAGGGTGTCGAGTTATATACACACAAATAGAGGCAACGTGTTGGCCCACGTGTGCTGTGCGTTTCGCAAACGATTGAAATAATGCAGTGCTACTCCATAGCTTGATGGCTGAAGTGAAGTGAGGCCACTCCGTCGTGTCCGACTCTTTGCGACCCCATGGACTGTAGCCCACCAGGCTCCTCTCTCCATGAGATGCTCCAGGCAAGAGCACTGGAGGGGGGTGCCATTTCCTTCTCCGGGGGATTTTCCCAACCCAGGGATCGAGCCTGGTCTCCTGCATTCCAGGCAGACGCTTTACCCTCTGAGCCACTCCTGGGCGTTTTGATGGCTGATGACTGCCTTTAATCGGTGCACAGAGAGCGCAAGGTGTCACAAAGTTCACCCCCAAGAATAATGTGACAAGAGATACAAAAGCTTCCTATTAGTGACCTTAATTGTTAATGGAAACAAAACTTCCAGCGTACAAACTCAGTCGGTGGCCCTGGCTCCTGACCACCGGGAACTGGAGAGACGGGTCTTACCCCAGTACTGGCTTTCTCAAGGTCCTTGAAAATCTTTGCACATGCATGTTCCACCAGCTTTTCTAAGGATGTGACTTCCACCTTAATGTAGAGAAGACAGTCGTTCTATAGAGCCCGAGAGGAGAAGTGATCATAATTCACATCGCTACTAAACCTGTTATACAGTTTATGAGACTGTCTCACCTTAAGAAGTCATAAAATTCCTCTCCTTGAGCAAATAGAGTTTATAATGTTTCTAAACTATCGGTGTGGAATGGATTCCTCCGTGCTCTTTTTGGAAATGTTTGTTGTCATGGCAAGTGACACAATTTACTTATTATTGTGGCAGAAGTTTAGCGTGATTGAAAGCCGTCAACAGGCCTAGCATCTGAATGTCAAACATGACTTGTGTCTATAATTCCAGACAAAGATCTGGATGACTGTTGACGTTCTTTCTCATCCACACTTTTTCCCCTTTCCACTAAGTGGCACTGTGTTATTTGCATTTTTTTCTACTCAGGTCAAAATATCAGAAATTTGGAATGCTGGTCTAAACTCCAGTTTAAAGCTTTGTTGTAAATTTCTGCTTAAAAGCCTGGATGAGAAAAAAAATACGCAGCAATTAAATTTTTATAAGAAAAAACTTCCACGAAGCTTTACTCTTTTCTGTATTTAACTCTTTCCCACTTTTTCTTTCCAACTCCATTAGCCTCCAAATAAGCACACCATATTATATATGTCAAAGGAAGTTTTATTTAGACTTATAAGGGCTGATCTATTCCCATACTGTTTAAATTAATGTTCAAAAAAGAATTCAAACCACATTCTAACATTTGGACTATGTAAGAAGGAAACAGATTTTCGGGGGAAAAAAAAAGATGTTGTTTTAGCTAGGCAGAATGGGCTGTAGGAATGGAGACACGTGCAGACGGGATTTCTAAATGTGTGTATTATCTGATAAGATCTGGGCTGCTCGCACGTCAGCTCAGAGTAAACCAGGGCAGAACCTGCAGAGTTTGCTTCTCCCCTTCCTTCCTTCCTTCCTCCCTTCCGACCACCTTCCTTCCTCCCTTCCTTCCACTTCTTTTTTTCTTCCTTTTACTTTTTCCCTCCTCCTCTGCCTCCCTTTCTTTTTCTAACAGCTTGGGATTGACTTTCATCTCAGCCACCTGCAGCCTAAGGCTTGGAAACACTCTGGGTCTTCACCTAAGTGGTTACTTTTCAAGACCAAATTAACTCCAGCAATGCAAGGTGACTTTGAGAAAGAAGAAGCTGGAGTCTCTGGAAAAAGAATATCTTCCATTTGCATCAAGGCGAACATTTTGAGAAGGAAGTTCTAATTACCTTCTCCATACCACTGAGGGACAGAATGCTTTGTTACGCTGGCATCTACAAAGCACCCTACATCAGAAGAGAGCCACAGAGAAAGCATCATCACTGACTTTGAGCGTGAGGGGTCACCTTCAGCTTTCAGCACAATAGAGGTTCCCAGTGTCCCAAGTGCAGCGAAATCACTGCCAGATAAGGGACCATGAAAGCAACCGTGGAAAGGATATGAGACAAGAATTTTTCCTGCACGTGTGACTTCATGTTTTGTGTGTGTGTGCATGCGCACAAAGTGAGTTCTGTTTGGAATTAATGAATTATATTCCAATCAGCCAGCGTTTAGCAGCAGCTGCTTCCTTTGGTGTGCTGGCTTCTCTTTGTAACATGCATGGTAGTATTTTTCTCATGAACGAAGTGTGTTTTCTTGATCAGGAAGAGAACAGAAATTAGTGAGCCAGGAAAATGTGAAAATCTACCTTTTTAGAAAATATATCATCTTCTAGAGAATAACACCCCGCTCTCTTTCACGTGCAAAATATCACACACTTGCCTTTGAGACTCAAGAGGAAAAGGAATTCATTGACTTCCCTCAGAGAAACTGGTTTACAGGGAGCCCTGAGATAAGGATGCAGCCTGCTGGGGTGGTGAAGAGTTGACATGCATTTCATGGAAGGTAAGGCCTTTGGGATGATTTTCAAATAGAGAATACTATCCTGAGGATGTTTTCATTTCTTTACAACAGGCTTGTGAAGATTCACAAGCCATCAGTGAATGTGAAACTGCCTAGGAAGATGATTTAATTTTGTTTGAACTAAGCTGAAGCTCCAGTTCTTTGGCCACCTGATGCAAAGAGTTGACTCACTGGAAAAGACCTTGATGCTGGGAGGGATTGGGGGCAGGAGGAGAAGGGGACGACCAGGATGAGATGGCTGGATGGCATCACGGACTCAATGGACATGAGTCTGAGTGAACTCCGGGAGATGGTGATGGACAGGGAGGCCTGGAGTGCTGCGATTCATGGGGTCGCAGAGTCAGGCACGACTGAGCGACTGAACTGAACTGAACTTTCCCCAGACTAGTTTGGTCTTGCATCCCTTTTTGCACATCCCAGGCACTGCAGTCCCTGTGAACTAGGTTAACAGTCGGGATAGGCAAGGTCATCATGAGGCAACAAAGAGCCCCAGCTCTCAGTGGTTCATTTCAGTAAAGGTTCATTTCCAGCTCATGCACCCTGCCCAGCAGGTCCTCAAGGAGAAGCGGGAGTGTTGTGTTCCTTGTAGTCACTCGTGGACCAAACCTGGAAAAAGAGCAGGCGTATAAAGTGGGCCAGTTCAGAGAAGGCTCTGAAAAGTCTCAGACACATATTGACCTGCGAATGCCTTCAACCAGAGGTGACTCAGAGCACTTCTGATCACAAGTAATCCCGGAGAACTAGGCGGATGGTCCCATTCAAACACAAGAGGGTGTGAAATGTTATCCCAACACGGACCCCAAAGGCAGAGGTTCTAGAATAATTAGGAAGAGCACTGATGACCGCCATGCCTAGTATTTTTCCAGAATACATTTTAAGACTCTCGGGACAATTTACGTCATTTAGGTGATCCAAATCCCCCTGTTGTATGTTTCTCCAAGATCAAGAAGTGTTACGCCTGGGAGAACTGGAGGAGAGGTTACAATAGCACACTGAAAATAATTCAGTTTCATGAGAAACACCTTTTTGCCTTTGAACTTCGTAACTACCCAGTTATATGAGTAGGGCATAGATTTTCTTGTAGGAAAGTGAGACATGCAGAAGGAACTTTCTGAGCTGATCTAGTATTCAAACCATCTTTGTAAGTCAGGAAGAAATGTTGAGATATGGGAAATGTGAGCTGGTTCAAAATCTGGGGCAGCTGGACCAGCAAGAATCATCGCCACAGTCCAATTCGACCCTGGATTCTTCCCGATTTGTCCAGGACTTGTCCAAGCATTGGGGAGATCATTTAACAGAAATGCAATGAGAAATGCAAAGCTCACTAACAAAAATGTGGAGAAACACAGTTTTGGTAGGATGCCAAGAGGCGATGACTTATTTCATAAATTTCTTGAGAGCTTCTGGCCACTGGAATCAATGAGCTCTGAATCACTAAAGAAAACATTCAGATGGTGCCATTGGAGAGAAATTTTTAACCTATCATTTCAGCCTCTAAAAGGGTGGTTAAAAGTAAGAGGAAAAAAAATAAAAATAAATTCTGCCCTTTTTATGGGCCTGTAGGACTCCTGTTGAGGAAAATAAATTCTGATTTATTGCTGTCTGCCTTGGAAAAGTTGGAGGCGCAGAATGACATTTTACAGCCTTGTTTGGGTTTGTCAGTGTAGGTGGGGGACGGATCTGGGGGAGCCGGTGTGCCACGACTGCCGCCAGCAAGCCACAAGCCGCCTCGTGTTACCCACTCCACACCCTGCCTCACCTCCATCGCCCCGAACCCCCAGATCTGCCATAATTAGTCTTGCAAGGCTTACGCTGCCACAGCCCCATGCCCGAGGCATTATCTCCTATCTGCGGTATTCAGTGCTGTAATCCCACAGCTAAATGTGGTAACCCCAATTTCACAGAGGCTCTGCAGCCGGCTTGCTGAGATAACCCATCTCGGTGTGCAGAGTGCCAGGTCGCACGGAGCCTGTAGGCTTGGAGTGCTGGGGACGCGTGTGCAGTTCCATCCTACGCACCCTCTAGCTTACCCGTCCTCCCAGAGATCACAGGAACCCTAAATAGCAGAGATGGCACCCTAACTGGAGCACCACCTGTTTCGTGCAAGTGTGTGCGGGCTTCTGCCACCCTGCTGCCTCGCGCGCGCTCGCTCGCCTTCTCGCTCTTGGCGGAGGAGAGACAAACTCTCAAGTCCCTCTCTGCGGTCTGGCTGGCCAAGCAGATGTAACACTGGGAGACGGAGGCTCCTTGTCTGTACCCAGGCCAACGGCCCCTACGCCACCTACGTGCCAACAGCGACCTACATACGTCTCTCACACTCGACGCTCTCAAACACGCTTGCAGGTGCTGGAACCCTAGGCAGTAAAGATCGTTGCTCATCAAGCCTCTTTGTTCTACATTTCAAACATTTCTGTGGCTGTTTGTTGTCAAAAGACATGTATATTTCCTCTCTCTTTCTCTCCGTCTTCCCCTTCTTCCTCCGGCGTGGCATTGCTCCGAAACATGCCAGTTCTGACACATGCTTTCACCTGAAAATGCATCTACTCCTGCTGCTATATTGGACCCCTTAATTACTTGTAAAAAAATAATAATAAATTGGGCAGGTGTTTGCTCTTCCAGTTGATTAATTGACAATGATTTCAGTACAGTTGATGGCAGAAAGCTAGGAAGCTGCCGGTTGGAGCTCAGTGAGGAATACACATTTTTCTACTCAGCCATGTGAATCAGCTCGAGAGGAGAATTTACAGAAGGCTCCGACTGCCAGCAAACTATATGTTTTTCATTCCAGGCTTGGAGACCTCCGAGTCCCAGTGTTGAGCTCGGTCACATGCACGATTCTGTGTTACACACACGTGAAACTCTGGTACTGATAAAATGAGTTGAGAAATGTTTTCCCCCAAGTGAAACAGATCACCCAGACCACTCACTACTATGTGTAGAGCGCAGTCCATTATAGCAGGACGATGAATCTGATGTAAAGCTGAGTGTGCTTTCTCACTGTGTTGGTGATGTTTTAGTTCTCCATTCACCAGTGTCAGAAGCAGCAGCAGCAGCCCACGATGGTCCCTGAGGACCGTATCTCCCAGATTATTAGCAGAGCAAAGTTGAGGCCATTTTGTACCAATTTTTTTTTTATTTTATGGCTTCAAAGACAACTACACAAGGTTTTCAGACCAGTAATTCAATAAAAATAAAGAGACCTAAATATTTAGAAGTAGAAAATCAAAGCTAGACACTTTTCTTCATTTTTTTTATTGATACAAAAACTTTCCACGTTTTACAGGGAACCTAGTGATCTAAAGAAGACATAAAATATTATATCATTTTAATTAAGAAGAGTCCTGAGTATAAAGTTTAATTTATAAGATGGTCAGGTTTTCAGAAAAGACGTTCCTTGGCTACTAAAATTTTGTATGCAATAAGAAAGTGGTGAACTACGTAGAGGAAGTTAGATTCAAGGTTTGGCTGGAGTTCAGGCCGTATTTTTATGTTGATCCTTAGAACTCCTTCATTCACTCTATTTTTGTTTTACAGCTGGGCTTGTAAGCATGAATAATGTAGATACACAAATAGCATAGAAAGTGAGTGTAGCCAGGAGGTAGCAAGAGAGAGAAAGAAGAGTCCATATTTCCTGAAAACAACTCCAAAGAGGAAAGATATTTTCATGCTTTTTTAAGGACAATACAGAGAAGTCTTACTGGCAATGCATATCAACTCAAAGTAAGCCTTGAAACTTTTTTTTTCTAAACATAGATGTTAGGAGACTATCTTACAGGAAATTACCAGGGCATTTTATGGTATTTTATTTTTTTTACTGATCAAATTTATAAGAGGAAAATAATGACATTCCAGACTCATATCAATGAAATCATGACCTCCTGTCACCTTTCAGAAACTCAACATCTGACTGAGATTCAAAATATTTTAAAAGAACATTTCAACAAAATTATCAGGTGGTTTCAGAAAGAAAGAGTGTATGAAATCACTCTTAAATGTTTGCAGAAAGGAATTATATTCCCTTTGATGAAAGCAATAAGGTGTAGAGACTTTTAAATACTGTGCATTTTTCAGCAGAGGGCTCTGAGTCGTGTCTTCCTTCACTGAGACTGTTCTTTGGCTATAAACTCACTTTTGTTACTTCGATAGTCTGACTTGCCAAGCAGATAAAGGGTTCAAATTTTCTAACTTGTCCTTTCAGGAGAAAGAACTTGAAAAACTCAGAAACATTAGATTGTAAATTGTTTTGGAGAGAGTATGCGTTTCCTGCCTGTGCTCCAAGGGAAAAAAAAAATCCCTTCTCCGCATGCACCTTCCTGAAGAATTCGCATGGTCCATTTCCTTGCAAACTCTTCAAACTTTCAAGCTCTCAAAATTCGGATCCGATATGCCTTTCTCTGAAGATCGTGCAAGCCAGCCTCTTTGCCACTGTAACCCTGGGAAGTAACGCAGACATTTGCGGTGAGCTTCAGCGGTCCTGGGGCGCTAGACTTCTGCACCCGACTCCAGCGATGTGTTCTCAGCATTGAAACTTCCCTAAGAAAGTGGCAGCAACTTCTAAACTCTGGCAGGTAAAAAATAATAATAAAAGGTTTTATATAAGTGAATTAGTCAAATTACCCCAGAAAAAAACACACAGTGAGACCATTAGCATGACTTGCAAAACACAGCTCAAATCTAATTTCAAAAGGGATTGAGAACCCCATGCTTGAGCACTCTGCGGCAATGTAAAGTCTTCCTTCTCATAAACTTCTCCATTTCCCAAGTTCTGCCTAAACATTTTGATTGCTTTATGGATTAAACTGTGTATGTTCAATGTCTGCTCAGGATAGGCTGTGAGTTGGGGAAGACACGAAGCAGATGGGCATAGCCCAGCTGTAAAATTGCACATTCTACCATAAGTGAGCAATCCAAACTACCCACTTCATCTCCTTCTACCAAAACATTGCGTTTTCCCTCCCAATAAAGATGCTTTATAATGGCAATGAGGTGCCGTAACTCACGGAGTTTCTGCGGCTTACTTGCTCTCTGTGCCCTGTGACTCCCACTCTACCGTGAGAACATATGCTGGAGCTCTGCCGTGAGTTATTATTGGCGATTCCACGTTGGAATTTGCACGTGGAAGGCAGTTTTCTCCGCCCCCACTACAAAGATTCCTACTATTTCATAGGAGGTCCATATTGTCTAATGTCTTCCATGTCGTAAAATGATTCCTTAGGTCCCATATCCGGGGGCTTGGTCTCCTAAATTCTCAATTAGCGAAACCCTCCTGGACTTATACAGGTACCTAAGGTGCCGCGCCTCTTCATTTTGAAATCACATTTACGTGCGCTACATGTGAGAAGACAGTCCGCTGAACGAGCACACCTAACGGCAACGCACTTCAGGAGGCGGCGATGCAAACCCCCCTGGCACAAACCGGGGTCTCCTGTTTTTGATGCACTGCTTTTCCCCTTTCCCCAAATACTAAGTTTAGAGGCTGGAGAGTAACACAACCCGTTTCGTTGAAAGGTCTTTGTGAGTCTGACTTTCAGCAAGGAGATACAAACTGTTTTCCTAAGGGTCGTTTTCTTCCAGGACCATCGGGCCTTTCCTACACTGAAAGCTGTTCATACTGGCTCCTAGGAGCTGAGTGGGCACATCCCCACTCACCTGGGCACTGAGCAGATGACTCATCGCTACGTTGAAATAAACCATTGTGAGAGTGTTATACCGGGAGAATCAGCCAATGCCACACGTCGGGGCTTTCCAGGGGGAGATGGGCGTTAGTTGCCAGCAGTTACCAGCATCTCCCTGCCTCCTGCGCGCAGCAGGTAAGGTACTACAGATGGGCAGGTTCTGCGCATGACGGCCTCCTGTGCTGCGTCACTCAGTTGTATCTGATTCTTCTGCAGCGCCATGGACTGGAGCCTGCCAGGATTCTCTGTCCAGGGGATTTTTCGGGAAGAATCCTGGAGGGTTGCCATTTCCTCCTCCAGAGAATCTTCCCGACCCCAGGGATCCAATTCGCATCTATCTCCTGCATTGTTAGGTGGATTCTTGACCACTCAGCCACCTGGAAAGCCTTAGTGATAGCCTTACCACCAAAGTATGACAAAGTAATATATAAAACAAGCTAATGACAGTTAAAATTATTAGTAGAAAAGATGTCAGATTGGCAGACTAACTTGCTGGTTAAGGACCTCAGCCTGGTTCAGTTTGGGTTGGTCTTCTTACAATTAAATATAATTAAATATCCTGCAGCAACTCACTTCTTTGAACCTCAGCTCAGTCCACTGTAAACTGAGAATAATAAAAGCTAGCCTCCTTACATGGTTACTTGAAATTTATTGAAATAAGACATGAATGAGGGTACTAGGGCTCATACTCAGAGACCAGTTCATTTTAACCGAATTATTATTTTTTAATCCATTTATTTTCGGCTGTGCTGGGTCTTCACTGCCACGTGAGGCTTCTCTCGCTGGTGCACGAGCTCTAGAACCTGTGGGCACGGAGGCTGCCCACGAGGCTTAGTTAATCCACGGCATGTGGGATTTTCATTCCCCGACCAGGAATCGAACCACTTTCTGGGCATTGGAAGCAGATTCTCAACCACTGGGCAGCCAGGGAAGTCTCTTAGCCAACATTATTAGAGACAAGTGGTTGAAAAGACATTTCATTGCTGTTCAGTTGCCAAGTCACGCTGACTCTTTGCGACCTCATGGACGGCATGCAGCACACCAGGCTGCCCTGTCACCATCTCCCGGAGCCTGCTCAAACTCATGTCCATTGAGTCAGTGATGCCATCCAACCACCTCATCTTCTGTCACCCCCTTCTCCTCCTGCCCTCAATCGTTCCCAGCACCGGGGTCTTTTCCAATGAGTCAGTTCTTTGCATCAGGTGGCCAAAGTATTGGAAGCCTCCGCTTCAGCATCAGTCCTTCCAATGAATATTCAGGGTTGATTTCCTTTAGGATTGACCAGTCTGATCTCCTTGCTGTCTAATGGACTCTCAAGTCTTCTCTAGCACCGCAATTCAAAAGCATCAGTTCTTCGGCGCCCAGCCTTCTTTATGGTTTAAATCTCTTATCTGTACATGACTACTGGAAAAGCCATAGCTTTGATTATCTGCACCTTTGTCAGCAAAGTGATGTCTCTGGTTTTTAATATGCTGTCTAGGTTTGTCATAGCTTTTCTTCCAAGGAGCAAGTGTCTCTTAATTTCATGTCTGCAGTCACCATCTGCAGTGATTTTGGAGCCCAAGGAAATAAAGTCTGTCACTGTTTCCATTTTCTCCCGTCTATTTGCCGTGAAAAGTTGAAAAGTTATCCACCTCTTCTTAGTTGTAGTTCCTTGTTTGCTTTGTCCCAGTCAGTTCTCTTTTCTATTGTCCTCACATATGCCAAGTTCCTGACCCTGAGCTCTGCAGCACACCTTCATGCTATCCGCAGAATCTCTCCCTGGTCTTTGCCTGGTTGTCTCCTTCTCCTTTCTCTGGCCCCAGTTCAGCTTTTCTAACAGGACTTCCCAGTCACGCTTCTTTGGCTCGCCTTGCCTGCATTCTCCATCTTGTCACTGTGTTCCAGGTTTCCCGTTCTGCATTCCTGCAGGTCTTGCCAAGCTTAGAAGTTTCTGCTTTATTGGTAACATGCTTGCTAACTCTCTTTCTCACCAAATCTGAGATCCATGAGAGAGTAGCCTGCATGCTCTTTTCACCACTTAATCCTGACGCCCAGGAATGGTGTTTGTCATGCAGTAGGCAGGCAAGAAATATCAGTGAATTATGAATAAATAAATGGTGGCTGAAAAGCCAGAAAAGTTAATTCACTCCTTAGGTGGAGCAGGTAGAGCTGCAAGTCTATTTTTAGTCCAATTAAGGGTTGTTTTTTATAATAAAATAGAAATATTTATGGATCCGCGGGAGGTAGAGAAGTTCATTAATGCTCTAGATAAATAACAGAATGAGCAGTAGAAAACCTATTGACAGATTTAATCAGGAAATTGTGAAAACAACCAGATATAGCTGATTTTGCAAGACCTAGAAAGATTAGATTCAGAATACCTTGACAGGGTGAATTTGAAGAGGTTTTCTTTCCCTACACACCACTAAAAGTTTATTTATTTCTCTGATCTTAGCATAATGATTGGAAATAAAAAAAAGCAGAATTTAAATTCCCAATCATTAACCATCCTGATTATTGTAATTTGGGCTGGGAGGAAAGATATAATATGAACTAGCCTTCTTGGTATGCAAGAGTTCCACAGACTTCCACGCAGGTGTGTGAGTGGCACTTTTCTCACGCTCACCGTGTTTGCCTGAGCCTGTGTGGAAGAGGAGGTGTGAGCACTAGAGAAAGAATGTCGTATAGACCTGGCTGAATACGTGCTTCCTAATGTCTGTGGTGCCAGCTAACGGCTTAAGCGTTTCTATGTGAGGAGATATTTGCTGAAGATCATGAGGTTTAGAGAGTTTTTCTTAAAAAAAAAAAAAAATCATTCTAAAAGTGAAGGAATTAAATTAATGGGAAAAAATATTTCCTACATAATATACTCATACTGTGGAACTAGGAAGGGTGTTATGCAGGGAGAAATAGAATTTTAGCATAGTCATTTGTTTCTTGCCATGTTAGGGAAAGGACAGTTTATAAGTGGAAAAAAGTGATAGTCGCTCAGTCGTGTCTGACTCTGCAACCCCGTGGACTATAGCCCACCAGGCACCTCTGTCCATGGAATTCTCCAGGCGGGAATACTGGAGTGGGTTGCCATGCCTGGTGGCTCAGACAGTAAAGTGTCTGTCTACAATTCGGGAGACCTGGGTTCGATCCCTGGGTCGGGAATTTCCCCTTGAGAAGGAAATGGCAATCCACTCCAGTACTATTGCCTGGAAAATCCCATGGACAGAGGAGCCTACCAGGTTCCTACAGTCTATGGGGTCGCAAAGAGTCAGACACGACTGAGCCACTTCACTTCACTTCACTCTCCACGGGATCTTCCCAACTCAGGGATCAAACCTAGATCTCCTGCATTGCAAGCAGATTCTTTATGGTCTGAGCCATCAGGAAAGCCATAGGTGGAAAAAAGAATATAAATGCAAGGTATGTCGGAGTAGAATAGTTTATCTTACATCTGGATTAAATGCTTAAGGTCCAATTTTATTTTTATTTTTCAGATTAGCTAGGATAGAATGGGGATAACATATATAATGTTAACAGGGTTTTCCATTAACTGTGGATGTATAGTTAGACTGAACATTTGAAAGAATTACATTAAGTTCCAGGTATCAGATGCAGCAGATTTAAAGGTCAACTTATGCACATATACATGTTCAGCCATTCCTCAGTGTCCATGGGCAATTGGTTCCAGGACACTCTCTCCCATACCAAAGTCCTCAGATGTTGAACTCCCTATATAAAAGGATGTAGTATTTGCATATAACCTGTGTTCAGTTCAGTTCAGTTCGGTTCAGTCACTCAGTCATGTCCGACTCTTTGCAACCCTGTGAATCGCAGCACGCCAGGCCTCCCTGTCCATCACCAGCTCCCGGAGTTCACCCAAACTCACGTCCATCAAGTCGGTGATGCCATCCAGCCATCTCATCCTCTGTCATCCCCTTCTCCTCCTGCCCCCAATCCCTCCCAGCATCAGGGTCTTTTCCAATGAGTCAACTCTTTGCATGAGGTGGCCAAAAATTGGAGTTTCAGCTTCAGCATCAGTCCTTCCAATGAACACCCAGGACTGATCTCCTGTGTACACACTGTGTACATACTACCAAATACTTTAAATCATCTCTCGGTAGCATAAGCTACCTAACACTGTATATGTCGTGTAAGTATTTGTAAATGAAATATAAATAGTTGCCAGCATGTAGCAAATTCAAATCTTGCTTTTTGAAACTTTCTGGGACTTTTGTTCTGAATATTTACCATCTGAGGATGTGGAACCATGGACACAGAAAGCTGGCTGTGTATATATCGCCCCCACCACACACACACAATCGTCATTATCACCATTTTAGGGCAAATAATTCAGATATATATACATATGTATGTATATGTATCTGCCTAATTCCCATGGAATTAGGGTCTGTTTCATTACTTTTAGGTCTATTTCATTACCTTCTTGAAGAATTTTAAGGTATCAGGTTCAGATTCTTAAAAATATAAAAGCTCTGACTTCCTCTGCCAAGAATTCTACAATTGTGCTTGCATGGCCTAAAATATAAGCAATTCAGTAGAATGATATTTATATAGAAATAAAGAAGCTCCTGACTACGGCACACATGATCTATCATTTACCAAAATGTATAAGCACATACTACGTACAAATCTGGGCTTCCCTGGTGACTCAGGCAGTGAAGAGTCTGCCTGCAACGCAGGATATAAATGTATCATTTTATTTTGTAATATATTATTTTATGTCTAATATCTTTATTTCTTCTTTCTTATCCACTTATCATATAACATAAGATGTATTAAAATATATCATAGTATTTAAGAGTCAATTTTACATTGTAGTGTTTAAATTCTGAGATATCAAAGAAATGAGTAAAAATCATCAAAGAGCTTTGTGTCCTCTCCTGAGGAAGGGATTAGTATGTTTTCACGTGTACCTAGGATAGTTATACCATGTTAGGTGAAAATATGACCTTGCTATTGACTTTACTTGGAGATTAAGGACAGGTGAGGACCTGTGTATGGGTACCAGATTCACGGGGCTGGACTTGGGATGGAAGCTTTTAATGTGTCAGCTTGGCTGGGCCTCAATGCTCAGATCTGTGGTCAAACCTCATTCTGGATTTTTCTGTGAGGTTAATCTTTAAATCTGTAGACTTACAATAAAGCTTGTTCCTCTCTATAATGTGAGTGGGCCTCATTCAATCAGCTGAAGACTGACTAGAACAAAAAATTGACTTCCCCAAGCAAGAAGGCCTGTGCAGCACGTGGCCTTGAGCCTGAACTGCAGCCCGGGGTCTTCAGTCTGCCAGCCCACCCTGCAGATGTTGGACTTACCAGTCTCCATAATCACATGAGCCAGTTCCCTAAATCTCTTTATATATACAAATCCTATTGATTCTATTTCTCTAGAGAACCCTAAATAACACATAATTTGTGAAAAAGAGACTCAGGTCTCTATTATATACATGAGAAAGATGACGCTCACTGAGGTTTAATTGCCCAGGGTCATAAAACCGCAAATTGAGGTGTTAGATTCTGAACCCACACCTTCCAATGCAAAAGCCAACATTCTTTTGTATCTTCTACATGATCCTCAATACAGGCTTCTGATAATGATTTCATCATTTATTGATCGTTGGGGTGATGATTAGTTACTGATACGATCACCTCTTAATTTGTAAACTGAAAGGGCCAGAAACATCCCGTGGCTGTCTTTCTGGCTATGTCTAACACAGTGTCTGATATAGAAATTCCCAGAAAACACGCATTCCCCGCCTTGTACTCGACCCACATTACAAGCACACACACATTCCCTACAGTAAGAAAATCTAATTCAAGAGAGTCTACCATTGATATAAACTTGGACAATGGCACATTCCTTGTCTCCAGTGTTTTATCTCAGGAGCAACACTGAATAAGGCAAGTCTTCCTAACCTCTCTGAGCTTCCATTTTCTGCAAAACCTAAGTTTGGCCTGCAAAAGGGTTGCCCGAGTTTCGATGTTTTCAAATCACCCTCCTCCTGTTTGCCTTATTCACGTGCCATCACGGCGGCGTAGTGCTCTGCTGAACACGAGCATGACTTAACACTGATCCCAACTGCAGCAGTAGCGAGGGCGTTTCTTCTGAATACCCAGTAAGATGAGCGAATAAACGTTAAAAAATCAAGCTGTCTGTGTAAAATCCAAAGTCATACACTACCGTCTGTGATATGAGTAGTACACTTGGGTGGGGGGGAGAGCTAATATAGAACTTAAAATCTTGCCTAGTTCTCTCTCTATAGGCTTATACATTGACTACTGAATTCTGGGTAATTGTATAATTTATTCCAGGTGTCATCTTGCTATTACACCTTCAAGATCTAAGTCTTTAAGTGATAAGACCCCTGCACATCCCGACCTTCTCAGAGCTGGTCCTACACTGCTGCAGGATTCGCAGGCAGTGAAGTGGGCCTGGACACATGAGAACATGCACGTTTAAAACTTCTGGGGGCCTTTTCTATTGTTTTCTTTTTAATCAATTTTTTAATCACAATTCACATTATGAAGTGCAATTGCATTATGACACAATAGAGACACGTGTATATACTATATAGATACAATTAAAGTAAAATTTTAATGAAATATGCTTATACTCCCTCCTATTCTACTCATTTATTATATTTCATTTTTTAAATTACAAATTGGCACTTGCCAAACAATTTATAGCATACTATATTATCTGTTGCTATGTGACAATATGGCCACAAATCTATCAGCTTAAAGAACACGATTTTATTTCTCACAGTTTCTGTAGTTCTGGGATCCACATTACCTTATCTACCAGGGCTATGGTTTGATCTGAGATTCAACTAGGGGAAAATTCTCTTCCTCGCTCATCTGGTTCCTGCAGGCTGCGAGAATAAGGCCCATTTTCTTGCTGGTTATTGCCTGGAGGTTGCCCTAAGTTTCTTGCCATGTGACCCGTGCTTGCAACATGACAGTTTGCTCTTTAAACCACAAGAAAATGAATCTACTTGCAAAACAAGTGCTACAATCTTATATAAGGTGGTCACATACATGAAATCACATATGCCTTGTTACCATTACCATGTTCTGTTGGTCAGAAGCACATCACAGGTCCTATACACACTGAGATGGATCAACTGTGAGGGGTGAGTACCAGGACAACGGAACTTTGGGGCCCACCTTGTTAGATGGCCACAAAACTAATGCGCTAATTATACATTACTTAGACCTAGAGCCAGACATCCTGAAATGCGAAGTCAAGTGGGCCTTAGGAAGCATCACAACGAACAAAGATAATGGAGGTGATGGAATTCCAGTTGACTTCTTTCAAATCCTAAAAGATGATGCTGTAAAAGTGCTATACTCAATACGCCAGCAAATTTGGAAAACTCCGCAGCGGCCACAGGACTGAAAAAGGCCAGTTTTCATTCCAATCCCCCCAAAAAAGCAATGCCAAAGATTGCTCCAACTATCGCACAATTGCACTCATGTCACATGCTCGCAAGTTCAGTTCAGGTCAGTTGCTCAGTCATCTGACTCTTTGTGACCCCATGGACTGCAGCACACCAGGTTTCCCTGTCCATCACCAACTCCTGGAGTTTACTCAAACTCATGTCCATCGAGTCAGTGATGCCATCCAACCATCTCATCCTCTGTCATCCCCTTCTCCTCCTGCCTTCAATCTTCCCCAGCAACAGGGTCTTTTCCAGTGACTCACTTCTTTGCATCAGGTGGCCAAAGTATTGGAGTTTCAGCTTCAGCATTGGTCCTTCCAATGAATATTCGGGACTGATTTCTCTTAGGATGAACTGGTTGGATCTCCTTGCAGTCCAAGTAGCAAAGTAATGCTCGAAATTCTCCAAGCCAGCCTTCAGCAGTAGATGAACTATAAACTTCCAGATGTTCAAGCTGGTTTTAGAAAAGACAGAGGAACCAGAGGTCAATCGCCAGCATCTGTTGGATCATCAGAAAAACAAGAGAGTTCCAGAAAAACATCTACTTCTGCTTCATTGACTATACCAAAGCCTTTGACTGTGTGGATCACAACAAACTGTGGAAAATTCTTCAAGAGATGGGACTACCTGGCCCCTGAGAAACCTGTATGCTGGTCAAGAAGCAACAGTTAGAACTGGACATGGAACAACAGACTGGTTCCAAATTGGGAAAGTGGTATGTCAAGGCTGCATACTGTTATCCTGCTTATTTAACTTCTATACAGAGTATATCACGTAAAATGCCAGGCTGGATGAAGCACAAGCTGGAATCAAGATTGCCAGGAGAAATATAAATAACCTCAGATATGCAGATGACTCAACCCTTATGGCAGAAAGTGAAAAAGAACTAAAGAGCTTCTTAATGAAATTGAAAGAGGAGAATGAAAAAGTTGGCTTAAAATTCAACGTTCAAAAAACTAAGATCATGTCATCCAGTCTCATTGCTTCATGGCAAATAGATGGGGAAACAATGGAAACAGTGAGAGACTTTATTTTCTTGGCTTCCAAAATTACTGCAGACGGTGACTGCAGCCATGAAATGAAAAGACGCTTGCTCCTAGGACAGAGAAGGCAATGGCACCCCACTCCAGTACTCTTGCCTGGAAAATCTCATGGATGGAGAAGCCTGGGAAGAAAAGCTATGACCAGCCTAGACAGCATATTAAAAAGCAGAGAGAGTACATCTCCAATAAAAGTTCATCTAGTCAAGGCTATGGTTTTTCCTGTGGTCATGTATGGATGTGAGAGTTGGACTATATAGAAACCTGAGTGCCGAAGAATTGATGCTTTTGAGAGTCCCTTGGACTGTAAGGAGATCCAACCAGTCCATCCTAAAGGAAATCCATCCTGAATATTCATCAGAAGGACTGATGCTGAAGCTGAAACTCCAATACACTTTGGCCACCTGATGCTAACAGCTGACTCATTGGAAAAGACCCTGTTGCTGGGAAAGATTGAAGGCGGGAGGAGAAGGGGATGACAGAGTATGGGATGGTTGGATGGCATCACCAGCTCGATGGACATGGGTTTGGGCCAGCTCCAGGAGTTGGTCATGGACAGGGAGGCCTGGTGTGCTGCGGTCCAGGGGGTCACAAAGAGTCAGATATGACTGAGCGACTGAACTGACTGAAACATTAACTATCCAAAATTATTTGCCACAAAAGTTAATATATCAGTCTCTGAAATTTGCAAAAATACTGTTCTAACATGGATGCTCTCCTCTGATAATAACTGAGCCTCTGCAGACCAGGAAGACAAGAACTGTTATTCATAATCCTTAACACTCTGTATGATCTTAGTTCATACGTATATTTCAAAAGAATTAATCACACCAATCTCAAGCACATCTAGTTCTCTGCATGTTTAAAAGCAAATGTTTTCTTACAATCTAGATAGAGGGACTGGATATAAATTCTACGCAGTAATAGTTAAAGAAAAACTTAAAAATAAATTTTATGCAAACCTATACATTTATTTATAAGCCTATATTGACCCATCAGCTTTGATATTATCACTGTTGTAAAAGTTCTAAGAAATTTTGAAAAGATATCAACTTATGTATAATTATTTCATCATCCTACATTTTAAATAAATTTAGAACAATATTTCTTACCCATCACCAATGCCCCAAGTAGGGCCAACTCTGAAATGAGGGTTTGAGGAGACTTTAATTTGTAAATTAAGCATCTTAATAAGAAATGGCTTTTCATTCTGTCTCATTTTTTTCCAGATAATGGTCATTTGAACTGTCTCTGAGTTTGGAGTTTGCTGTTGACAACCCAAATTGTATTACTGCTGAGTTAGTTAATATTCAAATTAAACTTTCAAAACAGTGAGGAGAAAATGGTCAGCTCTTTGATGGAATTTATGATGGATACACAGCTGGGCTAATGAAGACAAAATGTCAAGCCTTGAACCATGATGATTTTAGGGATTTCTGAGACAGCTATTTTAGGGAGTTGATTTTTGTCTTCGGTGGTTACAGTCTGAATTGCTGATGATCCCCTTTACAGAGATGAGATTGAAGCAGAAAGGTTCCTGTGTGTGGTGGAGAAGAGGGTGGTTAGACGGGATAAGTAACTCCAGGAGCAGTCAGACAAGGAGCAGTCTTTTCTGAAAGATACTGATAGCGATACCATGAAATTTGGGGATGGGACTGGCAGCAGGAAGGGTTAGAAGAGAAAGCGAGGAGTCAGTATCATGAAGATGCAACAAAAATGCATCTTACGAAGATTCTTAGTACTTACGTTCCACATGTGTGGAGCTACCGCCAAGATGAGCAAAGTAATGAGCCGTTTCTCTCTCCAGTGTCTAGTCCTTTCTTGTCAGAGGTTTTAAGCTAGACAATTCTCCCTAAAACTCTGATGAGCAGAGCTCCCTAGAGTCATCCCCTTTTAACTTCTAAACTCAAATTATGCTTACTTATTTTCATGTCTTATATTCATTCTATTAGAACCATGTTTATAGAGAGAAAGGAAAAGGTTAAGTGTTTGTATTTTTCAAAGACTTCTACAAGCATTTCAGTTTGTAAGACAGACTCAGGAAATTAAAGTACTACTCTATTGAAAAAAACTTTCACAATGGAAATTACACAAAAGAAAAACTTCCCTTTGTAACAGGCAAAGTTTATATTTTGGAGGTTATTATTAATCAGAATTATCATTAGAATGAGGATATCATTTGTCAAACCTCAGAAGTGTTCAGTTACAAGAAATTTCAGATCTCCATATGAACCACTGATAACGGGGCAGTCCAGTTTGGTTAGCACCTCTCCATGTAAATCTTTTCTCACATCTGTGTTTGAGAACGATATTGAAACCTCATGTCCTCCTTGAATGTTCTTTTTTAATTAAAAGTAATTATCATTTTTCCGTTTCTGGCAAAACTGGAGTAACAGGGGCCAAATTACCTGCCCACCTTGTCTACTAGCTTAAAAACCAAGACATTTTGTCCAGGTGTCTGTTTTATTTATTTATTTATTTATTTATTTTTGAGGTACAACCACTTTAGAAGACAATTTCACAATTTCTTTAAAAATAGATGGGCATCTATCTCTGCTTATGTAGAAATTCCATTTTTATTTATTTACCCAAATTGAATGAAAGCATATGTTCACACAAAGACTAATCAGTAATAAAAAGCAATGGACCCTTGATTCATGTAACAGCCTGGATGAATCTGAAAATAACTGCAGGTTTGGCTTCCCCCGCCTCTGTGGAACATAAAGCTTGAAGGAGTCCACAGGCACAGAAAGCAGGGTCCCGAGTCCAGGGTCAGAGGTGAGGAGGGTGTTAGGGCCGGTCTGTCCACTTCCTTGACCTTGGCGGTGGTGTCATGGTTTTACACATCAGTCAAAGCTTTGAACTGAGCACTTTAAACCTGTGTAGTTACCCTTTGTCAATTATGCTGCGATAAAACTGTTAAATTTTTGGTAAGTAATTATTGTGAATAGAACTTATTCTAAGCCATCGGACAGAGGCTCTTTCCAAGTTCTCCTCTGATCCCCAAATTATGATATACCACTTACAAGAGTCCCCCTCTCCCACCCCAATTCCCCACTAAAATACCAAATTGCAAAAGGGAAAGGATAGCATCCTCAAGGAAGTCTGGCTCCCAGAAGATAGAATTTTAATTCCCTATGTCATTTGGATCTTTTTAAAAATGATGGAAAGTTACTTCCTTTAAAAAAAAAAACATTTTCTTCTCCACAGGTAAGTATTTTTAAAGGAAATTGTACTATCAATATCTGATTGAGCAGATTTCTATTCCCTCTAGGTTTAATGTTTTCCGTCTGCAATATAAAAGGAAGATAATGCACAATTACGCTAGTAAGAGTCTCTCTTTCAATAATGTTTGCACTTCTCAATACCACATTTAAAAAGGAAATAGTAGCACTTGAAAAGTTAAGTAAGATGAGCAAAATTGAACAGAGGGAAAAATAACTGTCTGAAGACATGCTGAAAACACATTTAAAGACTGTCTGAGACAGCAGCTGATCCAGCCAGCCTGTCTTTCACAGAGCTGAGCATCATTCAGGTGTAAATATTCGACCTGCACACTGGGAGGGAACAAGGAAGTCCAATGAAATATAATGGAATAAAGAATTGCTCCATCCCAGAAATCAGGCAACGGAGGTCCACAGTTCTTCCCTCTTCCTGGGTAAGCTGTCACACCTTTTCACTATATGTTTTAAACATGCATTTACCCCTCACAATGGCTTTTACTTATTTCTGAAAACTTTATCCCTAAGGGAAAAGTTGTTAAATTAAAAAAATAATTTTTAAAATTTTAAATAGAAAAATGATGGCATGTTCCATCCCAATCCCTTATACCCCCAATATATCAAGTATATATATATATATATATAATTATCAAGTATCAGTATATATGTAATCATCAATTATCAGTATATTTCAAATATACCAATTGAAAATAATCTCTTGAAAAATACACTAATTGAACAGTGAAAGCAAATCTGTATAAGTAACAAAAAGTAACTAGAAGGTTAATGAGGAGCTTGTACTTAAAATGCAATGAACTGAAAGTTTGTGGCACTCAGTACAAAGGGAAGAAAAGACTCAATACGAAGTGGTGGGTGCTGTACATGGTAGAGAAGAATTATAAAGGAGCTAGTTTTTTTTAATGCATTTTTCTTTCTGCATCACCCTGTACTTATATGCATGGCAAATTATTTTGGGCTCAGTCAAGCACAGAGGCAACTCAAAAAAATCCAGGTGACTTTTTTTCTGATTAGAAACTGTTGGAGTTAATTCCCTGATGGCTCAGAGGTTAAAGCATCTGCCTACGATGCAGGAGACCTGGGTTTGATCCCTGGGTCGGGAAGATCCCCTGGAGAAGGAAATGGCACCCCACTCCAGTACTCTTGCCTGGAGAATCCCATGGACGGAGGAGCCTGGTGGGCTACAGTTCATGGGGTCGCAAAGAGGCGGACACAACTGAGCGACTTCGCTACTACTGCATGTTTACCTAAAACAGTAGTGTGAAAACATCATTTCTGATAGCCTGCTTAATTCATTCTGGTGGGAAAGTAGTTCTATAGAATAAAGAGGAGCCATCTGAAAATAAGTCGTGAACATTTCCAGAACGATTACAAGGAGAGTTACGTGAGAAACCGTGGCGTCTGTGGCACACTCAGGAAGGAACACTCAGTGACTCAACTGATTTTCCCCCCATGTTTCTTTGCTCCAAGAGTTAGTAGAAGTCTGTACAGTACTTCAAAAATTACCCCAGTCCTGACATCCAAAACATGTCCATCAAAACTCATCCTATGGTTTATTCAGTTTGAGCTTCACCAAGTCATGTTCCTAAACTTTGGGGTTCTTTCTCTCGTCAGCCATGGAGAAGGAATTATATTCAAATCGCCTCCATTCTTTCTTATTCAAGGGTGCACACTTCAATATTCTGTAACAACCTAATTGGGAAAATAAGTTAAAGAACATTAGGTACATGCATATGCATAAATGAAACACTTTGTTGTGCACCCGAAACTAACACATTGTCAATCAACTGGGCTCCAGTATAAAATAAAATGCAAGGGAAAAACCCCACACTCTATGATACTAAAAAATCAACAGCAAAAGAAACGGGTAGAGTTACAGGCTTCATCTGTGGCCTCCACCCTGGAGGAGATCATTGCAACCCGCACCAATATCCTTGTCTTGGAAATCCCATAGACAGAGGACCCTGGCGGGCCACAGTCCATAGGGTTGCAATGGGACAGACACGACTGAGCGACTGAGCAACGTGGTCTCCATGGAGAACCTGAAGTCTCATTGCCACCGCATCTAATCCGGGGAGCTGAGAGGCACAGACCACAGGCTCATGGACTGTAGACTTGGCCTTCCCTGGAGACAGTGCCCCATCTTTAACTTGGTGAAACGGAAGGTTAAGTTGAGTAAGATGACATGTGTAGGCAGTGTGCTTGGCCAGTGAAGGGCTCCTGCCTGAAGACACTTCTAAAGCCAGTGAACTTATATTATTTTTCTTCTCACAAAATGGAATTCCAGATGAGAAAGTGAAAGCAATGTCCGTGTGAATGAACATTGGAGATAATAACAAAACGTGCAAGGCCTTTATAGATATACCAGAGCCAGTGTGTTCCCCTCACTTCCATACAGAGCATAAAGGGCAGCTATTAGTATCTGGGGACTTCCCTTGTGGCTCCAATGGTCAAGAACCAGCCTGCAATGCGGGAGGCCCAGGTTCTCTCCCTGTGTCAGGAAGACCCCCTGGAGGAGGGCATGGCGACCCACTCCAGTGCTCTTGCCTGGAGAATCCACAGAGAGAGGAGCCTGGCAGGCCACCATCCATGGGAGGGCAGAGTCAGACGCGACTGGGCCACTAACGGACACACACATTGCTACTTCAGTGCCATTCAAAACTGAGGAAACCAAACTCTTGTCTAAAGACACACTGTCAAAACACATCACAGTGTCCATGAAATCCATGAGTCTGGATTTCAAAATCAGGTCTTTAGCTTATAAATTTAAGCTTTCTCATGTTGCCATAAACTCCAAAGAGGCAATATAAAGTTAATTCCAAAAAGGCATGTTTTTCCCCAATCACCACAGTATTCACTGATGGAAACAGAAATAATTTACTTAGAAAAGGCATTCCAGTTACAATAAAACATATTTCATAAAGGTTATGAAAACATGATAATGAGATAAATTATTTTAGTCATCTTGCTTTATATTGATAATTCTACTTTTATTTAACTTTATTTTTTATGTGTACGTTTTTCCCCCCTCAAGTAGAAAAAGCCATACATGCCCACTAAGGAAAACTTGAACAAATATAACAAGTGTAAAAAAGTTAACAGGGAAATTTCTATAGCATTCAAAAAAAGGCAAATGAAGTGACATCAATTGGGAAATTATGCCTCAAACGTACAATGGAGATAACTGATTAGCTTGGAGCTGGGAATCTCAAAATGCAGTCCTCAGACCAGTACCACCTGAGAACTTGTTGGAAAAGTAATCCTCGGATACCACTCCAGACCTATCGAATCAGATGCTCTGGGGTTGGGAGTCAGCAATGGTGTTTTAGCAATACTCCAGAAGATTCTGATACAGCTGAGTTTGAGAAACACAGGCTTAGGGAAAATTAAGGGAATCATGTTCACATTTTAAAATAATTGAAAGTTTTTCTTTTAAGTAAAACATTTATTTGTTTCTGTTTCAGTGTTCAGAACAGGTTCAGTGAGTGGGCATTTTGAGAAGGCAGATTTTTACCTTACCCAAGTAAGCACTTCCAACTGAATGAGGCTGTCTGGGCGTGAAACTGACCTCACTTGAGGACCACAGGGTGTCTCTAGACTGAAGCTGGAGACGTGTGTCCATGTTGAACAGGGAGCAGGTTTGACCTAAGAGATTTCCAGATGTAAAGAATCCGTCTGCACTGCAGGAGACCTGGGTCCGATCCCCAGGTTGGGAAGACCCCCTGGAGGGGGGCATGGCTATTCACTCCAGCATTCTTGCCTGGAGAGACACATGAATAGAAGAGCCTGGCGGGCCACAGCGCATGGGGTCACACAGAATCGGACACGTCTGAGCTACCAGCACTGCTACTGCTTGACCTAAGGAGGTAAGTGTCTGGGGCCTCAGCAAATGGGCGTGGTTCTTTACAGCCTCGCACTGCTGCTGCTGCTGCTGCTGCTAAGTCGCTTCAGTCGTGTCCCACTCTGTGCGACCCCATAGACGGCAGCCCACCAGGCTCCCCTATCCCTGGGATTCTCCAGGCAAGAACACTGGAGTGGGTTGCCATTTCCTTCTCCAACTCATGAAAGTGAAAAGTGAAAGGGAAGTCACTCAGTTGTGCCTGACTCTTAGCAACCCCATGGACTGCAGCCTACCAGGCTCCTCCATCCATGGGATTTTCCAGGCAAGAGGACTGGAGTGGGGTGCCATTGCATTGCTGCTACTCTGTTTTAAACTCTACCTCAGTATCTAATGTCTCAAGTTAGATAATATTAACAATTATCCCATTGCTAAACGAAAGGCCAGAGTCATTTTGCTCATTACCTTACAGCAATGCCTCATTCTTGAGTCTGACTCTCCTCTGCACTCTCATACATGACCCTGACTTCTCTTAGTAAACGTCCTCTGACCTAAAGCCCAACACAAAGTGATAATGATTTACCTGAAAGCCTCAGCAGCTCGAGTTTTCCATTCTGGTTCTCCCATCACGTAGTCCTGTACCTCAGTTTCTTCTCTGCAAAATTAAATGGTAGAAATAGATGATTCCTTAAGTCCTGTTGAGCTTGAACATCTTACTACATACTGAGTTTCTCTCCCACACACCTGACATATTCATCAACCACCCCACCAGCTTCTAAAACTCTGATGAAGTAGGAAGGTGCCAATCTATATGCTAACCAGAATAATCTGCCATCTAAGCAAGAAACTTATGATCTTTACCGCTTTGGATTCTTCCCAGGTCCTGGGCACTGGCCCACAATCACAGAAAAATCACTGGACCAAGAGGGATGCTTATGGAGCAATTTCTTTGTATATTCATAGGCTCACCATGTAGACTGGCTGCGGATGGCCAGCAGATAGTTTCTTTATCCAGAAAAAGTTCTAAAATGAGGCTTGGTGGACTAAGCATCTCTTGCATCATTACGAAGAGGAAAATGGAGAAATCTCTTAACTGAAGAAAGTGAAATCCACTTTACTTAATGCGGGCCTCTGTCTCTGGTGTGCGGGTCCTCTGTGTCCAAAGATAATTAGCACTTTATAATGCTAATTATTATAATTATGTCTGAGAAAAAAATCATTAGGGGGTAAGTCCGTTCACTGATTTTCAATTGCCCCCTCTATTTAAAAATAAGGTCACTTTTCTATGAAATAGCTTTAGGAGCGCAAAGCAGAAAGAGGATTATGGGAAACTCTGTGTAGCTATAGTCCTGAGTTTTTAATATTCTTATAAGTCTGCGATGTGTCTGGGAACTGAATAGGGAGGGAAATAATGAAGCTATTTAGTCTAAGAGACCAAAAATCAGGACCCAGAAGAGCAAATGCTTTCTGCAAGAGTTAATCATCAGATAGTCACTTGCTTACCATCCACTGTGTGCCTGGCTCTGTGTGGCTCCGCAGCTCCCAGACGCTAACTCACTTAACAATCTTCACTGCTGTTCCATCAGGCAAGCACTTGTAACTCACTTTTCTTTTTACTGACAAGAAAGGGGTGATTCCCAAATTATGTTTATAGGAAGTAGAAAGCTGGATTCTGACCTGGGGGTGCTCTCTCCAAAGTTCATGCTGCTAAACACTTCGCTGCTTCAGGCTTATGAGTAACGCACCATTTCTGTTGCGTCCAGCCCTTTGCAACCCCACAGAGAGCAGCATGCCAGGCTTCCTTGACCTTCACCCAGATCTTGCTCAAACTCGTGTCCATCGAGTCAGTGATGCCATCCAACCATCTCATCCTCCGTCGTCCCCTTCTCCTCCTGCCTTCAGTCTTTCCCAGCATCAGGGTCTTTTCCAGTGAGTCAGTTCTGCACATCAGGTGGCCAGAGTATTGGAGCTTCATCTTCAGCATCAGTCCCTCCAGTGAATATTCAGGACTGATTTGCTTTAGGATGGACGGGTTTGATCTCCTTGCTGTCCAAGGGACTCTCAGGAGTCTTCAAAAGCATCAGTTCTTCAGTGCTCAGACTTCTTGATGGTCCAACTCTCACATCCATACATGACTCCTGGAAAAACCATAGCTTTGACTAGACAGAATTTTGTTGGCCAAGTAATGTCTCTGCTTTTTATTACGCTGTCTAGGTTTGTCATAGTTTTTCTTCTGAAGGCCAAGCATGTTTTAATTTCATGGCTGCAGTCACCATCTGCTGTGATTTGGGAGCCCAAGAAAATAAAGTCTGTCACTGTTTCCATTGTTTCCCCATCTATTTCTGTTAGGGTTATGGAAATATGAAACTAATGTTTGGGGATGAGGGGCCCAATCTAGAGACAGTCACACTCTGGGCTTTTGAATCTGCAGGTTCTGTGTCCGCGGGTTCATCCAACTGTAGATGGTATTCAATCGCCATTTAATAGATGGGACTTGAACCTCAGAGTTTTGGTATCTGAGGGTGGTCCTGGAATACCCAGGCATGGAAGGATGACTGTATGTGCACTATAGGTTGAGAGGCCCGCCATCTGGTGTTAGGATATCAAACCCACAGGAGAGCTAAGAACACTTTCTGAGCGCCCTGGAAATACAGCTACGGCACAGAAGGAAGACTTCAGGTCATGGAGGGAAAAGAGCCTGTGAAGACCAATCCCGTCTCTGCCTTGATGGGCGACCGTGAGACTCCCTTCACCCTGCCAAACCTCACTACTAATTCCTAACACACCAGCTCCTGCATTCACTACTTTTTCTGCTGATCCTGCCGTTATGACCACCATGATCAGTGCCTGAGAACTCAGTAGGCGCTAGGCAAAGTGCTAAATATATCATACGCATTATTTTATTAAATACTCAGTAAGTGTTGCAACTAATCCAGTTTCATACATAAGAAAAGTGAAGTTCAAAGAATTTAAGTAACCTGTATGTAAGCGTGTTTTATTACATGTAAAACACCATGCAGAGTAGATGTCGTTTTTGCTAAGAAACTGTCGGCTGAGGAGGAGGAACTGGCCTTTCATCTCTGTAAGATGAACAGTTGTCTTTCTGTTTAATGGTTTTTTAAAAATCCCCTTGTGACAAGCTCCAGAGGACAAATAATTTATTTCTTGTGGTGTATGGCTCTCTAAATGAATTAATTGATAGGCATCCCATTGTCAGTCTGAGGGACATGGAAATAAAACAGGCATGAGATGTTCTGTACCAAACTAATTTGCACTTTGAACGCATAAATACTATTTTTTAGATGAATGTATGTTCACTCTCTCTCCTGCTTCTCTTTGAATGGGAGAGCCTTTGTCTTTACGGTGTCTTTGTGCCGTCAGTTGAGAAGTTTGTTTCTGTTTCTTGAACATTAGTAAGGAACATTAAATATTGCTTGGGGGGTGAAAAATAATTCTTTTAATCCATTCCTATCCCCAATCATTGAAGATGGAATAGGAAGAATAGTTTTAATAATTGTAATAAAAGTATGATAGCAAACCCCTCTTTCCTTTTGGCTATAAGGCCAAAATTATTTTTATAGTAATATTAAGATACTATCTGCCTTATCACTGTGCTGATACTTGCATGAATTGTGCAAAAGCAATGGTAACTTAAAACAAATTAAGACCATGGAGGGGAAAAAAAAAACTGTACTGATGGTAATTGTGGTCTTCACCAACTTTAAGTTGCAGAAAAAATAAAGCTATTAAATAGTTTCATTTAAGAAAGTCCTTGCTGAAGTAGTAAAAATGTTAATTTCATTACATCTCAACCCTTGCGTATGGGTCTTTTTAATATTCTGCGATGATATGGGAAGAACATTAGAGCCTTTCTATTGCATGTAACAATTGTTTTGAAAAAAAATTCACTTTGAGATGTGAACCACACTAGCCATTTTTATTCAGAGACCACATTCTTAACCAAAAGAATGACAGACAGACAAACTGTGAGTATTTAGAGTCATACTTTGGAGGATATTGTCTTGAAAATAAATGGAGTCTGTGGCTTCAAGGAAAACAACTGATAGTATTTGGGCCAATCACAAAATTCAAGCTTTTAAGAAACACCATTTTGACAGCTGCCTAAGACTTAAAGACTTTTCTGATGAGATCAATGATGATGTTAATAAATGTGATTTTTTAAAATATTCTATAATGAAATGTGTCAAAGGCTGGAAGACCTGCATAGCTTTGGAAATCAAGATTTTTTAACACATGATTTTACATAATCACGAATGAGTGAAAGATCCATTTAAGTTAAGACAGACCACTGAATTTTAACTCAGCAGAGTACAAAACATTGACTTCTGATTCCAAATTGCAACCAGCCTTTAAGAAGCTAACACTTGTTGGATTTCAGGTAGTTTCAAAGAAATATAGCTACAATTATCTGAAAAGGCCATTAAAATACTTTTCCTCTTTCAGCCACATTTATGTGGTAATCAG